>OY776278.1:63632614-64002614 GCA_963675445.1 Linnaemya vulpina | reverse complement strand
TAATATGAGCAATAAGTGGTTTCCAGGTCCAAAGAGTTTTATACTATGTCATAACACTTTATTGTATTCCTCTTACTGATATGGACTTACTTAATAGCACAATAGCCAATTTAATATCTAAAATCGATTGCAATTGTTATAGGAAATTTTCGATTTGCTAACGATTTTCTCAACACTTTTTGCAGCACTATTTACATTAATGCAGTAACAATATTATCATACAGAGCAAGATAAAATTTAACATGCTTGATGTTAGATTAAAATTAATTAAAAATATAAACGGAAAAATAGGATAAAGACAGTAAATTACCGCTTGCTGTGAGCCATATTTTTCAGTGCCATTGGCAGCCCTTTCTAACAAATGTGAACTTTCTTCGGTGGCCAATGAGGCATTGTTGTGTTTAAGATTCGATTCCGATGAGGTTGATGACATTTTGAATAGTTTGTATTTTTGTTTAGTAGGTACAATTCACAATACTAAAAACACTTTTTTACTTGTTGTATAAAAGTACTTATATTAAATAAACTTTAGTTAATATATATGAGATTACTTTAATATATTGTATAGGTATGTATAAAAAGTGTTACATAAACCTTTTTGTTTTCAACAATTGAATACTAATTTCAGGATATGTTTTCTGTATAGGCTTTTTGTATTTTAAAAGTGTTGCAATATTTTTCCATTTAAATACGTTAATGTTCTTGCTTAATTTTTCACAATAAATGATGAAATTCTCAATAGTTTATTTGTTAGGTTAAACAGGTTGATGATGGTGGAGGTAATGTCCTTTAACGTTAAGGTTATACAAATATTCACTACAGTTCATTATATTATTAACGCCTACACATTCGCAAAATATTGGGGCATTGATGCGCCTGCGTTTGTCATGTACATACATATACTTTCAACACTCTTCAAAGGTTTAACCGTTAAACTTTGCTCTGTAACAGTGTGTTATTTATTTTGTGTTTGTTATGTCGAAATTGAATAAATCGGAATTATGTACATAGAACAGACAATTTGCGTGTTCTTTTCTTCTGGTCAGCTATTTGTTTTATGTATTCGCTTGTTTAATTTATTGGTATTTATGTATATGTTTTATGAAACAATGTAACACTATTATTCGAGTATTGAAGGTCAATTCACTTTAGATAATAATAAATTATGAGTATTTTAATTTTGTTTCGCTTTGTTGAACTACTCTAATAATTAACGTCTCTTTATATTCAAAATTGCGTATGTATAAAACTTGTTGGATATTTATTGTGTATTTCTTAACTCTGCCACGACTTGATTGTTAATGTCTCGTTGAATGCCTTACGCGCCAAATAAAAACATATTTTGCTCAACATTTTTTTCCTTAACAAAAACTTAAAAATACTCTCTCTTTCCATGCAATTCCATTAAATCGAACAATCCCCCAAATGTATGATAATTTACGCTCATTTAGATTTAGTTGTTGCTCTCTGGCTGCTATTCTTGTCGATTTTTGCATTTACATTAAGAGTTTCATCATCATTGCTTTTGTAGACGCCGTCGATAGCAGGCGACACAAGCCCCCACAAGTATTGTTTACCCCCTTCTCATCATCTCTTTCTTGTACTTAGTTTTCTATGACATTGATTGTGAGCGAGCCCCTTTGCCTTTTAAGAACAAGAAATGAAAAATATGTACATATAACAACAAGTAAAACTTGAAACATATGCAGCCGCTCTAGAGCAGTGTTGCCAGCTTTTGTTTTTGAGCTCTATCCCCAAAATGAAACTTTTCATCCCGATAAATCCCCGAATTTAAGTTTTTATCCTCCCCGAAAATCCACATTAAGATTACAATTTTTTAATATATATACATATTAACATAAAAATATACACGTATTTTATTTGTACTGTTGATTCATTTCTTTTGTTAATATTTACTTCTATCGAGCAAAGGGCAACAACTATGCTTTTATTCCAGTACCTATAAGTTTTAAATTTTTTTTTATCTCAAATCGAAATTTCAGTACAAATTGCTTTTGCCTCAGCAAACCTTGACTAAAACTTTACATACTGGTACAGGCATTATAATATAATATACCATCAACGAATATTTTGATTCACCAATATCGTCAATTAAATCTGATAGCAGTGCAGGAGCAATAATTGCACTGCATTTTGTTCGACGCAAACGCATTAGTAATACATTGAAACTTGTCAAAGGGCTTCCTAGATTGAGATTTTAATTTCATTCAACGTTACAATAATTCAACACAAAACTTAAGTCTAAAATTAAATTTCGTAAGGAAAAATTTCCAAGTGATAATATTATTATTCCCCAAAAATCCCCAGATCCCCAATCCAAATTTGTTATCCCCATTTTTATAAAAAAATCCCTTTTTAGGGATAAATCACCTAAACTGACAACACTGCTCTGAAGTTAATTTTGCACCAACAACAGTAATACATTACTAGGGCTCTCTCCAACTTCTGTTTCTACTAGGCTTTTGAAAAGTTACTCTCAATAGTTTATGTAGTTAACAACGTCACCAGCGTTGCCATCACAGTAATTTTTCAGTATCGTATATTTTTGTATATCTTGCATATATAAAATGCAAAACTACCTATTCCTTAATATAATTTAGGAAAGCGTATAATTATTTATATACTTTTCCTCAATAAATAGGTATATATATTAAGCTATTTGTTAACAGAAAAGCTTATGGACTGAGAAGGGCAACTCTGCCAGTAATATTTTGTCTATGATCAACTAATTAGCAGTTTTACAAAAAAGATTGGAATCCTTATTTTAGTTATTATTTGGCGATGTAATCACCTCTGGAAAATTTTCAGATTTTTCCAACACGCAATTAGATCTGCATATCAGACATATTTAGTCGCTGATGGAAGCTCCTATGAGGCTTTTCCTTTCATGTGTAACGCCTCAATTCTTATTAAATATTGATTATAATGTTGAGAAGACAGATGCGAAAAAATTTTTATAGCTATTTTATTTCTTAATTATGGTTGAATATCTAGCCCCCAGTTTTTGACTTCTTATTTATGTAAGTAAGATATTAGTAAATTTTTCCATAAACTAAAGTTGTGGTCAAATACACTTTTAGTTTTTCAGTCAGACTTAAATACTTCAATTAACTTATGCGTCAAATGTGGTAGCACCATAAAATATGTAAACAAAAATCGCCATTGTTTAGAAAACAGGTGTTTTGCTTTCTATTCAAAGTAATTCGAGTGTTGTGCATGAAATTATTTTAAGTTTTTCAATTGTGTTAAGAGTAAATTTTTTTATTGATTTTTTACTTTATTCTATTGATAATTGCCTTTATTTACGTAACTTTTTTAAATTTCTTAGCAAGTTTTTCTCAAAAACACAATGTTTTCTTTTTATTAAAATAAAAAAGTCAAAGACATATGTTTACTGTGTTCGATTTAAATAAGATTCAAAAAGCCAATGAGGGGCATTAAAGTCTTGTTTAAGTTTGCGGTGAAAAACGAAATTTAGTATTTAAATGGCATTTCAAGATAAATTTCATTTAAATAGTCACTGATTTATTGGGCATAAGTGATTGCCAATTAATTCATATGTTCAACAAACATCTGATTTTCAAGTGGCGAAAAATTACCTTATGCCCTTTTTTTAACAATTTCCTATATAATAAATCTATGTGAATAACTCTACTTTATAACGTCCATAAAAAACTAGGATACAGATGTGTTTTTAATAAACAAGATTTTATCAATTAACTTAATTTTAGTGATCCCTATTTGAAATCAATTGAATTTTTAAAGCATAAAAGTTAAATTTTTTGTTAAGAAAGCAAATTTTCGCTCTTGATAAGTGTTTTTATATAATTGCAGTGTATATCGTAAAAAATATAATTTTTCTACTTTCTTACATTCCAATACGCAGAGTTGGGCTTCTTTTATTAGTTAAGAGCTGTTGCCATGTTAGTTATAGGGAGTAAATAAAATCTAAAACTATATATGATTTGTTTTCTTAGTTCCAGATATATTTATATAACATGGGCTTGAAAATCAAGTTGCATTCGAGCTTCAAAGGAAACTTTTATTCTTAGGATTTTCTATTTGTAAACTTCAACATTTTTCAAAATGTTTTCAGGTTAGGCTCTTTGGTATTTTTAATTGTAGGAATGTAATATTTTGTAATACTTTGTATTTTGATACTGCACATTATCGACCTTGCACTTTTCAAAAGGTCTTAATTTGTCACATATTGTTATCTAAGAACAATTTTGTATTGTTGTTTTATGCGCAGGGACTTGCATATCATTTTTATACATGTACTTTGTTGGGAATTTCAATATAATTATACTAATTCTTTTAAACCAAACAATCCGTTGTCAAAATAAGAACGATTCTTAATATATTTAGTATCAAAACAAGACACCGTTGTGAAAGTAAGCTGAAGTGATATCAACTTCCGTATATTTTTATCGCTTTCCTCTCTAGCTCGTAAAATACACAACCGACCAATGTCGGAAGGAAAAGACCAACAATGGCAACGCTGATTGCTACTATCTCTCACGTTTTTTTTTTTTCGTGCTGGTCTATACGATATCTTTGGCATTATTTTGTATTTTGTACCTTTGCCAGACATCAAATAATAAATAATATACAAATGAGGGTGTGTTCATATTCAAGTGTTGAGAGTGTATATGTAGGCATTTGACGTCACACAATCATCAAGTTTACTCTGTATTATGAATAATATCTATTGTGTACATTTGGACACGGTGAATAAATATAAAAAAAAAATTTTGGAATATAGCGTGTTTAAATGGAGAGTGCTAATCACACGGTGTCACTAAATACAATAATTGTAATTACAGTGCCACAAACTACGTTGAGTTTTGATAATAATTAGATCAATACCAATTACAATTTTTAGTCTACCGGTACTTTTAATTGGTTTTTGAATTTTTTTACATTGCGTTTAATTATCACAATTTCTAGTCGTTAAATTGAGGGTCCTTGAACACATTCATGGATATTTTCATATTTAATTACAATAAATACTTAAGCAAAGCAGGGCATAATTCATCATTTACATGTCTACATATGACAGTTATTAAGGTGTGCTGTAACTCCAATTTCGTTAATGACATAATGGATTCTTACACACGTACATATTTAATTAAAATAGTTACTTAATTCATATATACAGTCCAGAAAAAATGCTTTCCACATATGAAATTAATACTTCTCGCACAAGTTTCCACAGTTCAATAATCTATTTGTCTAACTTTTTATTTAAAGAACATGACTACTTGGACTATGTGCAAGCTCTAGCGTTTGCAACTTTTGGAATGTCATCATGGCCAGTGAGGCCATGTAAATTTCTCCATCCAGGAGATATACACAGGCTATTCTAGGATAAAGCTTTTGTACCTTGTTGATATCTTTATATCGGACTTCTCACTATTATGCTTTTTGCAAGATTAGATAGAGATCAACTTGACATTACGTATAAGTGTACTTCCATAATATAATGCAGTTTAAAGTATTACCTATGATGTAATAAATATAAGGTGGCATCGCCACGCCAGATAACTGATTTTTGCTCAACCTCTGCTTAGCTACATTGATGTTAAATTTTTGTGTTCCACAATTTCTCATTGCGTTTGCAAATGTGAGAATGCTTAGCAATTTTGGATGTGTGCTGCATTTCAATGTGTTGTTGTAGCTAGGCCACCATGGTCTTACCTAAGTATACGAGTATGGGCATCAAAAGTTGTAACAATTGCATTTCTTTTGGAACAGTTCCTGAATTAAAAAGTATAATGTTACACCGATTCCTCACTTGGTACACTTCGCGAACTTCCTCATCTGATGCTTTTTATGGATTTTTCTTAGACTAACATTAAATATCATTTACGGTAGCAAAACATTTTAGATTTTTTATATACATACATGCATATAACTCTTTATATCTTTGTAGTTTTCTTTTATTACACCAATTTCAAAGCAAATTTCATAGTTTCATTAAAAAGACCAGACTATTAGAGCATAATAAATAAAATAATTTGAATTTAAATTTTTACAGCCTAATTGATTCTTGCTACGAGGCTCGGACAATAAATTTTCATATCAAAATTTCTTTTATTAACCTGTTAAAAATCGGAATAATATGTGTGTAAATGAAATTTAAAAAAATTGCCATCTGGCGAATTAATAAAATTGTATATACATATATTTTAGGTCAAGTATGCAGAGAAAATCAATTGTACCGAAAAATATTTTTGCGGTACACCTGGTGTCCACAATGTAACATCATGTCATCTTGATGGTACAATTTTTTGATCTGATACGAGTATCACATACATATACCTATTTTTCAATATATACATAGTACCTAGATACTTATAGTCGTACCCATGTTGGAATAACAAAGTAGCCTCGCTACGGCAACAAATACATTATTACAACAAACAAAGCATTTGTTTTTTGGGTAAAGTCATGGTCCACGTCAAAAATTACAGCAGCAGTACACATAGAAATGCTGCACACTTGCACAATTACAAAACATATAAAACGAGGACTAGTTGTACACAATAACTAGATAAACTGTCATCTGGCGTAGCGATTCCACCATGGTTATACATATGTACGTACATACTTACATTTTAATATTGATAATATACATATTAATATATAATAGTAATAAGTTTTGTTATTGAAACTAAATTAAGCAATTTTGCATGTTCTATCTGTCAACCCACTGTAAATAATCGTTACGCATAGCAACAGTTTTATTCGTCAGTGTGAGCAATTTAAGTTTTGTACATGAGTAATCAATGAAAATCATATGAGCTTAATTGTTATAAACAATTCAAAGATTGTGTGTGAGAACGAATGTTATAGCTGAGTTCTCCAAATAGGTACTTTTAAAGCAGATAAAGCTTAACAAAACCAAGTATACAATGTACTTGAGTATGTATGTATAATTCAATACCTCAAATGAAACAAGCCACATGCATAAACACTCGTATGTGTGCATGAGTGTATACATACATATGTACGTACCACATTCAACTAAACTTTCAACTGACTTCGAGCAACAAAACGTGACTTTTGTATCGCAAACCACACAATCTATCACACTTCGTCGTTATATACAGCCGACAACAATATCGATTCTATGTAGATATGTATTTTTTTGTTGTTGCTGGTTTCGATGAATCTCAACAAAAGTCACCTTCAAAGTTGATGAATTTGATTGAAATTTGGTGAAATTTCTATATCTATGTATATTCCTTTTTCAAATTTAAACATTTATTGGCTCGAAAGCATTCTCTGATACAAATACGTCATACGTATGCGTGTAAATTGCAATTGTGGTTATTAATAAATACCCACGTAAGATGTAGGTATTTAAACTATTTACTTAACAGAACAGGAGAGAATTCTATGCTGAGATAATATGTACATACATAAAAATTTAATTTTTCTTTATATATATATATATATATATATATATATATATACTATATTATATTTTCTATTTACATGTTCTATGCACATTTACAAGGACTTGGAATACAAATGGATCTATAATTAACAGTTGTTAACAAAACCGGAATGGAGAATTCAGTGCTTTTGTATGTATTATTGCGGTATTCTCACAACGTAATATATATCTTTTACCAATGAAATATGAAAGAAATGCACCCACGTATCAGTTTCATATGATTTGTATAACTAAAAATTTGGGCACATGATGACAAATTGAAGAAACAAATGCAGGATGATGGAACATGAAGAACGTAAGTATGTATGTACATATATGGTACATACTGGTACTTACCTGGGTGATAGTGCGAGTATTCACATTTGAATCGTGATTTTTATTTAACTATTCATGTTCTAATATAAGCATATTGCAATACATACTATAATAGGGTGCTTAGCTATCGCAAAGCAAGTTGCTTGAGACGTGATTTAAGTGTGAAGTTTCAATGAAAGAGCAAAGCACGAATTTATACATACATATGTAAATACGTATGTGCTTGTGAACATACTATAACAACATATATATACTTAAAAACTATATAAAAAGCTTTCCCAGACCAGTCTAATTAACTGAAGTTATGTATTTGATTGGGCTTATCATTTATTTATAATAATTTGACACAGTTTTAATAAATAAATTTATAAGAAAGTTGTAGTATATGTACATACGTGTATATAGATATGTGCAAATAGTTATTATGCAAAACTTGACAAGCCACCTTTCATTACACACGTATATTATCGAGTTTTGTTTATGTGTGTAGCGTGACTGGGTATTTGTAAAATACATACATATTTATGTTCGTATA
This sequence comes from Linnaemya vulpina, assembly GCA_963675445.1. Classification (NCBI taxonomy): domain Eukaryota; kingdom Metazoa; phylum Arthropoda; class Insecta; order Diptera; family Tachinidae; genus Linnaemya; species Linnaemya vulpina. The sequence goes on along the minus strand of OY776278.1, from coordinate 63,994,278 downwards.
AAGAGCCTTGGATATATGTACATACATATTTTGTGCACTAAGCCCAAATATTATATGCTCTGTTGGAAATTGCTATCTGACGTCACAATATAAATATATGTGTGTGACGAGCCTCAAAAACGCTAACCAATCAAAATTTGTTTTGCTACATTGGCCTCCAACCTGCATGCACAAGAATATGTATGCATGTACGAGTGTGTATGAGATGTGAATATCTTTAAATAATTTCTTTTTGGAAAATGTAAAACGCAGGGGGTGATGTGCTCATGACTCAAATAACATAAAACAACAAAGTACATACTCAATCAGCACAGTGGTGTGTGAGTCACGCTTCAAAAGGCTGTTTGTTATTTGTGGCAACACATGTGCTTGTATGCAGCAGCGCTATTTAATTACGGATTGCGCTATTTCTAATTTTATACCTTAAGCGTTCTATAGATACTAGTTATTTCATTACGTTATTTAGTGATGTTTTCATAAAATAATGTAGAATGCTTTAAAACAAACTTTGTATGCAAATTATTATTTAAATCATACTTCAGGTAAACATTCGTTTTTTGAATACCGTAATTAATTACTTAAAGTCTTCTGATATAATAAACAAAATCAAGCAACACAAAAAGTTATTACCTTAAGAGGTTTTAAAACTTTTTTATTTCTTGTTCTTTTACTTAAACAAGATATTAGCTTTTCAGAGCTATATTTAGCTTTACATATTAATGTTTAGCGCGGTGTATGTATTTTTCTTTAATGTCTATTTCGTATAATTGTTTATCGAGAACAGATCATTAGCCTTATAATTGTCACAAAAGAGATGCAACGTAAAAATTGAAACTATAACAGCACAAAACTGCATTATCTTATAAAATGATTTAAAAAGTTATTTAAATACGAGACATGATAACGCATTCACATTTTCAAAACAGTTTTCTCCTCCGCATCTTCATACGTCATACCCCGAGATATATATATGTATGTAAACACAAACACACAAACACGTGTAAATGATATGGCAAAGTTTTGTTTATATATAATTTTTATTGTAAAAAACTTTAGTTTCTTAAGCGACTGCTACGGAATTGTTTTTATTTATTTTCTTTTATTATTTATCTAGTTTCTAAAATTTAAATAAAACACAATTCCTATTACTGAAAAATATTGGTTTTTATTTATTATACATTTAATAATACATATATAAAAAAATTGGTTTTAATATAAAGTTCTATGCCATTTTCTTTTTCTATTAGTTAAATCTTCATACACTTGTTTATTTTTTCGTATAAATATTGAAAAAAAATATTTATATGAAAAAACATAAAACAAGAATATTAAAATTTGTATAATTAAAATTTTTTTATTATTAATCAATTATAATTATTTTTTAATTTTGTTTGTTATCCTGAAGGAGATATCCAGAGGATATCGAAATATCGAAAAATAAATATATAACTTTTTATAAAAACAAGCCTCAAGCTCTATATTGTTAAGTTTTTATACGTTCTCTTCTTATTTCACTATTATCAGTACATGTACTTTGAGTCCTCTTTCTGTCATCGTTTCCGTTATAATTTTTTGTCATCTTTATTGTTAAAACAGTGATTAATATTGAGCTTTCGCATTTGATAACATATGCTACCACTTTTACGATAACAAAATATCGTAATATATAAAGGTGAGAGTTAGGAAAATCATTTTTCATGAATAAATAACATAAAATAAATAAAAGCTGTAAAGAATTCGGAATATACTATAAATCAAAATATGTGATCTTAGAGAAAGTCCAGGAATCTAAAAAATACAATAAACCGTATGATAATTACATACATTAAATACCGCAATAAGGGACTTTGAGTAAGTTATTGCAATTATTTTTAAGTTTCGTTATTTTTTAAAATAGTTTTACATAACTTGTACTCATATAAAATTTTCTACCTGGCATCTGCAGTTTGATTACTAGGTCCCACCACCTGTTTTCGCCGATATATTTTTTGAATTAACTTTTTAATAAACTACCATCATACCCATAGAATGGTCAATTGAATTCGTCTTACTTGTTTTTGTCTCATGTTTGTTTTTCAGCGGTATTTCTACACATTTTGTTTGTATGTAAAAGTATAAAAATTACAATAAATCAAATATATTACAACCCATGCTAGTACTGAGATACTATCGATAGATAGTAAATCGATAACATCGATAAGAAAAACTATGGCTATTGATATTATAACATAGTTCTGAAAACCTACAGCAGCAGCTATAATCAGTTCATCTCCGCAAGTTTACTTGTTATTAATTCGCGATGAATTGCAGTAATATGTATAAACAAGAAAAATAGCAGGTGTCGCCGATAGCACGGCTGGGCTACTTCTTGCTGTTAATTATGTCAAAATGTTGTTTTTTTGTAATTTAATTGCTGTAGAAACAACACCATCTATATTGATCCTCTAAACCGATTACTTTCTGGGTTGAGAACCAAAACCTATTTAAAACGTTATCAAAAGTTGCAATAAAATATCTTATAGTCCCTGCTACTTCGGTTCCTTCAGGAAGATGCTTTTCAGCTGCCTGTGAAATATTGAATAGGAGGAGAAACTGTCTGAAACCAAATAAGGTGGATATGCTCGTGTTTTTACAAAAAAAATCGATTTTCAATCAAATGGTTCATGAATTTTTCAATATAAACAAATTTATGAATAATATTTTTCTTTAACCGTTTAGTTTAACTCTATTATATTTCCTGTTTTTTTAATAAATTAATTTATATTTGAACATAAATGAAATGGTATAAAAAAGGAACTTTAGCCTGGTAAAAAATTAGGTAGTTTTCTTGCTCATATGCAAACATTCAGTCGATAGTAATATCGATAGCATCGATAGTGAAATTTGAACTATCGATAGTGAAATTTGAACTATCGATATATATGGATAGTTTCCCAGCACTAGTCCATGCCCATGCAGATTATGAAGTTATGTATTTAGATTGGAAACCATTAAGACCCAACTATAATGTGCTTAGGCTATCGTCGGCTAGTGTCAAAACTCGACGAAAATACTGTCAAATGCGTATGGAAAAAAATGAAACATTTGTGTGACTATATTGTATATATATATATATATATATATATATATATATATATAGACATATATATTCAACTTATACATATACTATATACATATATTGCCGTATATATTATCCTTAAATGTCAGAATTTCCTATAACATTAAGTATGGAGTCGAATGAGTAGATTTGACTTGGTATAACATTAAGACTGTTAGATACACGTCTATTGAGATCTTCCACCGGTTGTGGTGGTGCTATTTCTGAATAAATAGATGTGTAGTAGTTTCGAAATGTTTGAGAAATTCGCGCATCATATATTATCAAAGTACCATTATTGTTGACTTGTTTACAGAATGGCGATTCGGTTTATATCCCTAAGAGTGTAGGAGATGGTTTTATATTCTCTAACCTTTTATTAAATTTAGAAGCTTTTTTCATCCCAGTGCGATGAAACATTTTTTAGATCGCTTTGCCATTCAGACAGAGAAGGTTTACTTTTCCTTATTTCAATCTTTTCAGAATGGGAGCTATCAATTAAATTAAAAGCTTCGTTGAAATCATCAATTAGTTGATCTATTTCCATGTTATTAAGATTATGATGCATATTCTCCATATCATTTCGAAATAGGGGGCATTTCTTATTTTTTTATGATGTGAAAAAACGAGGAGGCTTCATTATAAGCTCGGATGAATTTAGCTTCAAGTGTAATTTAATTGGAAAGTGGTCTGAAAATTTCGGGAAACTTGAAGTTTTAAGATTTGGCAGATTCGTGTTTATTAACTGAGTGCTTACAAGAAAGTGGTCCAGAAATAATGATCCATTTGGGTATGAACGGGATCTGTCACACAGGCGAATTACGTTTAGGGGATTATCATCCAACCAATCAAGAAGAACTTTACCATTGTTATTTTGCATTAATCTACCCATGCAGGATTTCTGGCATTTAGATCGCCACCAAGTATAAAGCCATCAAACCGACTTGAAAAGAATAATATCTTGTTTAACTAGACTATAAGTCGGAGCTTGAAAAATTACAAGGGATATACACTGAACCCACAAGAAACTTCTTGAGGATGTTGTTTGTTATCAGTTCAATTCTATAGAGAAGAGAATGTGTAATTACAACAGCAACATCAACAGCAGAGTGCCCATACAGAAAATTATGCCCTTTCAGACACACTTTGATATTCCTTCTTGAATAAAGCCAATGTCAATTTTGTTATAGTGTAGAATATTGGAAAGTTCTATTCTTGACTTGTCTCGACAAGTGATCGCACGTTGAAAGACAAAAAACTAATTGCCCATAGCATGACTTAATTTTTAAAAGAAGACGCAAAAATTCCTTTCTTGGAAAAGTCCTGTGTAAATTTTTTTTTTTGTGGAATATGATGTTGTAAATTTGGATATTTTATAAATAACGTCAGGTACTAATTCATCCAAAACCTGTTTTAATTCACCGATGTCACTTTTGTGCTACATACATTCCTCTGAGAACTAAAGAGACTTGCCTCAATCTTTTGGCGTACATGAGTATGACCCAATTTACAATTTACTTTTATGCTTGTTAAAATTTTTCACTTTAAAAGTTATTTTAGGACTCTTAGCCTCTAATTGTTTAACCAGCTTTCCATTGTTACGTTATATGCAGTAGGTGGGTTACTGCATAACCAGTACTGTAATTGTTGTTTTCTATTTCTAATTCAGCTAATAAAGCAAATTTTTTGTGTCTATTTATTTTGTGTGTCCTACTATTTAATTAATGGTGTTTTCTATTCTTGAAAACATGCAACATTTCTCACTTCCTTTCCAAAAAGTTACGGTTTCGAGGAGTTTTAAAACAAAAACTATTTTTCGTTAGAGAAGTTGGATTAATGTCTAACGAATTTTATATTTTCAAATAACAGAATATCGGTATTTTCTATTAAAAAGTTTAAAAAATTTTGCATTTTTTTCCTAGAGAAGAAATCAGATCAACCAATGCAGGCGATCTCTCAAATCGTCTTTTTTTCACAGCATTATCCAAGCAATCGATGGTTGCAACCACCAATAAAAGCTGCAGCCGTTCCAGCCCCAACATCATTATCCACATCTGCATCCATTAAGTCGAAAATTTACGACAACAGCAGTTGTGAAATTTACAACTACGCTATTCCCTGCGTCAATAAAATTTGTTTTTCTTTTAAATTAAAATATGAAATTAGTAAAAATTTCTTGCCACCCGAACTTGGCCAATTGTTTCCCAACAAAAATTAAACCAATTCAAGCTGAAATTGTTCCGAACCAAGTTAACTCTCTTTCTCTCTCCCTCTCAAAAAGAGAAACATCAAACTACATACAAAAAAATGGACTTTCGCATAGAAAGTCATGGATTTTCAAATCCAGTGGTATAAGTGTACATATCCATGCTGTTTCCAAATTTCTAGACCGAACGGTTGAAATTTTTAGTACCATATTGTATATTAATATAATTTTATATGATTTCATTACCAAATAAAAGACATGAGAACAATCAGTTTCCCATTTTTAACCAAAGCTCTTTTCAACAAACATTCAGTTTTATGTCATGGAGGCTCGCCTTAAGTGAATCAGTATCAATAAGCAATTTGTACTCGTAAACTTTTTATATGCATATATATTCAAGGTTTAACGTTTAAAAGGAAATATTTTAGATATTTATGAATAGGTACATAGGTAGTCATTATCCGGCAAATGACTTGGACTTTGAAACTGCTAATATGTAGCAGAATGTTTGATAGTGCGTATGACTTCCATGCAAAAATTCCTATATTTTAGGCCTTTAAATTGGCTGATTGACAGAATTTTTGCTAAAAAGAACATGGAAATTTCGAATTCAATAATAATTAATGATATGAAGTTGAGTTTATGGTTTGATGAATAATAATATATTTTAAGCACATGCATTTGATATTGAAAATAAGAAAAGAAAACTTGTAATGTGTATGAAATATGTTATGATAAGACAGGAGAAAGAGGAGTTGCATTTGGTACGGAGCTGCTTGCACTTGGGAGGTTGGTTTCGTTAAATGACACCATAATTATTATTCTGGTACGACATTTGTTTTCATTCTCTGCTTCCCCGTGAAACATAATTTCAAATATATATATTTAACATAATACATTATATTTTTCACTTTCAAGTAGTAATAAATTCATTTTACACAAACAAAGTAAAATGAAATGTCCAAAGGAATTTGGAAATAAAAGAAGATATACATTTGTTGAAGCAAACTTCTCTTTGTGGATATTCAGGTAGCTTCAAAAAGGAATTTTAGAAGAATTTGATCAGCTAGAACTTCCTTGTGTGATTCTATATACAAGTAACAGCAGCATATAAAATAACATTAGGTCTATTCCAGGTCGATGACAAAACAGTCCGGCCTGATGAGATTAATAAAAATATTTCTGCCTGAATGTGCTAACGTTGTCCAAAATTACTGTAAGGTAAAAAGCGATAATTGTAGATTTTGAAATACTTAATAATGCTACTTTAAACACCCAAAGTTGCAGGAGAATTGTTATCTGGAACACTTCAAACTAATTTGTTATGTTATTTCAAATAAGAAAAGAGCGGGAATTACTAAAATTGTAAGAACAGTGATGACGTAGAAGCGGTTTTAAGCAAACGTCTTTGCATGTTGACATGAAAAATTGTTTTAGAGAAATACTTTATTGTCTTGAATTTTTCGCTTCCAAAAGAAATTTAAATTCTAAAATTACAGTTTTTTTTGCTACTTTTACTATCATGGAGTCTGAAACAAAAAAAAAATTCATAATTAATATAATTTCCAAAGGTATTTGGAAATTTATTTACAATTTATTTTGTTGTTGTTTTTCGGTTTAAAAGGATATAGTAAAAACACATGTTAAGCTATCGTCTCGAAGAAACTTATATATCATTACGTTTCTAACTTATTAAGTGAAGGCATTTTCGCACCATTTACTATTAATTTGACAACACACGCCCTGCCTCACACAAATCCGACCAAACAGCTAAATATAAACCAATCGAACAAAAAACCGCACTAGCAAAGCACTGCACAACAACAGGGTACTTACCGGCCTTCGCATATTACAAGAAGACAAATATTATAAAAGGAGACATATTTTAGAGATGCTCCATATAATTGATGTTAAAACAAATAAACGATTAAATTACAAAAACGACACAGAAAACTGCGCCCAATTATACAGAAACACAGTAGACAAATACAGAAAACAAATCAGCACACTAATTAGAAGGTTTGTATAAGTTTCATAGCCTACTACACTTATTAAAATGTGATTTTTTAAAATCATTTGTGAATTTTTATATTTAATTTATTAACAGAATTCTCAGATGGTTTACAGAAATCTTTTATTAACTTGAGAAGTTTGAAACTTTTCAAAACTGTGGTTGAAGTCTACAAATAAAGTTCATATTATATATATATATATATATATATATATATACATATATATGTATATATATATATATATATATATATATATACATATATATATATATATATATATATATATATATTTATATACATATATATATATATATATATATATATATATATATATAAATATATCTATATATATATATATATATATATATATATATATATATAAATATATATATATATATATATATATATATATATATATACATATATCTATATAAATATATACATACATGCACATATATATATATATATATATATATATATATATTTATATATATATATACGTATATATATATATATATATATATATATATATATATATATATGTATATTTATATATATATATATATATATATATATATATATATAAATATATTAAATATATATATATATATATATATATATATATCTACATATATATACATATATATATATATATATATATATATATATATATACATACATATGTATATATATATGTATATATATATATATATATATATATATATATATATATATTACATATTTATATATTCGAAATAGAATATATGTATTGTTTATTTGTCTACATATTTATCAAGTTAGGAATAATTTGCCTACTTGTTTATTTATTATACTTTGAAATATGATAGCAAACAAAAACGATTTTTAGAGCACATATTGTAATTGTTAAGATAAAGTAAGAAAAAGTTTATCTCACTTGTTTTTTGAAGGTTAAACAAAAATATTAAAACGTGATAACTTACGATGAAATTTTGGTGCATAAAAGTGCGAGCACAGTAGTGTAAAACGAAGAAAAGAGATAATAGGTATGGAAGTTCTATGGTATACAATGGTTATTTCTGGAAACCGAAAATATGACTTAAAAGGGGTCACTTTTTAGTGAACCCTGAGCTGAGTACTAAACTTAGGGCTTGAAGGCATGTGCATATTTTAATTACTGAAAATTTTTTAAAATAACTCTAATCAATTAATATTAACTTCGTCTAGTTTAGTAATATAAAATTATATATATTTTCAAATACAGATTTTATGAAAAAAGGAACAAAAATATAACAAAAATTAATAGTTCATCTAATAATAGACGAAAGTTTTAGAAATAAAAATTGATATCAAAGGTTAAGCTTATCTTCGAAAAAAAATCTTTCAAAAAGATCATTAAGTTTAATGTTTCTGTTTCAAACGAGTCACACGTTCCTCTCGTTTCACACGTTTCCTCTGGTAATCGTTAGTTTGCTTATTAGCAATATATTTCTGAACATACATAATTGCAGTACATTTTGTTCAGTAACGTTAAAACTATCTATTACACGCTACTAGTACGCACGTGTTATGAGATATTAAAAAAAACTCAACAATGTTGTGTTTTGGGAACTCGCAATCATTGGGTACGATTTATACGGAGGTTCTGTAAGCATTGATTTCGTTATTGTTATCAAAGTTTGTAGGTGTTAGAATTAAAAGAGAATGTGAAAAAGTCATATTGTTAGTAACGCTCATATAAAGCTTCGATAAGAAAGCTTTCAATCAATTAATGCTCCAGTACTTTTCAAACTTTGAAAAAAATATTCTTATGTGTGAATGAAAACTACACAAACAATAAAAAGGTCGTTAAAATTATTATAATAAACGGTATATTTGAATATGAAAATAAAACTTTTTTGAATTTTAATGTTTTTAGTTTTGATTATTGCTGCCACTAAATAGGCGAATGCTGTATCATGCACGTTATTGTAGGTTAATTTTTAATTCATTGGATATGAATTTCTATTATTTTTCTGCTTCTGTTGTACAATTAAAAATCCACATGCAAGTGCAAGTAAAAGTAATCAAAACATTCACTTAGTTTTACTAATAATATCATACGTCAGCAAGTAGTGAGCTCACTTGCAAGTGATTTATTTTACTTGGATGTTGGCAGATTATCAAATGTAAAGGTAGTGTTAAGCTAAGAATTACAATGGTGAAGAGTTTATATTCCTGTAATTGATAGTTTGCACTGAATCTTTTTAAAAATGCTGTGATGTTATAAAAATTTTATATATAAGAGAAATATAATAATGAATGACTTTTTATAAATTTGTAATATAGTTTTGATATTTGCTTCCCTGTAATGTTCTTATGGTAGAGGTTTGGCAGCTACTTCTCGTTGATGTACAAAATAAATATGAACATAAGCTCAATCGTAGAATCTAGATACAGGCGTATGTCCAAATTTTCATATTATTTTTATTTCGGAGAAATTTTATTTACTGGAATTATACCTTCATTTTTTGGATACATGTATATTGAAATAATATCTCCCACATGATTTGTTAGTCCCCTTTTACAAATTCGAAATTGAAAGACAGAAAAAAGATGTTTGATGCAGAGGACATGCGAAGATGGAAATTTTTTCCCTTTCGCAACATACACAAACATCAAGTAAGCAAACCCGTCTGTATGTGTCTATAAAGTTCGTTACTGTAAATGCAATGCAAAACGAATTGCATTGTACAAGGTAAATTGAAAATTAAATCCTTAATTTTTGGAAAAGTGGTGATATCGGCCGTTACTAAGTTGTCAAACTTACCCAGATTGAACCCAGTTGTGATCTAATATCAATATTGATCATAGAAAATAAGAATACTTTTGACTATAAAGGATAAATTCACTTCTACATTTTTTAAGCTTAGAAAAATGTGATTAGAATGTGCACAAATTTAATAAATTTAACCATGGGCTTCTCTGTTGAATTGTGTCATTCGTTAACAGTTAATGTATTTTTTCTTAAGAGTTGAATAATATGAAACTTAATTTATTATGGTATTAGTCAGTTAAATTTTATTACACTGTTGTCTCAATTTTTTAGATAAACGTAAGCCAGCAGACAGCGTATCACAGCGTCTAATTAAATTAAATTTTAAGATATGACTATTTAACCGTTTTAATACTATTTTCAGAACGTTTATTATACAACACAAAAATTTTTATTTATATTTTTCTTAAATTAGGGCAGATATTATTTGTTAATTGTACTAAAAGCAGTATTTACTTAATAATTAGACCTTTTTCACTAGAAATTCCTGAGAGATGAAACAATATTGGATGCCTGATTTGTTGAAAATATTATGTGGTAATAGCGGCCAGTACATGGTACAGTAGTTTTAGGGCTTAATATGAAGATGTGAGATGATCGAATTTCAAATGCAATTTTTTAAATATTTGAATCAGTGTCAACTTAATAGCGTACTGGTAGATGTATCGATATTTTGAAAATATACGTCGCATATATTTTAAAATGCATCGATATTGTTGTCAAAACATATCGATATATATTATAACAAATTAACTATTTGACAAATTGTTATTGTACTATTCTAATATGAAATTTTCAAAACTGTGGTTTGGTAAAAGGGCCAATGAAATGCATATTGATTAATCACCTAACAAATAAATTTCATATTAGTTATATGTTTTAATCATACTCTTTAATATGTATATGCGAAAAAGTATTGGTATATTGGTAACACCGACGCTGTGACTAACACTAACTCGTGATATCCTTGACAGTCCGTGTAGTTAGTAGATCTTCAAAACTAATTTATTTCGCGATCAATTCTGAGCAAATAAAGCAATTTGGTTTGTGTTTTTCGAAAGAATACGAAAAATCATTAAAACGATATAAAATATGTACCCGTTGTCAAAGAATTTCAGTCAATAACTTTTTTAGTGATTTAACTGTACTGCAATTCCTTGCCTTTGCCAGTTGCATTTAAATTAAGATCGGATTATTTTTTAAATTTAGATTATTGGGAAACCAAAAAGCGTAAGTATTTTAGATAACAGCTCGTTTTACTGTCTTTAACTATGGAAAAGTCCTGATGACATGAATATTATTACATCGTAAGTAACCGTTTTCTAAAAATAAACTTTTTTTACTTAATGTCTGTTTTTTTATCTAGTTTAGACAAAGTTTGCATCCCTTATACCAGAATATTACAATGGAATGTTAGATATATATGGTACATACGCAATAAGATGTGGAGTATATTAATTAAAAATTTCCAAATTTTAATTAATATATTTTAATACGAGTACTTCATTAGTGACATTGAAATTTTAATCTTAAGTGGCACAAAATCTAGATTTTTTTCGTGCTGCAAGATACTCGTCAGCATAAAGTGGCATTTCAATTCCCATCTAAACTTCAGAGTTGTGGTTGCTGTTTCTGTATTGAATACACGTACTCAGAGCTGGACAGTATTTAATATACAGTATTTTAAATTTATATATTATATACTTGTGAATATACATAGTTTGCATATACTTTTTGTATTGTATTTATTTGAATGAAAAGTGTGAGATAAAACGTGAATGTTTGTGATTGAATATTGTATTTGATTAAAATCTGTTTTTCAAATTGAAAAACTTAAATTTTAATCGTATGATTTTATTTTTATTGAACATTTTTATTTTGCTATATTAATATTTATATAGGCTAATTGTTCTAACTTAGTTAAAATCTCAGAAAGACATGATGATAAATATTCCTAGGCACAAAGGAAGTCAACATCAGTTTTATTCAACTTACACAGCAGAGCAGAACAGCTGTTTTCGAAAGTCGCTACACTTTCATCTTCAGTGCTCATGTGTATATTGTGTTTATCACCACTGTTTAGGTGGCTTAGTTGAGTGTGATAACAGTTTTCTATTTACACAAATTTTATTGTGAAAAACAATCCGAGAACTGTATCAACCTGATGTTAACACTTGTGTGTTATGATACCTGTGTTACCATTTGATTATTTTCTTCATGTCCCATTTTTCTGAATTTTTTGTTCCATTATACATTAAGTCAAACTTTTATGGTTTGAATTTTATACTTAAGTATATGTGAACGTTTTTTCCAATTTTCATTGGTATCTCAAGCCAAAGCTTAAATTGTATGTGATTTTATTTTTATTGAACATTTTTATTTTGCTATATTAATATTTATATAGGCTAATTGTTCTAACTTAGTTAAAATCTCAGAATCAACATATTAAAATTGTTTAATAGCAGCAAAGTTTTGTAAGGATTAGTGAGCACTATGTAAAGAATTTCATACACAATAATTTTTATGCGATTGATTTTTTAGTTAATGTCTTGGCATTTAAAATATTTGAATCCATTAAGAATGTGCAGATATATAGCCAATCAGGTTGTTAGAAAACATATGATATTGCACATCAAGAACTTCAAGAACTTGGCGCCTAATTCAATCTCAGAAAATTTATGTAATTTTAATATACATACATATAAATCGAAATATTTTCTCATTAATATTGCAATCAGCACGTAAATTGTAAGAGTAGATAGAAATATAAGAAAATAGATTTTTAAGAGTTACCGAATGATTATAATTTATAAATACTATATCGATATATGAAAGTTTTATGAATTTTCTTTTATTGGCAAAGTACTTTTCATAATAATACATAAACAGCTGATTACTTGCGAAATATCTGATTAATTTGGATAACATTGTAGCCATACTTCCAAGTTTTTTAATTCAAACTTTTAACTCGAACTGCTTGACAGATGTGACTGCATTCAAAACAAAAATTCATTCGAAGAAGAAATATTTCACAATAAATCGCAACACATCCATATTTTCATTCACTTTATTAAACTTTTTGATATGAAATATTCACAAAAATATTTATGAAAATAATTTTGTTAAAAAAAGGAACAGCTTTTACTAAAAACAATTGTTTTGTTTATTGTGTGGTGAATTATGTCTATATGCCCCATTTCTATGATTCTTACACCTAATCATCACTAGACTTTAAACTAATTCCAAAATAACAAAACTTTTTAGCTTATGCAAGGAATTTCAAAAACAGGAACTACAACTGATTGAGAATTGCATAAATTTTTACATTTTTAGAAATGAATTATTCTTTCCTTTGCTAAACAATAATTCATAAGGGAGAAAAAGAATTGAAATTTTGTATAAAGAAAAATTACTTAATGCCTACAAGGAGATTTTCTTTTAATAAACATACTGAAGATGAATATTGACGCATCTGATAAATATATATAATGTTAGTTAAGATAAATGGTTTATAATTACTTACTGACTTTGAACAGGATCCCGGATGTGTTCTTTGTATGTATCTGGAAACATAAACGTAATTTGGTAATTAATCAAAAATATTAGAAAATGTGTATGAAGGCTTTTAAAATTGTTTTAATGCTAAATATTATTTTTTTATGACAAAAGCTTTTAAGAGCTAGTCTTCTTATATCAACAACAGTTTTCTTTTTATTTTTAACAAAAAGCGAAATCTGTTAAAGTATTATTAATGAAAACTTTGTTCGATCACAGTTCTATCAGATAATAATAGCATGAGTTCGCTTTGACAATTGACTGTTGTTAATTTGTTGTTTTTACATTGGTCGTAATAGTTAAAAAAAACAGTGTATGAAACATGAAACTCTGATATACATTTTATAAGATGTACATCAAAATGACTACGAATTTGCACATACACCTTTGCAAAAATTCATTTCTGAAATTTTGTTTCAAACTTTATTCACATATTAATAAGCGCCCTAGTCAAAAAGTTTTGAAAATACTTTTGATCAAGTACTCACAAGGAAATATCAGGAAACTTATTCTAGCGCCTGAAGAAATATAAATTCTTCGTAGAAGATATGATTCATTTATTTAAAGAAGCTACAAGGGACACAATTGTGCAGCATAGTTGTTCATTGTACGTCGTCATGAAAGAATTTGTGATGTCAGAAAACAAATTTCCCATCAAATTTTATTACTTGAAATTTAGTTAGACGGCAGATGCAATTTAACATGATATGAAACACTTGCTATCTTTATACATACTTTTTTATTGATTTTGCAAAATGAACTGATAAACACATCAATCTTGGCACTTTCAAATATACACTCAACATTTTTCGTTGTCGATAAATCAAGTGAAATAAAACTCCTTATCTCAAGGTATGCATACTCGTACTTATACAAAAAGAAAAGTTATCAAGCCAATAATCTATTTCTCAATAAGAGGTCGCATAAGGTAAGTACATGGCTATTTTGAAAATTGGGTTATCGTTACAATAAAAGTTATTATAATCAAATAAATTGTGCTCATAAAATATATGAATCGTTGAAGGTGGAAAACATTTACAACACTGAAATGCCATTCCACATGAGTTATGCTGATTGAGGCCAATCACATGAGCGGTGTCTACCTTTTATCATTACAACTTGTGTATCGAGTTAAAGTTCAGAGTGTTTTCAACGTTTATATAATTATATAATGTTAATCCTCTATTTTCAATTACCAGTACTCAAGGAGTACTAAATCCAAGGAGTACGTTTTAATATAAAAAATTAAATACATTAAAAAGAAATCATCATCAAATTTGCACAAACAAGAATTGTTGGCATATTTAATCAAGCCAGTTAAGACAGCTCTTGCGCTGGAAAAGTCAGTTGAATTTTCTTCTAAAATTTCTTTCACTTCATAAGAAACACATGATTTATGTATATGTATAAGCGACGAATGATTGTGCGAAGAGAGTCTGATATTGGAAACGTAGCAACTTCTGCTCTGCTGCATCTCTTAGACAATTAAATTGTTGTTCATTTTCACTTATTTTCCTCTATATTGAACACTTTGAATTCTTTCCGAATACTTCGTGTCGAGCACTTTGTAGTGGAGTACAACATTCAGTTTAGGTTTACACATGCTTGTATAATCATAATCTCTTTCTGTTTAAAATTTTTCTAGAACCAAAAACTATGTATTTATTTATAGTCTTCAAATTGATTTGAAGCAATAATATTTCATTATATATGGAACCAATATCGCAACAACACTAAGCACACATTTTCAGTATCAAAATAATTAATTTTCTTTATCAATAAGAAATGTTTAATTCAATTTATTTAAAACTAGTGGAAATTTTTATTTAATATTTAAAGCGTGAAGACTAATTAATCTGCAAAATAAGTATGAGTTCGAAAAGTCAGAAAACTTTGCTTGACTGCATCATATCATTGAGTTTATTGTGATTTACTTGGCGACGTTCGATAAGAGATGAGATGAATTTGACGTTAATATAGGGTTATTTTTTAAATAGTTGTTACCTAAATAATAACTACACATAGCAAAGGATTAGTCGTGTTTTCCCCAATTAGTATTATTTAGTTATTAAGCACAATTATGACGTCGATAAATTTCGCAAAACATATTTTTCGAGTCGATAAAACAATATTTATTATTCGTTGTTTTGGAATACTCATTCCCACATATCGGCCGGTATCTCAACAACAAATTTTTGAATTAGGCTTCCAGAGCCACAAAAAGTCTAAATGCGCACGATTTAGGCGGCCCATTGACCGGCCACAAAACTTAAATAAACTATTCATTGAACTCGCCACTAAATTCGGCCATTTATTCGAAATCTGTGTGTTGTTGAAACCATATGTCACTTAAATCCATTTCTTAAATTTTGGGAAAAAGTACTGTCCAGTGATGTTACCCACCCATAATCCACACCAAATAATGAATTTTTCGGAATACACTGGCATTTCTTGTAGTGTACGAAGAACTTTCTTAGTCCAGCATGAATTTTGATAATAAAATTCAATATTTTACAAGCGTTGATGGAACTAAAAATCAATCTTTATATAATAATATATATTTACTTCTATACGTCTCACAGCAATTTAGAAACTTTTTATTTTATAAATACTTGATAACAGGGGATCACAAGAATTATATTAGTATTTTTGAAATATGTGCAAAAACACATCGTATTGGCAATGGTTTTTTTTTACACAATCACGGGATTTCGTATAAGTGCTTGAATAGGCAACATTGATTGTCATTTTACTTTCAGAAAGCGTCTGAAAATTGCTTCCATTAAATTTTCCTTAAACACAAAGGTAAAAGTTGCTTTAGAGGAACTTAACTCAACATGTGTTACTCAAGCAATGTGAGTGTATTACAACTTTTATGGAATCAATTCTATATGTAAATGCAGGGTTAAGGATTTTAGTCGAAAAATCTCTTATCTTATTATAATCAGTGGAATCAAATTAAAATTAAAAAATTATAATAAATTTTCCCATGTAATTTAATTGTTTCTTGTATACAAGAATTATCCACGAAACAATTATCAATATGGAAGGTGTAATATTTGCAATAGAATACTGCAAATTTGAGTATAATTTGATAAAACTTGTGTATTAAGAGCTTTTGAGATCACATAAACCCTTTAAATGATTGTGATGGTTTGTCACGATTTGGATTTACTTAAAATCATCAATAGCACAATTTTAATAATTAACACTCCTATATGCCAAAGATACTTTAGTTTTTATGCCTTTTCTTCAAAAGTTCTATAGCAAAAAACCAAAACTAAAAAACTTTACCGTCAACAAGAAATAATTGATCGATAAGAACGAACACTTGTAAACAACACCGATAACATATTATATAGGTAAGCAAAAAATAAAAAAAAATTAATAAATATGATGTACGTATAATTTCGTTCCCTTATCTAGGAATTTAAAGTGACATAACCTTTAAGTATCATTTAAATCGTATTTTTTAATAAATTCAGTGAAACTGACTGGGGAAAAAATTATAAACAAATTATTATGCATTTGAACTTAGTTCATACGTTTTTGTTTTCAGTCAATTTATAAAAGTTTTTAAATGAAATACGCACATGTATGGATGCCAAATTTCCATTGAATAAACTATTGATTGCATTTATTTAGTACAAAGTTGAACATTTAACGTCAGTTATTAATAAAAAGTGGCTATTGGAAATTATTGAAAACAATTTCATTTGCCACAATACATAAAGAATAAATAAACGTGACGTGCCTTTCTTTATCTGCAGTCTGAAATATTTTATGACTTGTTTGTGGCACAATTTGTAGAGGGATGGGACACAGACCTCCAAAGAATCAATATGAATTTATAAATTACGATTTTGTATTTACCCCCAAATTAACAATTTAGTACTTTTTCATGCTAACTTATAGTCTTATTTATTTGTTGTTGTATATTTTCCAAAAAGTTCAAGATCAATAAGATTGTTTTTGTATAACTGTAGCACTGATTGATTTAAATTGGTTTCAAATTGATTTATTTATCTTAAAAAGGGGCGTTTTCTCTACAAGCAAAATGCAATTTACATTCAAAACTAAAAATAAATAAACTAATTGCAGAAGTTTTCTAAAGACAAACAAAAGTATATAAGTGGAAGGTTACATGTTACATATCTCCAACTCTGGCTAGTAGTATATTTTGAATTTATGAAACTTAAATCTGAATTAAACTGTACTAATTGCTAGAAATTGGGGAAAACCTCATACATGTCCATAAAACTCAAAAATTTATTTTTTACGCATTAGCAATCGATTCTTTTAACTTAACATTATTTTTGTGAATAATATTTTATGTCACGGCTCTGCTGGGCACAGATTTGTTAGTGGTTTTTGGCCAACAATGAAGGTAGCATTTGCTAAACATAAGTATGGGAACACTCAAAAAACAAATTAAAATAAATTGAATGTTACACGTTTTTGGGAATCGACGTTTTAATACTCCTTAATTTTTATTTTCATGCTGATTCTTTTTTCTCAAAAGTTATACATATTAAAATTCAAAGTGATCAATGGAGGGGTTTTAGCTAGTTCCTACGCGCATTTCACTGGGGCTAATGCAGATCATCAGGGAACCTTTACCCAACATTTCTTTGAGTAACTAAAGATATTTATTTCAAAATTCCACATTAATAAATGAAAAGCTTAAAAACAAACATGAAAGTCATAACAAGAACTCACTGATCACCTTGCCTTTTTGATTTTCTTACGTTTTATTTCATTCTACAATTGGTTGGCTTTTTTCCGACTCTAATTGTAGTTGTAAGAGAAATAAAGACCAAAAACAACTAATAATTGTTTTAATGTAAAAACAATTTATTTAGAGTGTTGACAAAGTTGTTTAGCGCGGGAATTATCGTTTTAATACTCCTTAATTTTTATTTTCGTGCTGATTCTTTTTTCCCAAAAGTTAAAAATAAAAACGTAAGATATTAAAAGTCAAGCTGATCAGTGAGTTCTTGTTATGACTTTCATGTTTGTTTTTAAGCTTGTCATTTATTAATGTCGAAGTTTGAAATAAATATCTTTAGTTACTCTAAGAAATGTTGGGTAAAGGTTCCCTGATGATCTGCATTAGCCCCAGTGAAATGCGTATAGTTACTAGCTAAAACCCCTCAACTGATCACTTTGAATTTTAATACAACTTTTGGGAAAAAAGAATCAGCACGAAAATAAAAAAAAATTGAATGTTGTTGCATGGGAATCCTTTTTTTCCTGATCCTAACTGCCTTGTTTCCAAATTTTAACAGAATACGACATATTTTTTCATAAATTTTGATTGTTCTAGGTGCGTTCAATAACATTTTATAAGAAGTGTAATCTAAAAAAAAGAACAATGTCCGGCTAGATTAGCGACTGTGCGTCGTGACTACCGAGCGTTGCTTATAGTTTGCTGCCGTCTCACTCGCCCTAAAACTAAAATATAATTAATAATACCATTATATTAGAAAGACTATTATATACGTTCTCATACGCAAGAGTTAGGTTAATTGAGAATTTCCCATATATACATTTAGTTTTAGAAGCGAATATTATGGAGACGGCAAAATATGACAAGAAAATTCAAGATTTAAGACACGCCAAAGCAAATCGTGCCGTTTAGTATTGAGCTCCATGCTTGTATTCGTGATAGAAATTCTTGAAAATATTGCAAAAGCTAAAAATATGTAAGGAACTTCATGTGCCGCGCATGTGAAATTGGAAGTTGGATGCAACCGACATAATATATCCAACTTTAAGTTTACTTGCAATTCAAAATTAAAATATATAGTTATTTTGAAATACATACACGAAAAGATTGGTAGGATATGTTATGAAAAGCATGTTAACAAGCTTCAAGACACGTTAACATATATCACATATTTGCCAAAAAAAATCGTAACCGCTATATACTAATGATTCTATGCTGATTCATATACGTAGTTATTGACTATTACACTTTCATATATAACAAATAGAAAGTGATATAGAATTAAATATTTTTGTATAACATTTAACTTAATTAAAACTTGTCCGAACTAAAATGGTTTTCATATAGCAATGAATGAGTGGTTACGCTTTTCAGAAGAAATATTGGACAAGTATGAACGTACCATTAGACATACAAAAACTTAAACACTGACAGTGGGGTGATATTATTTTATTAAATTAAATTCAGTTATTACCTTTAATTAAATTTGCAATAATATGTATGTGTGAATACATTATGTATTACAACTTTAGCTTACTTTTTATTGCTTTTTATTGCTGCAGTACTTGCCATTTGTGAAATTTGATATTGACCCCAAAACAATGAACTGCGAATTCCGTAAATTAACTAAACGAAACTTACCATGATATTTAATATAATAAATTTTATCAAACAAATAACTTAATAAAAAGCACACATAAATTAAATTGTCAAAAATTGTATGTCCTCTACATCGCATGGCAAAAAATTTTTGATAAACGATCATTATTTTGAACAAAAAAAACATTATTGCGTTTTTAAATATACGTTTTCTTTCTTTCTGTTTTTGAATGTTCTTCTCATCTGATCGCACAACATTTCTTATGATTATTCTCTTATTTAATTGTTTTCAATAATTGTACTCCTGCGGAAGCGTATTTGTTCGTTATTCATAAGTACTTTGTATTACTTTACTTGTTAAATATCGTTGGAATTGTATGATCAGTGTGATCATGCAATACAGAATTGGCAGCGATGAGAATGAAACTTAAATGAAACCCATAAAACCACAGATTTTAGTTAATGAACAATGAAACTTTTTTTCAATTAAAATTGAAATTTAAGCGTTTTTTATTCAATTCCCATGCATACGTTTTTATGTTCAAATCAAGTTGATGGTCGTACATTTCTGTACAGGGTTAGCTTTGAATATTTTATATCAGTCATGCTCTATACTTCAGTTTTTAATATAAGTTAAAACCTTTTACAAATTTAAACAAATTTTAATTTATTTCAATTTCAATCAAGAAATGAATGATTAAAATTTCTCTCATTAAACAGCTTTATTATGTAAGCAACTTCTTTATATCGATTGTATCAGTTGACTTGTTTATTTTTTGTATTAAGAAATAAATAAAATATTTCTCTCAGTAACTCCACATTAATTGAACTGACTATCAGTTGTGTTATTTGCATATACATATGTATATATTTTATAAATTTCCTAATATTAAAAAATGTTATTTAATTTAATATTTCCATTGTGTAGAAAGCTAAATGAATTCGCTTCAAGAAATTATCCTTCACACAGAATATTCCGTACGAACCTTGGAACTGCTGAAGCATTTATCATAATAAGATTATGATATAAAAACACCCACTCACAATTATATCGTCGATTACGGCAAAAATAGACTTCATGATGCCAAAATGCACGCAATTATTAGTATATAGTGATAGACAAGTTTTAGCCATTCGCAACATCTTATTCAGTGCCCTATAGTTTCATTGCATTTCACTTATATATTTATTGTCCATCTGCAAGTTTTCTAATTGTATAAGATTTCTTGAAACGCCGAATTTTACATGAGAGCTGGAAACAATACAAATTAGATGAATAGCTACATACATTATTTTCTCTATTTGATATAGCCCGATAAATTGAGCGGACGTACGAAGAAAACTATATTACAAAAGTATTTTTTGAAGCACTAAAACTTTCTTTAAATCAAACCTTTTATCTGCTTAATTGGTACTTGGAAAGCAAGAATATGTTGTGGCAACATATTTGACTGCTTCTTAAACGACTTGCACTAATCGTAAAAAAATTATTTTGAATACCCAAAATATGCACAATTCATTTGAAATAAAATCATATCATGCATGTATTTTTTGTGGATGTAAATCAATAGGATAATCTAAAAATGTCAATCATTCAAAATTTTGCACCGAAAAGGATTTGTGCCCACTTGTTAATTAAAAATTGTTTACGATTTCCAGCATAAGCAGACTCGAGCTGTTTATTCATGAATTTGATATAATCCTTAAAAACTAAATAAAAGGTTTTGCAATATGTAGTCCTTGCAGATCTCCAGCGATAGAAGTATTCTTCCCCAAAAAATATTTTTGAAGTTTTCAGGATATATTCATCTTCT
This sequence comes from Linnaemya vulpina, assembly GCA_963675445.1. Taxonomy (NCBI): domain Eukaryota; kingdom Metazoa; phylum Arthropoda; class Insecta; order Diptera; family Tachinidae; genus Linnaemya; species Linnaemya vulpina. Next base: position 63,972,472 of record OY776278.1, on the reverse strand, counting down.
ACCACAAACAATATGCCCTATTTGGGAACAAATACTCTATACTGGTACAGCGGATGTATTTCTGTTACCTCTCTAGAGGGAAAAAGATCTATTAAGATACTCTAGAGTCTAGACCTAGCACTTGTGCATTTGTCCTCTTGTGTTGTACTTAGTAACAATCCCAGTTATAGTTTATTAAAAACAGATAATACAATTGTCCTAGAGTAGCCTATCAAAAATAATATATCTTCGATGTTACGCTAAGTAAGGGAGTTTTGTGGAGACGTTTCTTCTGGTTTTCTCCTCTTGCTCACATTCCCCATTTTCACCAGTCGTAGGACAGATACATTTAGCACAATTGCTGCAATATTTCCGGCAGGGTTCTGGTATAATTGTCGTTTTTTATGGTAATTTATATATTTGGGAATTGTCGTTTTTGACACTCTAATTTTTAATAGAGTTGAGTCTTTTATTCCTTTTAAATGAAAAACTAAAGGGATAATTAAGGGGGTTTTCACTTTTGCTAACGCAGATCACCAGTGAACCTTTACCCAAAATATTTTGAGAATTGAATTGCTTTCGACATTTGCAGTATCTACGGTAAGTGACAGGCCTTTTTAAGTCAAATTTTATTGAAACTACAAAAACTTATTGAAACTCTAAACACTTAATTAATAAGATCTCTGTAAGCTATAAAATTGTGTGACAAAAGCATCTGACATCCTTTTTACCAGTTCTTTTTCTAGTTAATTTCGTTGAAAAGTTTTTATTTTTATCCTGTTGTTTTCATAACATATGAAATCAATAAAACGAGTAAACCCTAACCTCAACTATTTAATCAGGCGATTAACAGGATTAGTTGATACTATAATACATACATATATACACAAAAGTTTATATGTGTGTATATAGAGATTGACAATGGAATATGTACCATGAATCAATCATTCGCTATTTTGCTGCACTTTCTTATAACGCTTTAGTATTTTACAAGTATAAAGCGCATTTATTCAACAGTATGTTCGCAACTCATTTGACAGCTGTAGCACAGTGTAATTTATCCATAATACTTAAGGTACACTAACTAAAACAATTTCATAATAATATGTACTAACAAATATGTTCACGGGCATCACACAAAACTCATGAAAAATCTTCCGCAACTTTTATGACAAAAGACTGTAGAAAGTGATTTGTGCGAGTTATATATATATAACAACAACAACAAAGAACAATATTATAAAAATATTGTTTTCGGAAGTCATTAGTTTGCAGTTTTTACACGTGACATGTTATACGTGTTGCTTATTAAACATGACACGTTTGTGGTGTGTGTGTGTGTGTTTGTTCAACAATTGCTGCATTTATGTCTGTTGGACATGTAAAAATATCATTATGCGAAAACAGCAATTATTAATTCTAGTCTGATAGTAATCGGCAAGTGTACATGCTTGTGGGCTGGTTGTCATTATTTGACGAGTGTGTAATTAAAACATCGTAATATAATTTTTGTTTGTATCTGATTGATAATTTGACGAAACTAATTCCTAATTGAATATGCTTACGGGTGTCACTGTTAATTTATATGAAATTGCAAGAATTTCCAGTTCAGGCTGAACATTCCAGATATACAGAATCTTTTAATACTGAAGTTGTCTGAATTGACACACGCTGCCTAAAAGAATCGTTCCCAAATCAGATATTTATTTTCCGAATTAGAGATGCGCATTTCAATTGGCTTATCAAGCTAATTTTGTTTCGTTTCATTTTTCTTTTTCCTTTATTACTTCTATCGATATTTTAAGCAGGTTCTCAAAACGTCATAAGACAACTCAGAATATAGCTGGAAGTCCTATACATATACGTTGTTATTCACAAACCATTATTAAATTTAATGTTGCTTTGGAGTATGACTTTTGTATAGTAAAAACACCTTTAAAGATTGATTTACTATAACAATCGTTTGTGAATGAGAACGACAGATTTTAACTTTAAAATATCCGAATACAATGAAAGATTCTCTTACTTCTATAGAGTCTGAGCTAAGCTCACCGAGTATTTTTTAATATTTTTTAAGTATGTTAAGATGTTTGTTCGGCTAAAGGTCCAATTTTATGAAAATAAAATTTGTTATTGTTTTATAACGTTTATTTTTCCAATATTTCGGTTAACGCCGTTAACCGTTTCAAGGAATATTTAACAAATTCTAAGGTTTTACAAGTCCTTAGCTTTTGTCCCTCGTAAAGTAATTAAGATGCTCTACTACTTTACGAGGGACAAGAGCTAAGGACTTGGAAAACCTGAGAATTTGTTAAATATTCCCTGAAAACGGTTAACGGCGTTAACCAAAATATTGGAAATATAAACGTTATAAAACAATAACAAAATTTCATAAAATTGGACCTTTAGCCGAACAAACATCTTAACACAGAAATTACAATAATAAATACCCTACATTTTTTAAGTATTTCAAAATTTTCAGAGGAAATGTTTCTTAAAATATATTTCAAATGCAAATTAATTTTTTATAAGTAAGACAGTTGGACATTTTTAAAAATTAGTCAAAAACTATTTACAACATATTATAGATGTACACACTCTTGTGCTAAAACTCGACATACATATAAAAATATGTACACATACATTTATTAAATCGTCTGGTTGAACAGATTAGTTAAGTTAAAAACTACAAAACTGGTTTTAGTGTAAAGTTGGAAACACGATCCTAATATCGTTTTTTATGTTCTTTATTGAAAAATGTATAATTATATTCCCCTTAAAAAAATTCTAGATATTCAAGGATCGTCTTCATTAAAGGGGCATGAGTGCACCACTGTACATTAACAGCTGTTTTGTTATACTTTTGGAGTTGTAAGTCCAGGTTTACACGAGGAAGATTTTGCTGCTCAAATTATTTCCAATTCCCTTTTGAAGATGCCTGAATGGCCATCATTATACTTAGTCTAATTCTTGATTAAAAGTAAAATTTATATTATATTTTGTTATATTTTGTTTGTATTTAAAAATTCGTTTTGTTACAATAAAGTCTCGTTTTTTTTTCAAATTTTGAACATTTTTGTTCACAACGAAGAAGAAAATGATACATGACAAACAGCACCGTAGCAAACGCGACTCCCCTATCCCCAACCTCCCACAAATTCAAAAACTACCTCGTGTGATCTGGACTAATTGAATCATATTGTGAGCATTTAGAAATGTTGCTCAACCACATGTAACCAGGTCACGCAACTAACAGTTATCTGAAAATCTTAAACTCAAAAACTCTTCATGATAGAGTCCTTAAGAGTTTTATTGCATGACCGCAAAATTAAACATATTTTTAAGAAATTCTTCTGCCCTTTGATTCATAGAATGGAAAATAATTGTTTTAAATGGCTATATTTGGTTCTTCCTTCAGAAAAGGAAATGCCATAAGTTTAGCCTGTATATGATCGATTTCGATTAGTGGAACATTGGAATGCTGAATTTGTCCTTAAACGACCACAACATATGTAGACAATGAGGAGTAATTATATTCGACTTTATGCGTCTTTCCGATTCACCTAAATCAGAGCTTTTACTTATTCTCACAAGAGAACATATACTTTGAATGAATCTTCTGGACTAATAATTTTGTAATCTTAATAAGCAACTCGATTAGAAAATTCAATTCTTTAGATATTTCCTGTTATAATCCAGTGGAATGCAGAAACAACACGGATGGCAGTCCCAGCCATATATTGTTAAATTCGTTGACTACTTAAAAGCGACTAAAACTAAGCACCTTTGTTATCCTAAAAATAATTTTTTCAGCCTTTAAATCTTAATTCGTTTATAATTTAATTAATTGGAACCTTTACATTAAAACTAAAACCCCTTTTCGAGCTTTACACATAAGTATACTAGAAATGTTGTCCGTAAACTCAAACCAAAAATATTTTGCCATAAGTAAAATTCAAAAAAGAAACAAATTCAGAAAATATGACATAAAAAAGAAATGAAACGGCAACACAATTTTCTGATGTGTGCAACACAAATCAACGAAGCCGTGATTTTTCCCATATTCCTTGCAATTTTTCAGCCCATAAGTCTTAAATGAATTTCAAATATAACAAACATGAAATCGAATATATGTATATTGACATTAAAATTTTACAATATTCGAGTGCGGAAAAGTGACGTTATTTCTTGTTATCGAAAACAAGATTTTTTTGTCTGATGAAATTAAATCGTGCTTATATAGTAATTACGCCCAGACCTACTTTACGTAAATTTTCTGCACTGTCATGATTTTTTTACATTAATTTAGCTGAAAAATGTATTGCATGCAAAATTTGAACTTTTTATATTATTGTTGTCGTTTTTGAATGTCAATGTAAAATAACTGTTAAAATAAATCTTTTATTATCAGCAAATACACATATTTATTTTAGGAAACATATTTATTCTACTTTTCATACAAGTTTGCTCTTAAAATAGAAAAAAAATTGTTCTGATAACCGAATCCGTTGTTAATGTAATTTTTGTCGATACATGTTCTATCCGAGGATAGAATTCAATACAATGTCTTTTTTTGTGTTAATATGGGCAAAGTGTATTTGTATTCCGATTTTTATCAGGCTATTAAGGCCTAAGTTATTTTAATGACAATAAAACAAGTTTTATTTAATTTTTTCCGACGTTTCGTCAATTATTTGTTGACCTTATGCAGCGTTGGGATATCTATTTTATTATTAAAAAACATTATTTGTAAATTTTACATATCGTTAGCTAAAACGCCCTAACTAAGAAAAAATCTGAAACCAGCACCGAAATACACATCCACAAAAAAATTTGGACTTATCTGACCAATATTACCAATTTTATTAACAAAAAAACAAACGGACATATCTACAAAAGCATTAATTTCATAAACGCAAAAAGACATAATTACAGCTTTACCTCCGAAACTGCACGATAAGAGATTAAAAATTTCTAAAAAGTAGCATGGTACACTAATCAGGTAACACCATCAGTTCAGCTGCTTCATGTTTTTTAACGTAAAATTGTCAAATTTTGTTTTGAAAGTTCATGCCGGCCACTTGAATAGGTTCACTATATTCACTGCATTCAAATTAATTTTTTCCAAAATTCATTAAGTGCTTAATTATATTTTATTTTGAAATCGTAAAGTATTGGATTGTGCGTCATTAAAATGAAAGAAATTTTTTCTATAATTAATAACCAAATTTTAATAATTTTATTTTGCAGAACTAATAAACATAATTTTTTGTGCCACTTGAACAGGTTCACCATCTTTAATTTAAAAACTCAGCAAAAAAAATGTTTTTATCTTAAATTTTTTTTATTTTTCAAGATATTTACAATGTTTTGGTAATGATTTAGTAATGAGTACATCCACCTTTAATCGATATAACTTCAAATATACGATACGATTTGGAGTTCCCTCACGACTTCGGTAACGTTCTTTCTTACGTAGGCTAAGAAAATAATAGATATATCCATCTGGACCTTCCAAATTAAACTTTTTTGTCTGAGAAAACGACACGATGAGAAACGTTTTTATCGCTCATATGTTCCCGTGCAACCTGCAGCCGTTTCGCTTTACGAACACCACACAACGATGGCTTTTTTTAATTTTTAATCTTTTTTAATGTCTAGCACTTCGAATTATACGGCTTAGAGTGGTTACGCTAACTGCTATACCCGATTTTGGCGACATACGTACATATAAACGTAGCCATTAGAGAACCTATTCAAGTGGCTGGTAGTGTATCTGTGGTATGTATACATTTTCTTAGTGAAAAATACAATAAATTTCAATTCATCCTTTCAGCCCCGTATTATTTTGGGCGTGTAAAAAATTTGTTTAAGCATGTAACGAGTGATTTTTTTGCTATTATCTTTTTGGCAACACTAGTTTTGACAGCTCGCGCACGTTCTGTATCTTGTGTCACTGTCAAACATTTTCAGTTTGGTCTATAATTTAATCATGAATCGTCTTACAAACGAACAACGCTTGCAAATTATTGAATTTTATTACCAAAATGCGTGCTCTGTTAAAAAAGTTCATCGCGCGCTTCTTCCATTTTATGGTCAGTTTAATCGACCTACTGAGGCTTCTATTCGGGCTATTGTAAAAAAATTTCGCACCAAATTTACATTGTTGGACATTAAACCACCAACACGCTTACGTAGAGTGCGAACTGAAGAAAATATCGCAGCCGTATCGGCCAGTGTTGGTGATGACCTTGAATTATCGATTCGGCGCCGTTCGCAGCAATTGGGCCTCTGTTACTCCACTACGTGGAAAATTTTGCGGAAGGATTTGGGTGTGAAGCCTTATAAGATACAGCTGGTGCAAGAATTGAAGCCAAACGACCTACCACAACTCCAAATATTTGGTGAATGGGCTCTTGAAAAGTTAAATGAAGATCCACTTTTTTATCGAAGAATTGTGTTCAGCGACGAGGCTCATTTCTGGTTGAATGGATACGTGAACAAGCAAAACTGCCGTATTTGGAGTGAAGAGCAGCCATTGCAAGAGCATTGGAAGAGCTACCAATGCATCCACAAAAAACAACCGTTTGGTGCGGATTATGGGCTGGCGGCATCATTGGGCCGTATTTCTTCAAAGATGATGCGAATCACAACGTTACTGTGAATGGTGAGCGCTACCGTGCGATGATAACAAACTTTTTTTTGCCCAAAATGGAAGAGCTTGACTTGCATGACATGTGGTTTCAACAAGACGGTGCCACATGCCACACGGCACGCGAAACAATGGACCAATTGAGAGGCGAGTTCGGTGAACAGTTTATTTCACGCTTGGGACCAGTCAATTGGCCGCCCAGATCGTGCGATTTAACGCCTCTAGACTATTTTTTGTGGGGCTATGTTAAGGCTAATGTCTATAGCGACAAGCCCGCTTCGATTGACGCACTGGAAGCCAACATTGCCAACATTATTCGTGAGATACCGGCCGAAATGTTGGAAAGAGTATGCCAAAATTGGACTAAGCAAATGGACCATTTGAGGCGCAGCCGCGGCCAACATTTGCATGAAATAATCTTCAAACATTAAATTATATCGACCCAACTATCAATCCAAATAAATATTTCATGCATTTTTCTGAATTTTGTGTGTTTTCTTTTTTTTAATTTCCGATAGTTCTTATAAAATCACCCATTACATAATATGTACATATATATATATATATATATATATATATATATATATATATGTATATATATATATATAGATATATTTATATATATATATATATATATATATATATAAATTTATATAATATAAATATATAATATCTATATATATATATATATATATATATATATATATATACATATATATATATATATATATATATATATACATACATATATATATATATATATATATATATATATATATATTATATACATATATATATATATATATATATATATATATTAAATAAAATAATATATACAGGAGTTAGAATTGTACAAAGTTGCCTATAGACAACAACGGGACTGAAAGGGTTAATTTAATTTCCAACACAAACACAAAAGTTTTTGACAACCTTTTGTACTATTCTACCAACAAAATACGTGTGTTTTTTGATGTTGTTGTTTGTTGTTCTAGTGGTGTTACCTGATTATTGTACCATGAAAAGTAGTGGCAGCAACTGCAAGATTTAAAATTTGAAAATTAATTTATATTTTCTAAATTCACTCTTCTTTACTCCAATTCTCACAACTCTTTAAATGAATTCTTTTTTATATAATTTTTATGAATTATATCAATTTAATTTTTATGTGATGCAATATTGAAATGGATTTACACATAATACACATACAAATTTATGATTTATACAAATACACGTGTACATATAATTGAATTTATTAAACAAAGTTTTCCTAAACAATAAAAAAAGTAAATTAATCTGCTTTGTATTCATTGCAGAGAGGGCCTTTGGTTTCACTATATTAGAGTACCAAAGGACCTAAATAACAAGACTATTTAAATATTTTAAAATTTTATTTTATTTTGCAAGAATTCAATTTCTCACACATTCTTTATAATACTGGTGAAAATCATGCTGCTTAGTTTAAAACAGTTTTTTGCTTCTCTTGTAAAATCATCGAAATGTTAGATAGGGCCGCTTGTGTTTTAGCCAACGATATACAGTACGAACTCGATAACCGAAACTAATAGAAATCAAGGTAATTACACTTATTAAGGTGTTGCACCCAGCGAGGAAATATTTTTTTTTTTTGTGAATATAAGAAAAAAAATCTAAAAGAAGAAAAACACAAAAGAAAGAACTAAAATAAAACATATTTAAATGTAAAATTGCAGTTATAGAGTCAACTCTTTTGGGTAGTTGCACTTATGAAGGTTACAATACTATGTTTAATAGTGTGGCAAAAATCGAGGAATTGCGTGTATGGAGGGTTCCGATTACCGATTTTATACTGTATGTACATATATGTGTAAGCAGCATTTTTTGGAATAAAATCACTTATAAAACTGTATTCCAATTTCATAAATTTTTTACAACTGAAATTGAAACTTTCAAATATAACAAAAAAAAAACAAATTAAAATTATCGGCATGCCAAATATCTAGTTGAAAATTTCGTTGTTATATATGAAATAATTATTTTCACCGAGACAAAATTTGAGTATTTTCACGAACTTGGACATTTTTGTGTAGTTTTGGATGATTGTCCATTTTTGCATTATTACATTTATTGCCGTTTGCAGGGATGTTGGTGAAAAGTGAAACAACATCTAGTGCGATCAGTAATTCTCCTTGTTCTATTTTGATATTTTTTATTTGTTCTCTCAGTCTGTCGAATTCAACACGTTGTATTCCTTCGATTTTGATAATTTATAGCATGGATCTTGGATTCTTGGGTCTTAACATTACAGCTTTTATGAAAAATATATGTAAATCGCTTAAGTATTAACTTTACAAATGCAATTACATTCGAAGACTAAAACAACTTTTATAAACAAATAATATGACAGGAGCAAATATATGTATAAATGCACACACAAGAGATAAACAAAACACAAAATTAAACATACTGATTGAAAAACATTTTAGACTACATGAATTTATATACAACGAAAATTGGTTTGAAAACAAAACTAATATAGGAATCCCAATAGAATCTAAGTGGATATTATCTCTAGGGGAAAAATTTGCTCCACCAGTAGATAAAAACAACTTATCTGAACTACATACAATCGCGAACATGGAACAATGTATTTTAACAATGAATGATGACGAAGGACAAGCAAAGAATCTAGCAACGATGATTGGCAGGGAAACAATTGCTTTGCTTGGCTACAATAGAACCGCGAATATATGGGCTACCAAAAATTCATAAGCTGGAAATACGATTAAGACTCATAGTTTCTTCATTCCACGTTCCAGGCTATAAATTACCAAAATACGCAGGCCAAATTCTTAAAAATATGATCTCGAAAGAATACATTGTATATTTAATTTAAATAAAATAAATTGGTATTATTTTCATGTTATATATAAGTATGCATGTATGTAGTCGAACATGAGTAACTACGTAGCCTTCACAATCACTGGATGAAATAAAGTTTAAAACTGCAGAAAACCTCTTTAAATTTTCATCTTTACTTGATTTCGATAGGTCATAAAGAACAAAACCAATAATCGAGATTTTGTGATCAGTTCTTTTTATTTACGCAGAATATCTACCAGCCTGCATTCGTTTATGCTTTTGAATAACTCATATTCAATAAAACTCTATTTATTAGTCTTACCTCTTCCTTGTGAGCAACGTCCACCTTTAGGCCGAATATGTGTACACGAGTATACTGAAAAATAAAGACCAACAAATAAAATTTTGATTTATGAAATTGAATTTTTCAAAAATTAATTAGGAGAACCTTGAATTGATTCCAAGTATTCCTTAAACTAATTAAACATGTTTTGTTTTATTTTTTGTTGAAAATAGATTTTTTTGTTTTAGTATAAGCTCCCCAACAAAAGAACTTTTGCAAACCAACTTAATAATTTATTTAAAGATTATAGCAATATCGCTTAGTTTTACTATTAATCTTTTAATAAAGTAGAATAAATTATTTTATACCATCATAAATTTATTTTAGTTACAAATCGCGATATAAAGTGCTGCATATGTACGTTGGAAATATATTAATTATAGATACAGAATCAGTGAATTAATCTTACACTTGTAAATGATTAACAATTACAATGCAAATTGCAGCGGCAGACAAGTGATACACATGCACATACAAGTAATAAAATTAGAATCATAGAGATTTCTCTGACCGTCACTCAAGGGATATGTTGCGATACCATCAAAAGACCGCGTTAATACAGGGTGATGCACAAAGCGTCCTACAAAAAGAGTGTGTAATAACTTATTTCCTGTGTGCATATTCAATTATTATGTTTTTATTTGCAAGTTACTATTTAGATTTGTTATAATGAAGGCTTTAGATATATGTATAAAAGCGTATTTGGATAGTGCAGGGGTACCATAGTTTGTATTCCTTTATTTACAACCAAACTGAATTTGGGCCCTGCACCTAGTTGACGACAACATAATAAGGCTGATGACAATGTTTGTCGATTTCGTAATTATGGCAAGAAGACCGTGCACCCAGAGCATATCATTGTGGTTTACAGTTTTCTCGAGGTGAAAGTGGGGCCATGCTGCTTTAGAGATCGCGCAGTAACAAAAATATATAATCTGCAACGTCGTTTGGTTTCAGGGTAGCATATATTACACATATTCTACTCTTATTAAAACTCATTTCATATTGCGTGTTCCACATTCGTATGTATGATCAGTAAAAGAAGTCCATATAAACTTCTCAACAACTCGCTTGTCATACACGTACTCATACAAAATAATTCTTTGTAATTTTAGTTGCCAATTGTAGATCGATGTTTCCCCCCTTTTGCAAAAAATGTCTATTAAATAGATTGTCAGTAGTTAATCTTTCATGCGTGTCGCAAAACGATGCAACGTTCAAGACTTGGACGAATTTTGGAACACTCGCTATGAATAAAAATCCCCTTCATATCTTATGAAAACTCGAATCTGATTTAATTTTTTTAACAACTTTTTATTTACAATCAATTTATTTTTGCTTGAAATTATTTCAATTTATCATGAAATGTAAAAAAGTCTAAAAACTCAGATTTAAATTAAATTTAATTATACAGCGCAATAATTAACATGAGTATTTCTATTACTTTTTTTAGGTTTTACATTTTTTGCACAAGTTATATGATAGTTGAGTGATTTTTCTATACAATACATTAATGAAGTTAATATTTTATTTTTTGGTTTAAATAATTACAACTGATGTATTTACTATCCATTATAATAATGATTGAAAAATACTTTTGTGCCAGTGTTGCTAACTGTAGAAAGTACAAAGACACTTTAAGCGGTATAAAAGCGATGGAAATGTAATATTTAATTTTATATCGAAATAAGCACAAAATAACAGAAGAAATAGAAGGTTTGAATAAAAATAAACAGACCACAATTAATTTTTGTTCCCACATACCGCAACGATTTAGGGCAAATTAACAATATATATTATATTAGATAGCCCGGGTTACACTACGCAAGCCTTATTGATAAATTGGTTTTGCTTTTCTAACTGCAATTTTAATTGTTTTTATAACGCTAATGAAAGAAGAATAAATTCTGAGTGTAGTAACAAGAATTGGACAAGTAAATTGGTGGTACATTCTTCATATTATTTATTATGGCTTTACGGAAGATGCTGCACATTAGCTTATTAAAATAATCGGGTCAATTAATAATAGAAATTTCGGTTTAATTGGTTGATATTTTGTTAATTTTCGATTAATCAGTTAATTGATTGATACAAACCATAGCACGATGCCCAAAATTAATCTTTACGACAAACGCATATATGTATATGTGCACTTGCGACTATTTCTTTAAAAAATTGATCGACTTAAAATGCTATATAGCATTGTGCTACAACGATGTAAATCTGGCCCTCTTTCTAGGCTGCAAGATTGTATTAATTTTAATTTTCGACGCTACCTATTTCTTTATGAATAGCGCGTTAGGAGCATTAGCCTAATGATATCTATGGTTTAAATTTTTTATTTAACACTCTTTAGATCGATCAATTCGACCTTGGAGTATTTTGCCTGTTATCAATTCTAACATTAAATAATACTATAAAAATCGCTTTAATTATGACCTTTTCGTGTCCTCTTACAGCATCAGTAAACATTAATCTAGTCCTCAAGTCAACTGATTATTTCGTGCAAGAGCCACTGAAACATAGACATATACATACATACGAGTACATATAAGCCGCAAACTATTTAATCGGATTTTAGTGTATTAATTAAAATAAAATATGAAATAGATTATTTAATGTTAAGTAATACGATTAGGTTGTAACTCTGAAAAAACTAAGAAAATCATTAAGTAAAAAGAACAGGAAGGAACTAACAACACTTTAAAAATGCTTATCTTGTAACAAAAATCTCAAACAATCAGCATTTGAAATTTCGAGAGAAATTAATTTACTAAATTAATTCATATTCAAATAATTGACAACAATAACTTAATGGGATGACATGACAAACGAGTATCGTAAACAACACAACAGCACAATTGAAATAAAACTTTACAGTGGGCGTTCAGAAAATAGATAAGCCATTATTCTTGCCAAATACTGTGCAAAAATTAAAACAATTTGTACCATAAAGAAATAGAATTATTCTCCAAAGATTCAATTAGTAAACTTTGAGAGGAAAAGGCACTATTATTCTGAAGAACAGAAAAATATACAGGGATCACAAAAATTATGATATTTATAACCGAGCTTGATTTTTGCAAACCGACAAATCGATCCCGATGTAACAATTATTTTTATGACAGCCCAGTTTGTAACAAAAATACTTTTGACCGTATATTTTTACGCACATATTTAACATTTAAAAACCATGTAACGCCTACAAGGAAACAAGAAAAGGTTCCTAATGGAATTCTTGTGATTCGATTTTTCCAAACAAATCAAATAGTATAAAAACAATTATTTCGGTAAAATAAAACTAAATTTGAAAATATGTAACACAATGCCCTTATGTGTGGAATATAACGCTATTCAAATATTCGAAACGTCTTCTCTAAGTAGAGCGTATCCGAATTGTCCAATTTTCCATGACTCTGGCGCACAAATCAGATTGAATTTGATGGATGAGTTGTGATATGTTAGCTATGGGAATCGCTGTGGTTGGTGCTTTATTCGCATACACCTGTGAGGTTAGAAAATCTGTAACCGGGTCGTCGCACAATTTCGATGACCAGTTCACATGACCTTTACGGGATATAACAAATCTCCCGTGCAGAATATCTTTTAAAACATGAGCTGTGTGGAACGTAGTGCTATCCTGTCGAAGCTTCTTTGATGAAGTTGGTAATTATCGGATTATAGCGTTGATACTGATGTTCTGGCCAACGTCGTTCTGAAATACACAAACGCCACTGTTCTTCATTTTATCAAAGTGGGTATTCTGTTCGGTCACCATATCGCGCTCTTGGATCTCTTGTAGATTGGATCATTGCAAATTGGACTATTTTGTTCTAGTATTTATTCCTTCAGATATGGAAGTCATCGCTGTGGATGATTTTTCGCGCTATATGGTGGCCTAACAGAACACCCACTTTAATAAAATAATATTTTTATTCCCACATCTCGGTTAACTCCATATCCGTCCATGGTGATTTTGCAAAACAGACGGAAGTGTATAAAAACAATTATAGCATAACATAGATGAGCACAGAGTTTTTTGTGATTGCATTTTTGTCTTAATTTTACAAAATAGTTATTATTTTTGGTCCGTAGTGCTAAACACTTTAATTCTATTAATTATTTTGTGCAGACGAAACGTATAACATTGAAAACTTCCTCCTATCGAAGAATTTGGTTACATAAAACCATTTAAAAATGTGAGGAAAATATATTCGTATTTCTCCCTGAAACACATTTTTGTTAATATTTTTTGCATATTGGAAGAAAGAGATGATTTTACACTCTTAGCCGTCCGCAAAACTTCACAGCAAATCCCTGTTTTGAGAGTTCATTTGCTGCTTTTTTTTCTCGTATGCCAATGTGACCCCCCACCCATGTCACATATGCTCAATAAATGGAATTGAAAATAAAAGTAATATATATTAATACATACTCATGTAGCTGGCAGTGTATTTCAAAATAATTTATTGTAAACTGCGTTTTGTTTTTGTCATTGATGGTTTGATATTATAAAAATATATTTTGCTCATAACAATTTATAAATTTTGTAAATAAAAATATAAACAAGCAAACAGGTTGACTCGAAAACACATTATAATTTTTTTTTTGTGGCTAATTCAATGTATAGTGGGGATTTACCACTGGGAAATTTACAAGAAAACACGTTTTTTAATTTATTTGATTTCATAAACGTTTAATGCATTCCTTTGTATCACGTTTTAATAACAATTGTGACCCCCTCCCTAAAAACTTTGTAGCAGAGAAGGTAAATTTGTGATTGAAAATTATTTCTTGTCACTATTATATTTAAGTTTTTAAAAAATGTTTTTACATTTTTAAAATTTCATACAATATATGAATAAATTGCTTTGCTGTCGTCTTCAATTTTAATTGCAATTCTTAATTTTATATTCGCAGGAAAACACCTATTTAATCGATGTAAAATCCACTTCATAATAGAAAGTAATTCCGTGAAAGTTTCTTGCTTAAATTACCTACAACGTATTTAATATTCACTTGCAATTTATTGCTAATGAAACTGAAATATGTAAATATTAGTGCTTAAATTAATAAAACGTTACTTTATTTCTGACTTAATGGAAAATAGAACTAAAATAACAGTCTTAACTCAGAGAGAAGAATTAATTACTTTTATCAATAATAACGGGTGTAGTCATTAACGCGTTTAATTTGTAATTCAATTAAAATCAGAATAAATTGCTTAATAGTCAATGTAAAATTATTATTGTGTTTCCATACCCGATAATCAGTCTGACTAAATTGTTTTAGATTAAGCAAATTGAGAAACATTTCAAAATATTTTTCTAAGTTTTCAATTGCTTACTGAAGTCAACGGCAAGATATTAAATAAAAATTTTTATACGCATACGTTATTACTCTTAGCGCCACAATTACAACCTGGCTTAAGTTATATAGCCAATGTTTTTCTTTTTTGTTCGAACGAACAAAATTTTTCCATTTAGAATAAAAAATAACTCGAAAAGCTTTTGACGAATAATCGAATAATTTTTTTTTCTTCAACTCTTTCAATAACAATTGGACTATATTTGCTAATGTAAAATAGCTGTTTTAAAGAAGCAGTTAAGGACCTAGGAATATATAATGTCTCTTTAGTATAACCGGAAACTGTCTCACAGTTCCTAAGTGAAGAAAAATAACAATTGCTTTTGTACAGATTTAAAATTCAAAATAATGAACTACATATCAAATTATTTCGGGGACTTTTCCATGCAAAGCTAACTTTTTTTATATACACCCTAAACAATACTCTATTTTCAAAATTATTTTATGATAACAATTTGCAGAATGTCTATCAATGATGTAAGAAATACTAAAAACATAACAAAAATTCACAACATGATCTTAACCGTATGACCAACGTCAACCATAATGATATCGCAAGCCATAAATTATATCGCACTTGTTCAACCATAGTGTATTAACCCACAAAAATCAAAGTGCTCAGGAGGGGAGAAACTGCTTTTAATGCTTAAGACATTTTGTTTTACCAAAAAATCTGCAATTTTACAATCATTGTAGTGGAATTTTTTGTATGCCTTTTCGGCAATGTAGCAAGAAGGTACAATTCGATCGAATATACAACATTTGAAACAAAGACCAAGTTATTTACTCGAACGGACGACAGCTCGCCACATTGGCGATCAGGTAGTATATGTTTTTATATAGCTCTATCAAAGTTGATCGAATGAAATTTCTTATACCTCATTCGTTCGAATATTTGAATAAAAGTTTTAAATTATTTGGTTCCTCGAAAAAGAAAAAGTTCATAAAATTTCATTCGGAAGATTATAAGACCCGAGTAATCGACGACACTAATAGCCATATTACAAAGTTTTTTTGAAAATGCTTTGTCAATCTATTGTCTGCAATATGCAACTCTAATTTACTTATTATTAACTTGTGTTTAAGTCATCGTTAAGTTTTGAATTAAATTAAAATTCTCAAAATGGAAAATCGTTTATCCGTACGACAAATTAATATCAAAAATATTAATATATAAAATATTTTTTGCATATCACATTATAATCATCAAAGCAAAATAGTTTAAAAAATTTTAATAAATAGGGCACGAAGGAAAAACTAATGGCACACCGCATCAACATCACCATAGAAGTGATTATCGGATATGAATTTAAGATGTTAAGATTTTTATGATTAAGAAGTGCTTTTCAGAAGTGAAGAGGAAACGTTGTTATACATTAGCAATGATAATTATCGTTATAATGGGAGAACAGACGCTTCCGAAAGCATTGCAATTCAGTGCAGGTTGAATTTCAAACTGATATTCATATTTTCCTTGCTACTGAAACATTCATCATCCCTAACTGCTTCTGAATATTGTAATACAAATCTTAGCTATTCAAATACTTTGAATTTAAAAACACGCACAATAAGTAAGCTTTTTTCATTATTAATTATGAGAATTTTTCAATCCTTGAAGCTGCTGATTACATAGATATGACATAATTTTGCTCACATCAGCACATGCAATGGTAACTAGACAACTTACACCACAAATTCAGATGTCTCGGCATTATTCTGGACATTTTAAGTCGGATTTAGATACACTTAAGTTGTTTGTGAAGCTGCTTAAGGTATGGTGCCTAAAAAAATAAACACTGAAACTTGGTGCCCAATTTGTAATTCGTTGAGAAACATAGCTAACTGCCGTAGAAATGAAAACAAAACTAAAGAGCTTCACAAACAATTGCCTCCGAAATATTCCCCAAATGAAGTCGTGCATGACAACCCTCTAGTGGAACATCAGTAACAAAAAAAGAGGATAATATGGTTGTCCTTAATGGAATTAGGAAGTGGTTTAACGAGTTGAGAAATACATCGCTACAATGTTGTTATGTTCAGGGAATTTTATTTCAGTAAGGAAAAATTAAAGTTTTAACACTTTTAAGGGGAAGTTTCAAAATATTTAGATGTAGGAATATTTATGCGATTGGTGTTTATATGAAGGAAGAAGTTTCAATATATTTCCGTAATAATTAAATAAGAGCAAGCGGTAGGAACAATAAGATATTTCAGATGATCTTCCACTCATCTGTTATGAATTCACTACTTTCACATGTAAGTACGAACATTTTATACTGTAGGTCGATAAGATTAAGTTACGTTTTTTTTATTATTGAGTGTTTAGAAGAATATTTAAAAAGGGAAAAAGATTTAATTGAAATAGAAGGGAACTTTATTCTCTTTTTGAAGGAATGCTTTAGAAGATTAGCTTAAACTTTGATATTATTTTTATATGAAAAATTTTCCTTTGATTACATGAAGTAGTACTTTTTGTTGAATTGATGTTACTGTTTTGTTATAATATGTTTTGTAAAATATCTAGCCTAATTTAATATTATTCGATTAAGCGATAATATGAAACTTTCTATTATTATTCAATTCAAGCCTTACCTCGGCCAATTATTCATAAGATTAATCGAACAATACCAAACCTTGATTAGATGAATCCTCTAATACATTCATTTCACTCATCTCTTTTCGTCAGTACAAAATATCTTTGTTATAAAATGATTATGAGGTTTTTACAATTGTATATTCAACATTCGACAAAATTGGTCAATTACAATATAAATTTCAAATACACACCACCAGATAACAAATGAATATATATTTTAAGCCACAAATTTGAAATGTATTCAGGTAAGTGATGGAAATAGATTTAGACAAGGAAATGATTTGAAAACTATAGAAATGATGCCTTTTCTGTAGTTTTTTTCAATAATTTTAATATATTTTTTATACAATTTTTCTCCATATTTTCTACTATTTCCACACTCCTCTTGTATTACTTATATTTTATATAAAAAGAAATTTTGAAAACGTGCAAAACTCTTGAATTTAATTTTATTTTTAACCAAAAAACTGGGTAAGTGTAAATGGCGTGTTAGGTCGATATACCAAACTTTGTTTAATTATAACTATTTTGAATTATTTACTGTGTGCAGATAATTATACATAAATATTCTGCAACAATCACATTTCAATTTTTCATTTTGTTTGCCAGAACTGCCAAATGCGTGAATAACTCCTGCTTAGCCTGCTCTACTATTGCCGGCTGAAACAATTATAGACATACAATTATATACGCAAGCAGTAAACCTTCTTTTAGCACATGCCAAATATTAACATTTACTTAAATTTATTGGCCTGTAAAACTATAGAGGCATTGTAAAAGTTTAATTTATTGTTTGTTTCTTGTTACTAAAAAGTTTTGCTTGTAATATGAGAGGAAATAATTTTTAGTTCATTTTTGTAATATAGACTTAAATAAATATTTAAGTGTTTTGAGCAAAACGTAAATAAAAATTAAGTTATAGGGTTGTGTGAAACAACAAGTTAAAAATAAACAATAAATCAAACACACACGATGATTGTAATTTTTATAAATCAGCTGTAAAAGTGTATATAACAATTTTCCAACTAAATTTATAATTCCACCGAACACATACTTATTTCATTAAGGTAATAAAATTAGCAGCCTGTTTTGAAACAAAAACGAACTTTAAAATTTTTTTCAAATGTCACTTATGGGATCGAACGATAGCTTGCGACATCGGTACAAAGACTATGTAAATTCAGAGCAATTTTTGTGCTCATAAATGCTTTTTATCGATTTTTTATGAAATATGTAGTTGTATTGCATAAAACCGAATAAATACGGTATGAAATAATAAAGTGTTTCATAAAAGTATATTCTTAATCAGTAAAATATTTATAAATTCAAATAAATCGCTTACGGAATTTATACATGTTTGTGAAAGAATTTTCTAAAACTACAGAACTCGAGACATTCTCGTATTTTTGTTAGAGGAAATATATTCAATTTAAAATAAGGAATTATTCATTAACATTATCTAAGTGGAGGTTGCGGACGTAATTATCAGCTACCACCATGCTTCTGTTTTACTACAGCGAGTGGAGAATATATTTATTACTAAAGCTATGTACACATCATTGCAGATCTTACAATATTGTAAGAACAATTTTCAGAAAATGTCTAACAACCATCTGACGTTGTCAACGTTGTCAGAAAAAGCATTGTCGTTATATTGGGAGTCAGAAATATTGTTAGACATCTGACAACCGTGTGAATCCCCTTCTTTGACATTGTCAGCTAATTGCCAGACACTGTAAGCTCACATTTAATTGTCAGATGTGTTTAAATTAATATATCTGCCAATGGCACCATTGTCAGGGAAATATTTATACTGGCAATGCTATCCATAAATATAAAGCTATGTACACACGATTGGCAGATTTTACAATATTGTAAGATTTGGAAATGTGCTAACAATATGCTGGCAAAGAAAACTTGTTAGCAAAAGGTAAATTGTGTGTTCAGACGATTGTAAGAAAACCTTACAATTTCATTGGCAGACAATTTTAAGACCACAAATTTATTTGTCAACAAAAATTTTCTGTTCAAACGATTGTCAGACTGTTGTATGGAAAGAATTGTCAAATGCGTTGTTAGACAGTGCACAACTTTTATTTGATTCTTCTTACAATATCGTAAGAACTGCCAATCGTCTATACATAGCTTTAGTAACGTATTGTCATTAAATTTAAAAACTTCATATGATTCCTTAACGTAATTTATATTATAAAATAATCTTGAAAACAAAGTACTAGCTTGTTGTTGTGAGTTGAACATTAAGGCATATAAAGCTACCACTACGTGGGAAATACCCCGACCTGAGAAATAATATTAAAATGTTCAATAGTTTGATACGTCGTTGATTGTTTCGAGTTCTAAGGCTTCTGCTTAAATCTGTAGAAAAGCAAGACACTTTCTCCAGCTCCTTAATTGCTATCTCCAAAGTCTTCAAAGCGTTACTCAAATCTGATGGCAAGCATATTTCACGATCTATATACACAGGTAATTTTTTAATTTAGTGTATTTGGTTACTTAACGCAATGTTTTGTTAAGAAACTCAAAATTTTTTTACAAGTCAACCCTGCTAACTGGTGACTAAAAATTGCTGTGCACACTTCACATTGTGACATGCCTAAATAGTTCTGTTATCATTCTTTTATTGTTTATTGCGTTTATAAAGTTTTATATTAATTTTGAAATTGTAACAACAAAGCAATTACTAAATCATTTACAAAATATTAAAAATCTGTAAGATAATATAGCATGTACATACATATGCTAATGTACACCCATATACATATGAATGTATGTACGTAACATATAACTAAGTGCAAATATATGCACATACACTAGGGTTGCCAGTCGGGCTTGTTTTGGCTGAATTGTCCAGCTTTTTAAGTACCTGTCCAGTTTGAAGCTAAAATAAAATTTGTCCAGCTATAACAATTTTCCACAAAATGCTCTTAATAATTATTGTCTTAAATAAAAATTTTATTACAATTTTTTACACTCATGTGCAGACAAATGAAATCGTTTTTTGTGTGTCTTTTTTGTATGATTTTGTGTTTTCGTTAGTCTGTGTTCATACGAGTCATGCTTTATTGACATAATTGCTAGTTTAAAGGCGAGAGGGACGAGGGGAACATTTTCAGTACATTTTGCTTTCTCATCTGTAATTTTTAATTGGAAATAAATTTTGACATGTTCTTTTATTTTATTTTGTTTCGTCAAACAATTTCAAAGAATTTATTTTAAAAAAAATTTCGAAAACGTACACAACTATATGTACATATCGTCAACAAGACATGAATTGTGCGAACACCAATAAAAGTTCAAAGAAGAAAAAGTAAGAATCTCGTCGCATGATATGGATAAATAAACTGAAAAAATTTAAGTTTAGTTATAATTTGTTATGTTAATAGTATATTAGAGTATTATACAAAATATGTTAAAAACAATGTAAACATATATTTTTTAATAAAATTGTTTGTATTACAAAAAAGTAACTATTTTTTCGTGAAATATATATGTCAAAATGTCCAGATTTTTTTTAATAATCCCGCTTTTTATTTCAAATGTCCAGCTTTTTGTTACTCTCAATCTGGCAAGTCTAACATACACACATGTTTCTATAGAATACAATATTCAATATTGCTTTTTATATGTATGCAGTATCTACATAGTATGTGTACAAAGCAATGGCAGAGATACAAATTTGAAATTATGTTAATATACCACCGATATATTTAATACATTTGTTATATAATATATATTATATTTACCTTATTATACAAATAGAATTATTGAGAAATTTTAGAGTGTTATGAATTCCAAACTTAACGAAAATTAAATCTTTTAATTATTTCAAACAATTCGTTTAAGTGAAAATATACAACATTTAAATGGCTTCAGTTCACATTGAGCAAAACAGAGTTGTGGATTTCAAAGACAATCGGTCAGAGACTTTCTTTTGTTCTATTTAGTACTTTTACTAACGGAAGATGTGTAAGAAAATGTTTGTCGAACTTATGTCACATTCAAAATTTCACAATTTTTCGAATTCGTTCAGTTTGAATGTTCAACATATCAAAAGGGCTGATTTTTTTTATGATAATAAAAAACTTCTGCTTCAACTTTATATATCTTAACTATAGCAAAATATATTTACATCAGTTCAATTTATTTAGTTTTGAGCTTTGGAAAATATCAATTTTCCAAAATCATTATGCGAAAACAATATAAGAAGAATAAGGCAGATATTGATAACATGCTGTTTTAAGTTACTCAATAGATTCTGCATATAATATTTGATTTTTTAGAACAGAAACGCAACTTTGATAACAAAATGCATACTTCCATGCAAGTGAATGTACATGAAATTTTAAATTATAACAAATATATAAATTGCATTACGTATCTGTTTCTTTGTTATTCTGTTTTAATTATATTCTTGGTATGAAAACATTTTTCCAGCATTTGCATTTAAGTAAACAATAATTCATTTGATTAATTATTTATATACAAATATGTGGAGCAGAAAGTGTTGTTGTTTTAATTTTTGTTCAATATATGTATTATAATATAAATGTAGTCAGCCAGTAGCTTCAGTTCGCAATGAGGTCTTTAAGTTAGCACATGTGCTTTTCTAAATCCGAAGTTCTATATATTAATTTAACCCAATAAAGCCAAGAGCTACAAAATATATTTGCAATACAAGATGTCATGCAAGCCTTGCAGGATTTTTAAAACAATCTTTGTTTAACACTATTAATTTTAATATACAGATTTTATTAATCGCACGATAAAGTACTTGTAATTTTCTGACATTTATGTACGATATCATAACGATACTTTGTGTTCACAAGTGCATAAGCAATTATAGTACTTTTTAAGCCATAACCATACGACTTGTGCATTTAACGTACCATGTACATCATATTACACTGCTCTGCAAAAAATAATTTTTTGTCGCTCCTTTAAATAAAAATATGAGCTCTATATGGAATTTCATGCGCTAAATTCGAATCCGTTTTCGGGTTTTTTCCATCAGGTCGAGATTTTTTTATGAGCGTAGCATTTTTTTGCCCCTAAAGTAGCCAGGAACGTAGACATATTTTACCCTAACTCGAGAACGAGTCATCCGATTTTAAAAAGTAAAAAGATGTGTAACAAAACTGTTTTTATTTTAGTCAACTACAATTATTATTTATCTCTTATCGTTTTGGAATTATTTAGAAATTAATCTAAAAAAGTTCGTAATATTTTTAATTTAAAAATTCGTAACGTAAAAATTCGTAATATTTTTAATTTAAAAATGGAATTTTAAGAAATTTAGAGCAAATATTCAACACCTTGCACTTTTATCTAATAGTTACAGATCTTAGAAATAAAAAAAGCTATAAACCATAAAAATCATTTATAAAATTTAGATTTTATTTTCAATTTATCGCAGGTACCCAATGTTGTAATGCAACCAACCTTCCATATGTATAACGATAACATTTCGTTAGGTGAGCAGGTCATGGAACTTAAGTACAACGGAATTGTACATGGTTCTTGGATTTAAAAATTATAATACAGTATTTTTCATTAACCTGTAATTCTAAATTGAGAAAATTAGAGTAGATTATATTATTTATTGTAGCAGTATATGTGCGAATTGATGGAAAATAAGTGAGTCACTTTTAATTTGATATCATGCGGTTAAAATCATTGGAAATGCAACAAGTAAACCTTGTATTCTGAATCAAACTGATCTGAATAACTTAATTCGTGAATTAGGGCTCTTTTCTCATCTAATTTCTAATTTAAAAAACGATAAGAGATAAAGAAAAACTGTATGTGACTAAAATAAAAACAATTTTGTTACACATGTTTTGGTGTTTTACTTTTTAAAATCGAATGACTCGTTCTCGAGTTAGGGTGAAGTATGTTTACGTACATGGCTTATTTAGGGGCAAAAACTGCCACGCCTATAAAAAAATTCAACTTGATGGAAAAAATATAAAACGGATTCGAGTTTAGTGCATCAAAATCCATATAGTCCACTTAGTTTTATTTGCTTAAGCACCCAACCAATAAATTTTATATTATAATAGTACAATAACAGTATGTCAAATAGTTAATTGATTAACAATTAAATTGAGATTTTATTTTTAATTTTGCTTTATAAATACTTTCATTGTTATCCAAAGGATTTCTAATTGTATAAAGGTGTAGAAAAATAAAATAGAGTCATATCGAATAAAAGTTTGCTGGGTTTTGGTTTGCATAAGTTTCATAGCCGACTACACTTATTATAGTGTGATTTTTTCAAATCATTTGTGAATTTTTATAGTTAATTTATTAACATAATTCTCAGATGGCTTATGAAAGTCTTTTAATAAGTTGAGACGTTTGAAACTTTTCAAAACTGTGGTTGAAGTCTACTGACGATTTGGTAAAAAAAAGTATTAATGAAATGCATATAGGCATTGCTTAACCACCCAATAAATAAATTTCAAAAAATATATATCTTTTTATTATATTTTTACATTCCTGAATTGAAATGTTAAAGAGAACATAACATTATATCGAAATTGACTTTTTATTTACACAAAAGCCTAAATCGGAAAAATCGAATTGCATACATAAAATAAATTGAAAATTTTTAAAAATTAAATAATTCATCAGGGGCCAAACTACTCCGTTAGAAATTAGCCTCCAAGTTTCTTGTAAATGTATACTCTATTGCTTTATCCTTTTTTTAATATTCATCCTGTTATCCATATCGGGTGAGTTTTAAGATGGGACAATTTATTTTTTAATATTAAATAATTACAGTGTACATGACAAAATACACCATCCGCACGTACAGAAGTAAAATCAGCAAAAAGCATGCTTTGAAAATAGTAGGACAAGTTCATTGTTAAAAGTTTCATTATTTACATTCACAAGAAGGATTAAGAAAGAAAATTTATTTATAGATGTACAGCTTTGCACACACACGCTTATATACTACACACATGTCTGTACGTTTCCTATTAGATTGGTTATATTTTTAGCGTCCCTACATTGTTGTGTGCCAAAGAAAATTATTTCGCTTGAACCAATAACAACGACAAAATTATTTGAAAAAAGTAACAGACAAACTTCAAGTATAACCGAGCGATGCACATAACCGATCGATGTACAACCGATCGATGCACATAGAGAAATATTGTAGTAAAAATGGCCATTGATTAAAGTCTTTATATAATGTCTTATTATTCGAACTTTACGATTATTAAGCTAACAATTATTTTGAGGCTGAAGCTGAAATCTGGGCACGGGAGGTTCGTTTATTGAACCAGTGGACTCAAATTTATCACATTGCGTATAGTCCTCCCGGTAGGAAGTCTATTTTGATAAAATAATTTTGTTATTTCATCTGTGGTCGAATGCAAGCAGACTTGAAAATACAATAGTTTCATTTGTATATTACGCTGCAAATGTTATCGTTAAAAGTTAATACCTGGTTTTAACGTTGAAATATAGCCATGTGATTTAGCGTTCACACTTCAGATTTAATAAACTTAGGTTTTATCACAGGCTGTCAAATAAATTTAATCACAATAAATTAAATTTACCAAAGATATAGATGCATTTGTTGCTGTTTTTTTTCTCTTTTTATGCAGCCGTTTTTGTTTTTAAGCAAATATGAGAAATTTTTCACTGCAAATCATTATTTTAAAATTATGGAAATACATATACAAAGTGTATAAGTACTTGGAAATCACATCATTTCACATAAAAGCCATACAAATTCCGTGCATTTCTCTGCGCATTCTTTGAACATTGACAGATATTTCCAATATATAACTTGGCACGGACAAAAACAGGTTTGAATTTCATAAAATCTATTTAAAACCAATTCAGTTTACAGTTAAGACCAAGTTCATTTTTTTAAATAAATATACTTCATAATCCGCTAAGCTTAATAGTAAGGGAACGTTAATAGGCGTCTGTGAAGAAGTGCGTGCTGGTTCTACTAATGAAACAAGAACTCTGGAGTTTTATATGCAATAGCAATGTTTCAAACAACCTGATTATGCCAATACTCTGTTTTCAAAATTATTTTATGCCAATAATTTACAAAATGAATTCAATGACGATATGCCACTGGTTAAAAAGTCTATCGATAATGTAAGATATACTAAAAACATAAGAAACATTAACAACATGATCTACTATTTTAAAAGTATAACCAAAGTCAACAATTTTCTTTTATTAAAAATAGAGAAAAGTTATTTTATAAACTATAAACAATATCCAATATCTTAGAAAAAAAAATGTACTAGCTCAAAGTGTGAAAGTTATATTCTTAATGTGATTATAGAATATAACTTATTCTATTATTATATTCTTATATTCACAGTGAAGAAAGTTATATTCTTATACAATACAATTTTTTCAAAGTTATTCGAATAAAATCTTTATACTAAATACATATACATGTTTTGGTTATTACATGTACTAAAAAATATTGCATGAACCAAAAAAAAAACTTTCATTTTCCCAACCCTGGAAGCGAAATTTTTATTTCTTTTGTTTTTTCTTTCTCAGTGCAACTCTTCATGAGGTATAAAGTAGTTTTATTTAAGAAAAATTTAAAATTTTTACCCATTTTGGCCACTTTGATGTACTATAAAATATTGCACTTGCCCAACCCTGGATTCGAAATTTTGACTATTTTTAATTTTTGATGCCAATTTTTTCCTAAGCTATAAAGTAGTTTTAGTTAGCAACAACGTCACTTGCCTTTTGGGTTACTTTTATGAATGGGGAAAATATCAATTTCCCACCCCTGGAAACGAAATTTAAATTTTTGAAATTTTTTTACCAATGTAAATCTTCAGGATGTATAAAGTGATCTTATTTTAGAAAAATTCGGAATTAAATTTCATGTACTACAAAATACTGAATGTACCGAAACAAACTTTTAATTTCCCATCTCTCGGAAAATTTGTTTAGGTTTTAATAGACAATAGAGGCTTCCCAAAGCATGAAATAGGTTCAATTCGCAAACAAACAAAAAAATTCTTGGCTTTTGGTATTAATTTTGCGTCGAGAAATAGATGTAAGCTTCCCAGCTCTGGAACCGTATTCGAAATGTGATTCCGTACCAGAATTCGGAAAATTGCCAGCCTGGGTAGGAACTAAAAAAAATATGGGCCCACTTGATTTGAAACCTTTTCCAAACATTTAAAAATTTATTACCGAAATCTGGGCTTTAATCATGCAACTCAGTCATGAATTCAGTTCTTGCGTTTTATCAAATATATTTTCAAAATGGTATTTCATTTAAGAAATTACAGTTTGCCCCCATCGCTTACGATGCTACAATATACCGTGCGTGCTCTGGATTTTTCAAGCTTACATATACGTCTTGAGTAAAGTAGCGTACACATAAATTAAGTAAGCAATCGGCCTTGGTGTTCACCCTTACTTATCCAATTATAGAAATTCCTGACATTGCAGTTAAAGCACACTTGACAAGTGTTGCCACTACTACCTACCGTTGTGTTTGCTTGCGCTGGCACAAAATGCCACTCAAGGTAAGCAATCTTAAGGTTGACAGAGTATTTCCACAAAATTATTGCAACATTTTTACATTGATAACAGGAGAGACAAGCTTTAGTTATGCTCTGTTTACCAAATAAGTACTTATGCGCTTATCTATGTAAATCATCAGTGGCATATGTTGAAAATGATTCCATTTCTTCATTATAGACTTAAAATTTCATTAAGCTTCTTATCAATTTCAGTGAATATTTTCGGGTTTATTGATTTTGGAAGGTTTGATTTATTTTTATTAAAATCAACAACACAACTTGCAAACACTTTAATAATGCTCAAGTCAAAAATTAATATAAATAATTACATATGCTTAATAAGTACGAGTGAAATCTTCTTATCGGCTGGCTGTTTATTTGTTCTGCAATTGCGAACATTAGGGGCTTTCACGTATAAATTTATGAAACTTGATAATTAGCTTTTGAAGAGGACCAATTGTTGCTAAAAATGTTTGCTATCGCAGAATAACCGTATTTAAGAAAAATATTTTATTGCTTTTCACTATTCTGGAATTTAGTTTTACCGTCTTTTTAATAATTCCAAAAAGTATAAAGAGTTGTAGCAAATATTTTCATAGAAAGATTTTGGGAAGACTAGCAGGATTTTCGTCAGATGACTAGAATGATTGATTGTTGTTCCGGCATATACGTGTAATTGATGATTTATTATCCACCATGGCTGTTGCTTTAATCGCTTGATTAATTTATCGAGATTTTTTTAAGTTAATTAAGTTCAATACTCTAAAATACTTTAGTTGTACATTACTTTTAGATTTTAGATTTCATTATCAAAAAATATTAAACCACAGTAACAATTCCTGAACTAAATAGACCAAAGAGGAATTGGTAAATATAAATTAGTAAAAGGGTTGTCAGATACTTTTATCCGAAAATTTAATAGATTACAGAAATATGCAACATTAAAGGATATATCTCCTTAAGCTTTGCTAACAAATCCTTTAATTTATTGTAAATGTTTAAGAAGACAAAAGCAATCGGTAGGTGGAGGCACCATCCGACTTCTCAATCTTTTTCCTGTCTGTCGCTAAACATATAAAATCATCTATGATGCCATTAAATTTCTGTTTAAATTTTTTTAGGATATCAAAACTGCTAATAGTTGGGTTAATTATTTTAAGGAACTGTCTGTATTATTACTGTTCTCAGTTTGCTCTGGATATCATGGAACGGGTCTTGCACCAAAGGATGCGCTCTGTGGGGACATAATCAGTTCTTTATATCTGCTATTTTAAAGTTTTCCTCATTAAGAATTACTTTTTGCATTATTTTGCATGTTAGTATTTTTAAATTTAGATTTCATTATTATTATTATCATTATTATTATTATTATTATTATTATTATTATTATTATTATTATTATTATTATTATTATTATTATTATTATTATTATTATTATTATTATTATTATTATTGAACATTTATCAAAAACATTTTGTTTTGAAATTCGTTATTTATAGATCAAATTCTTAAATATTTAATTAAATTAGTAATTTTAAAATTAATCAAATTATTAACTATCAATTTAGTTATTATCTCAGCTTTAGATGGCTATTCGAACGAAATTAAGCTGATTAACAGTAAATCCAATATAGTGAATTGATAGGATTGTAACTGATCGGTTAAACGATTAAAAAGTATAAATTCAAATAAATTTGATTTTTTTCACAAAATTTTCAAAGCTTATGAAAATTTAAACATGAAAATATAACTGGTAGATTCTTTGTTGTCGTCTTTCTCAGTCATCGTATATATGCTACGTAAAGTGCAATAGCATCTGCCATTGAGTAGCATTTAATAAACAAACATACGAACCTTTTCAGAAACAATCACTAAAAGTAAACTATTGCAATTTCTTATCGCTGCTCTTTTTTTTGGCAAAAATTTTGGGGCTTTATAACTCAAATCAATCTGATTTTTACACTATATAACATAAAACATTTCTAAATTGATTTAAATCGATCAATAATTTCAACTCTCTTATATTTGAATACACCTAAAGACTTTCGAACATACATAATCATTTCTAGGTCTATCTTGACTCAAATTATGAAATTAAAACAAATACTTTA
Organism: Linnaemya vulpina; assembly: GCA_963675445.1. Taxonomy (NCBI): domain Eukaryota; kingdom Metazoa; phylum Arthropoda; class Insecta; order Diptera; family Tachinidae; genus Linnaemya; species Linnaemya vulpina. The sequence continues at coordinate 63,943,032 of OY776278.1, read as the reverse complement.
TAATTTAATTGCTAATTTTTCATAGAAATTCGTTCGTATCGCACTTGTTCAACAAAAGGATATTAACTCGAAATATTTCATAGATACTAAAGACTGGTCGTAGTTGCCTTTCAAAAACTAAGTACATTGTGGTAAGCATGTTTTTCTTTTAAATTTTTTAATTACTTTTTCGCCGATTTCGCAAACTATCGGTTGATCGAATAAAAAATATTTAAAACAGAAACTATCAAGAACTATTTGAAGTAAAATCGGGAACAAATTGTACAAAATACGACCAGATGGTAAATAAAGGACGATTCGTCATAACAATAAGAAGAATCGCTAATATTATGAAACGTTCATGGTATATTAATAAAAATTGTTTTTATAAAATAAAAACGATTGCTAACAAAATAAGAACATCTTGCTATCAATAATGCCAAATGGTTCTTAAAATATTGATAATAGTCCTTCCCTTATCAATATGAACACCAACGGATTTAACTGAATTTCAAGCTCAGTATTTTCTCTCTGAACACCCATTTCTTATTCAGATGTCCCGGTAGACAAGTTGGTAACTATATTTGTGCATCAGTCTATGGGTTCGGCTCTCGCGATATATAATTTGCTGTTTAAGTATAGAATACCCCAGCCAAGGTTTAGAAATTTAAGTTAAAGTATAATGCTTACACTATACAACAAAATAACGATAACTGATATATTGTGAGTATACAAAACTATCAACCAAGGTACATATGTGATATATGATAAATATAAATAGAACACTGTGTTATCGATAGCACAGCAAATTCATTACATTATATTTTAAAAAAGTTTTGAACTTTTTACGATGAATATATTTTCCATTATAATGCTCTAAACTTGATTACATAAAAATGGTTTTGCATATTTCACAACAACATGGTGTAATCGTTTTTAAAAAGCTACAAAAAACCAATAACAAACTCTCGGAAAAAATCCAAGAGTTTACAAAAAATAGTCACCCATTGAATTTCAAAATTCAGATTTTTTCTTAAGTGGCTAAATGTTAATTTTAAAAATCGTTTTGTTACATAATAAACGACTTTAAAGGAAAATGTCACGACTAGTTAATGTTAGTATTTCTCTTTCGTATGCAGGATTATATCAATAAGCAGTGGAGTTAATCCTGCGAAACTCCAAAGCTCGTACACATCTCGCGATGTATGATAATAGTTAATTTGTGTGGGAACTGCCACGTCCTCATATTAAAAAAACTGTAAACAGGAATTTTTATAATTGTTCAGTATGCAGATACATTTTCTTTTATTGCTTGGTAATTTTTTAAGTTATCGGTTTCTTGTAAGTTTTTACAACAATTCGTTTTTAAAAGTCATACATTTTTATTGATGTTGAGATTAATAACAAACAAAGCTGTCAAAAGACTTCGTAATTAATACCTACACCGATAAAATACCGTTTGAATTGGGCTAGCAAAATATATTATGTTACAATAAGAACTAACATTAATTGTTAAATTTAATAGTTGGGTTTGGCATTGCATGTGAAATTTTCTTAATACCAACATACAACCCCATAAAGTATATATATTCTGGCTCTTTCTGAATAGTCAAATTGGGTCTCTGAAGTCTCCAAAACAGTTAGCGTCTTCCTTTTTAGACTGATCTCCATAAAAATATATTACCATCACAAATCAGCAGAATTGAAAACGCGGTTCCAGAGGTGGAATACTTAAATTAGTATTGAGTATATAAAATTGACTAGCTAAAGCCAATTTTTGGTTTTTGTTTAATTAAATCTATTTCATACTTCAAAAAAAACTTAATTGGTTGGACAATTGAAAATTTTTTTGGTATTATATATATCCTTCACTAGATATGGTAAATGGTATATAAATATATAGGAACTTCGGTCTTGAATTGATGTATGGAAAACAAACGTAAATATATTGTTATAGTTTGTATAATTTTCATAGCTTACTACACTTATTATAATGTAATCTTTGATATCATTTGTGAGTTTTCATATAAGTTCTCAGATGGTTTATAACCCAACAAATTAATTTCATATTAAAAATACCTAGTTAAGTACTAATTAATCAAAACTATTTTAAATAAAATATCGATTATTTTCCTAACATACTTGTATATCGAATTGTGCTGTGAGAATAAAAACCTATTTAGATACAACGTAGGTTTATGGAAAAGTTAACTAGCTTGTAATAGAATAAAGAAAAGCAAAAACTTTTTTTTAACGTAGTTCAAACTTTTGAAATGATTCGAAAAGGAAAGTGAAATATTGAATTACTAAACCTTCAAGCAGTTACTTTTAAGCCATCCATACATTCCTCATCATATGAATACGATACTCTGCTTCCGGTTATATTTTATAAGTTTTCTGAAATGTTTGTTAGCAGTCTGCGCTGTTTTTGTTCTTATTTAAGCAATCGTATTAGATGGCTCTTAAAATGAAAATGTGCGTATTGTTATAGGTTTTTTCTATTTTGTTTTGGAACTGTCGAAAATTCCTGTACTTTTTCGCATCAAATGTCTAAAATTCATATTCGCCAAGTCACTAATATGTACATACAAAAGTACATACATATGTATGAACATGTGTATATTGAAAAATCCAATTATTATTTCTCTTTTTATATTAATATATATTATTTTTTGTGACAGATTTAATATATGTTTGTATGTGTATAAGTATTTCGAAACTGTCATAATAGGCGATAAAAACAAAATTTTAAAGAAATATGTACATACATATATATTTGCCTATTCGCTATTGTTAAAATAACACACACCCCAACAGCTGTAAAATATTTCACATAACTTTGCGTCTTTTTATGTTTAAAAAATCATTGTTTGACTTTGTTTTGTATTTAATAAGCGAATAGAATATTAATAAACTATTTGAGACGGAAGAAATTTTTCCATCAATTGCGGTTTGGTTTATTTCATTATCTTTTTAAAAGTGGAAAAATATTTAATTTTTCACGATCAGTTTAATAAATAAACATAAACTTTGTGTCGAATCTGTAAAATAACATTAACGTTAAAGAGAAGTAGCAGTTAAACTAATAACGTGTGCCTTCGTTGGGAAAGTTATGAACTAGAGAAGACAGCTCACTAAAACGAAAGAATTTTATAGCCTGAATAGCAATTTAATTGCAACAACTTAAGCGGTTTCAAAACCGCACGTCCTGAAAGACCGTCAGTCAATTGTTAAATATTTATTATCTGGCGGATCATTTATTTACTTTAGGATTACACGATCAAATTTTCCCTTTAAATTTACTACACATCAAAGTTTAACCTAATCTTCTAAAACAATATGTAATTGAAATGTTTCAGTTTAAACCATTAATTACATTTGTTTTGATGAAACTTGATTTAGAAAAGCTTCTGTAACTTATTGTTCACATTGGCTGATATTAAAACCTTATAGAGCCTATCCAATTTCCCTGTACTTTTTCTCGTATATTCCGAAAATTGGTAGTCTATCATTATGCCACATGAATCTCTTTTAGACTTTTTAAGCCTTTTAACACTTTTAATGAGTTATTTTCATTCGTGTACTAAACATTCTAAAAAATTATTTATTCCCAAACCTTTTAGTTTCAGTTTTGAAGAATTGTTTCTCGAAGAAAGTGTTCCTGAGTGTAAAATATTCCTGATTTTGAGCTCCACATTAAATAAGGCCTCGATTATTTTCCTAAAATACTTCTATATCGAATTATGCTGTGAAAATGAAAACGCATTTAAATACAACGTAAGTTTATAGAAAAGTTAACTAATTTTTTCTTAAATAATGGTCCATATTAACTCGAGAGATTGTAATAGAATGAAGAAGAGCAAAAAGTATTTTGAACGTAGTTTAAACTTTTGAAATGATTCGAATGATTCGAATAAGTACACAGTAATTGAAGCCAAAAACCAATAAATTCATAAAACAAGCCAAATTAAGTATTTCACTATTCTCACTAAAAATATTTTGATATAATTAAATATACATATGTCCTACACATGTATATATCGCTCTGAATTTAAAATTTTACTATAATAAACATTTATATGTATTACTATATTTATAAAACTATATAAAAATCTAAACCTAAAAACATCTTACAATATATCAAATGCTTAAACATAACTTGCGAATACAATGCATATTTGCAAAGAATACTTTCTGCAGACAAGCTTTTGAGCTTTGCGGAATCAATGTAAATATGATTGAAATGAATGAATAAATGAAATAATGAAAAAAAAACATAATTACCCATATTGAAGCACTGCTATAAGCTTTGCTATACCGCAAAAACTTTTTCGCAGACTTGTCGTTGACTTTCCTGCTTATGCTTATTGAACTGTTCGTAAAGTTAAGCTTCGGTACAGCAGTTCAGTAACAGAAGCGAAGTTATTAAAGCGATCAAGGAAAATTGATTTTCAATTTCGCGTGATTGCATTAAGTTCTTGTATGATACAATTCCCAATATAATATTCGAAACTTTCTCTAACAAGGGAAATGCAGCGCCCGGTTCTGCAAATCCAGTCGATTTAATATCATATGATTCGAATATAAATAATGAAGACATTCTTAAAATCATATACGATTATTTTATTAGTGGAGTTAATTTTCTTAAATCGCTCGATTTCATGCCGATTTTATTTACTAAATATTTTAAGTGCAAATTATTTATATGAAACTATCTTATTAATTAGCTGCAAAAGAAGTACTTTTGTCTTAATTTAATGTAAGCAGATATGGAGAGTTCACAAGTGAGTGCATCGCAGTCGTATTCATATAATGAGGAGTGTATATTTATAAGGTTTTACGCACCAATATAATGAATTCAGATTAGAAGCCGAATATATTTAATAATAGATTATCTGTATTTCTTAATTTATTTCTTAAAATTAAAACACAAACTTCATACTCATAAACATAAAAATATGTATATTTCGATCGAAACGCGGATATTTTTTGTTAAGATATATTATTTTATTTATCAATACAATTATACATATACAACTATATATATGTTTGTTTAAGATTTAACATGGAATTCCCCCTAACCGGTGGGCGTGATGTTGATTCTGTTAAGAATTAAAAGGAAAAATAAATAAAATATTGGTAGTTAAACAAAAGAAGGTTAAATTAATACACTTATGATTTATATATCAACTTTTTATACATACAAATATTGTACATAAATAAAATGTTTCAACATTCAATGAACTTTGAAGATACGAATTGAAAAATAAAATTAACAAAACTTTTGCGTTATTTATTCTTCCTTTTATTTGTATTTTCGCTAAAAATGTGTATTTTATAAATTATGTCTTTATATTATTCAACTCTCATTTACAGTGGAACAATTTTTTAATATATTCGCATATGCAGATTTTTATTTAATAAACGTCATAAAAATTCAATTAGTTTCACTAAATTTAACGTTGAAATAAAAATAAAAGTTTTACATGATGTTCTGCACGATGGTGTGATATAAGGAACAGTTTTTGTATTTAATGAATATATGTTATATGACTTTTTTATTTCTTAGCCGATTTACATGAAACTAAGTTCGGTTCGTTACAATGGTGCTGCAGTATTCCCTGAAGAATTACGTCGATAAAAATTTCAAAACATTTGGGTAGTTGTGTGGGGAAGGCACTCCCAAATAAAAAGTTATGGACTGATAGAAGTGGAATTATTTGGGCATTCTATTAAACGATTAGTCGTATAATTAATTATTCAAGATAAAAATTTATAGACTGATTTAATGTTATTCGGCCAATCGAAAATTTTAAATTTTTATCTAGTTTAGCAGTTTATATATAAGACATATATTTAAAATTTTTAATATAAAGATTTCATTACAAGAGAAAAATTACAATTTAATAAGAGACACTCCATGTAATAAGAGAGGAAAGCTTTAAAATATAGCATCTTTAAAATAGTCTTGTACGAAGAGTACACAGTTCAAATGGTTGTCTCAAACGATTTTTTCGTTTGTTTTAATGAAATTTTATTAGAAAAAATTACTTCATAATTAAAAGGACAAGGAACTGCTATGAAAAAATAAATGTTCGATTAATCGACATATATTATCCGAATTATTTGTTAATAGAAAATAAACAATTTTAAATTATTCGAACAATATATCGCTCAATATTATACTATATATTATAATATATAATACCATAGTAATGTACAATGAACGCCGGCTTCATTTTTTGTAAAGTTTATAAACTCGTTAGCAAGCGAATCTTGTGTAATAACATATATGAAAATATTCCTCCATCCGACCGAGAGCCAGCTGTGTTACTATATAGTTACAAATGCTATTACATTTTTATTTGAATAAATTAGAGACTTGCCTAGTGCACTTCCGTAACATTTAGATGTCAAATTAAATAAGAAATGCATTGAAATTCAAAGAGGGTTTCCGGAACATTTTCCGAATATTTGTAAAAAAAAGGAAATAAATGACAGAAAAGCTCTGACGTCTCTTGTTTTTACAATACAGATATAAGAAAACTGATTTTTTTGCACCTAAAGTGCTTTGGTGTAACATATTACTGTTAAAAATGTTCAGTTTGATCTATAATGTAACCATGAAATAACTTACAAATGAACAAAGATTGAATACAAAAGAAGCACTTTCTAAAGTGGACTAAGATTAGTTAGCACCATTGGACCGGTTTTTTTTAAGCCTGTTTTAGACATAAAAATTTACTGATTTTGAAACAAAGTGGCTAACATAGCAGCAAACTCTCTTTAAGAAAGTATACTTCTTCACAAAGAAACAGCCTTGAATGAGATTCGCGAAGGGACTACCTAGAATAGACAAATTTTGCAAAATGATTCATAAACTGCGGTTTTTATGACAAAAGTTCCAAAACATTCCATATTTTTTTATTATTATATATTTTACATTATTTCATGTGAAAGTGAACTGAATTATTAATTGATTTAGAAACAAACTGATTTGCCACAGAAAAAGCAATATAATAAGAACAAAAACAATTTCATTGTGGTTTAAAAATTTTGCAATTAATAAGTTCCAACAAACCGTTACATGTAACGAAATGAAAAGAAAAACAACAACAAAACCATAGTAAAAAAATTCCCAATCATGAACTCACCTTTTTGGATGATGAAGCCAGGGAAGAGCAATATTTTCTTTTATTATTTTAAAGTTATATTTTCTAAATGTATTAATATTTCATGAACACTGGAAGCACAATTGATACGTACGACATACAAAAACTAAAATATACCTATTGGTATATGTTTATAAATATAGCACAATTTTTATTTAAAATAAATATGCGTATATGTATGTATTTACAAAGTTTTGCACTACAGATTTTTTTCAAGAAAACTCTTAATAAAAATATTTATTGCAGGAGTTAATAAAATTAAAAAGTCCTTTATTTTCAACAAAAGTCTTACAAAACAGAATGTCGTTGGAAGTTTTGGAGATGTTTTTATTATTTATTTCATCAAGTAGACCGCGCGCCGCGAATACGTTTTACAGACTGTTCATGATATTCTGATATAGCGGGCGTTGTAGTTTATAGCAACAACTAAGTACGAACACAACGGCAACGATGACGGTGACGAAGCAACGATATTAATATAATATTGTACATTAACAAAAATCCGTACTCACTGACTTAGAATGTCAGTCACATACATACATGTATACAATACTCACAAACGTTAATACAAGCAAACTACAGCCAGTAAATAAACAGCAAACAATAACAACAAAAATTGCCAGCAACAATACCTACAACAATAATTTGTAATCAGTACTGATTGAAGTGACTAAAGAGCAGCAATAAAATCAACTGATTTCGTTATTTAAGTTGATTCTTTGCAGCGCACAGAGTGTTCGTCTTACGTTCATATGAAGTGAAAAGTATTTTCATTTTTAAATATATTTTTTTTATTGCTTTACAATCACTCACACACTCTCTATTGAAACATACATTTCGCAAAATTTCTCCAGCTCTGTTAGTACCGGTCGTGGAGAATAGGTAATCCGGCCGCAGACTGTCTGATGCTGAGTTATTTTGCAAATGGGTAAAACAAAAACGTTTTTCTTGAAATGGTATTGATCAAATAGTAAATTCTAAGTAGCACTTAAGTTAAGATTTTAACTTATTCATCTTGAATATAAAAATAAACGAAAGCTTTAATCAAACTATTATGCTCGTATCTACAACTCTTATTATGTTCGTTCGTTCTGTTTCTCTGTATATTTGCAGCATCCTTTACAAGTAAATATGTAAATACTTGTGCATTGATATACATACATAAGTAGTTACATAAAAAATTAATGTTAAGTTCAATGTTAACTTTAAAGCATTTCTCTTTCATACCCTCATATTGTTTGTCCTTCGCCAAGGACATGCATATGGCATTGAGATGTGTTCTCGATGTGCTTCTTTTCACGTACACACTACATACGTACATACATAAGTGCCTTATTAATATTCACACATCTTCAACATATTTACGTGGGCGGATTGAAAAATAAATAAAAAGCCAAAAGACAATATAGAAACGCCTAGCAGCTATGGAGTCCACAACTGTTCCATATGGATATTATCGCTTAATATGGTTTGAAGAGCCATTACCATACGCGGGAGTTCAATTTTCAAACCTATAATGCAATCTAGTTTCTAACCTTATAATGAATATGCGTGGTTACATAAACTCCTCTCTGTTTCACAACCACAATATATTTCATAATGGAAACTTGAACTGTATCTGTGGTATTCTATTAAGATTTCATCATAAAAAGAGATTCATGACTTATGGGCGCATTTATATCTGAGTGGTACCGTTGCTAATCAATGAGCACGAAGATCGTGGTTTCAATCCTCACCAAAGAACCTGGGTGTTGCTTAATTTTCAAACCCAAGTTAGCTGGATTTATTATTCAAAAATTGGGCTTCTAAGCTTCATGATGCAGCCGACAAATTTTAACCGCAATGTGCTGCTCTATGCTTTTCGAGCTCAAAAAAGTTTGATAAAAAAACTACTGAATGAATCCACCCAACCTCACACGATTAGCGGTCATTGATGTAGTGTTTTCTATGTATGTAACTTCGGTACATTTTGAAATCAATTCATTCTTCGTTCCCGATTGCAGCGACATGGTTTTTCAATGTCAAGATCTGATTAGTATGCGGAATCTATCAGTAAAGCCGTTTAAAAGTTACTTGAAAACATATTTCTTTCCGCTTTTTTCAGATTCACAGGTAAAATGTTATAAGCGGTTCACATAATTGCACACACACACACATACAGACATAGCAACACAATCTCATGGCTAGTCAGGGAAAGTTCCTGTGAGCTCTGAAAACATAATTTTTTCATAAATTTTAAAATTTTCTGTTTTCTTCATTAAAAAAACAATCTATGTGGATAGGACTAATTTGAAGGCTGTAGGACATGCAGTAGCTATTCTTGAGCACTCATTAAAAATAGAAAGAAAACACTACCAAGTCCAAAAATAATATAGAGCGTTATCAGCTTTCAAATTCCACAAACCACTAAAACCAAAAAAAAGTTTAAATATCTTATTTAATAGTATAAAATTAAAATAATATTATTGAAATATATTGATTTGAACCTTTTATGAAGCAAAATACACAAATTTTAATTTATTACGAAATATATGAAAGACTAATAACAGAAAAGAAAATAAGAAACACATGTTTTTGTTTTTGTTTTTGTTTTTGTTATATATGTTTCGCTTTTAAAACGCTTTTGAAAACGTAATATTCAGATAGAATTAAAAGTTCACAAGGGAAAATTAACATCAGCTTAATTAATAAAGATATACAGCAGAACAAAAAAACTAAGTTCTCGGTAGTCACCAGATTCCTATGGGTAGTACGCATGTTCATCTGCTACTATTATTGACTTTTGTTGGAACGCCTTCACACAGCCAAAGTGTGGTGTGTGATTACAAAGTCTTGTCAAAGTAATCTTTCCCTAAGCAAAAAAATTCAAAAATTCAGGTGGCTTAGTGAAATGTGATAGCAGTTCTTGTTCCACAATTATGATAAAAAAAATCGTTTTGGATTTGGTGCCACCGTCACGAAAACAGATACCATAATCAATTTGAAAAGCACCGAGAACCAACATAAAAAATTATCGCATCAAGAATTTAAAACTACTAAAAGTTGTGCAAAAAGCTCCCATCCTACAACGCTGATAAGTCACCTTTTATTCCTGGCATCAGTAGGGATCGTATTGATTTTTTTCTCATGATGAATACTACACTTTCTTCTTTCTTTCTTTCTTTCTTTCTTGTCTAGGTATCTTATCAGAAACGGAAGTTTAAAATAAGAAAGCTATTCTACTGTTACGACCTCATCCAAGCTTGAAGAACACAAATATAAATGACTTGAAATATTTTTCAATCACCAGACAAAATCAACACAAGCTTCATTACAACTAGTTATGAACATTTATGTAGCGGTCATTTCCTGAGTGCTGGTCCTAAAAAAAATTTCAAATATATTCAGAAATTAATCGACCTTTGCAATTAAAGTAAAAATTTTTTATAAATAACTATTAAGAAACTCATCATTGGGAGCCGCATGTAAAACATGCAAGTATATCCAATTTCAATAAATAATTTTATAGTATTGATAAAGAAATAAATTATGTTCAGAAATGATTATTTTCTGTGTATGTTCGCAGGACGAAATGAAGCACTTGCTTCGCTCTTTTAATTAGAATTGTGAATCGTACTATTCAAACTACAGAAGCTTGCTTCGTCTTAACAGTTACGTTTGATGAAATGAACATATCTATTTGCTTCCATGGAAACCAATAATATTTTAAAATTTTATATTCGTTTTATAAATAAATAAATAAATTCAAACTATAAAAGTTTGACTCAATGTATAATGGAACAAAAAATTCAGAAAAATAGGACATGAAGAAAATAATTAAACGGTAACACGGGTATTAAAACAAAAACGTGTTAACATCAGGTTGATACAGTTCTCGGATTCTTTTCCTTGGAATATTTATCATCATGTCTTTCTGAGATTTTAAATTAATTTCGAACAATTATTATTACTATGAATATTAATTCAATTTAACATAGCAATATAAATATTTATTATAATAATTTGGTCTTTCCAAAGAGATTCAACTAATGTCTTTGGTGTAATTTAAGTATACTTTCAAAAGCAATTTTTGCGAAGTAATTAATCACAAAGTTGTTTTACACACGCTAAAAAACAGCAAAAGTAACTTTAATCCTTAAGAGAATTCGAAATTAATTTCTGAATTTGCAATAAAAAAGCTTTCCTTCAAATGCAAATAGAAAGAAACTGCATTCAGAAACTTTTCCTTTATTGCAATCGTTTATGTTTCTTTCACAAATTAATGTTTACATTTCTTTAAGAATTTTTAATATAGAAAAGAGGAATTAACACAAATAAATTTTCCACAATACGCCATAAACCCAAGCCAGTATATAGAAATATGTAGATGATGACAAGTTTACTAATATAAACTTTAAGCTCATAAATTTGTTGTGAAAACAATTTTGAAAAAGTCGCACATTTGTTGCAATTCAATGAATCGAACGCATATGCATGTACATATGTACATACATATATAAGTATTTCATATTTCTCAAAATAAGTAAACTTCAGCGCCTTCTATAATAAAAAACAATAAATCAAATTATAAATAAAAATAAGTATGTATGTATATCATTTTCGCAAAAACATTTACATTTTCAATTCTGCTTGGAAAACTATTACATAAATAACCAAATACATAATAACAATTGAGAGATTCACACTGTAGTCATAAAGTCATAAAATAATAGCACGAAACATATGACTAGTGTGAACAACCCGTCATAACTTATGCCCAATAAATCAGTAGATATTTAAATGTAGATTTAGCTAATTATGTCGGAAATTTATACTCTATTTAAATACGCTTTCAGTTTTTCAATCAGACCTAATTACTTCAATTAACTTACGCGAAAAATGTCTTAGCACCATGAATTATGTAAACAAAAATCGCCATTGTTCAGAAAACAGGTGTTTTGCTTATGATTCAAAGTATTTCAAGTGTTATGCATGAAATTATTTTAAGTTTTTCAATTGTGTTAAGAGTCCATTTGTACAATAAATATTATTTTATTGACTTTTAACTTTATTCTCTTGATAATTAACTTTATTTACGTAACTTTTTCAAATTTGTTAGCAAATTTTTCTTAACATCACAATGTTTTCTTGTTGTTAAAAGAAATAAAAGTCAAATGTTTACTCTGCTCGATTTAAGTTACATATAAATGGCCAATGAGGGGCACTTAAGTCTTATTTAAGCTTTCGGTGAAAAACGAAATTTGGTATTTAAATGGTATTTAAAGATAAATTACATTTAAATAGCCGCTGATTTATTGGGGATTAGTATGCTATTCCACAAGAATATCTAAATTAATTTGTGTGCATAAACTAAAACAGCTACTGCCTTGATATGAGTGGCTGCCAGCTACGTTATTTAAAGAAGAAAAGTTTTTCACTTGTAATTTTTTTATGTACTAAACATGTAATTCATGGTATAGATATATAGGTATGAATAATTTTTACCCGTTTTTTAGTCGTGAATCATATATAAGTAAAGCTATGTACACACGATTGGCAGATTTTACAATATTTTAGGATCTGGCAATGTCCTAACAATATGCTGACAACGGAAAATTGTTAGCAAAAGGTAAATTGTGTGTTCAGACGATTGTAAGAAAACCTTACAATTTCATTGGCAGACAATTTTAAGACAATAAATTTATCTGCCAACAAAAATTGTGTGTTGCAACGATTGTCACACTGTTGTATGGAAGAAATTGCCAGATGTATTGTTTGATATTACACACCTTTTATTTGCTTATATACATATATGATTGGCATTGCCAGTATAAATATTTTTCTGGCAATGGTGCCATTGGCAGATGTATAGTTTTAGCACATATGACAATAAAATATGAGTTTCCAATGGCTTGCAATTAGGTGACAATGGCAAAGAAGAGTGTTCACACGGTTGTCAGATGTCTAGCAATATTTTTGTCTTCCAATGTACCGACAATGCTTTTTCTGACAACGTTGCAAGACAAAAATTGTTAGTTCAGACGGTTGTTAGATATTTTCAGCAAATTTTTATTACAATATTGTAAGATCTGCCAATCGTGTGTACATAGCTTAACGGCGGTAAATATATTCGGGATATCGAACGGTTATTTTTCGACCCGGTTTCTATATAGCGATGTCTATACCTACTTTCAGAATTTAAAATAGATATATTTTCAAAATCTTAATAGTGATTTGAATCACGACAATGTAAAGATAGTGCTGTTTTTTGTGTAGAATTATAATTTCTATATTTTAAGTTTGGCTTATGTCCAGTAAATCTTGTCCTAATTTTATTTTGTGTTGTACCTACATATATAAACGTTATTACAGATTTCATTATCTTTTCCCTTACGTGGAATTTTATAAACAACATTAGACTTTTCTAATTTATCTATTTTATCTTTAGTCTTACTAAGTAATTTACCTAGTGTATTAAAATTTATAAATCTTTGGGTCAATATTATTGTTTCTGTTATTTATATTTATTCGTCTGTTATATTCATCTATTGAGTTACATGCTAATCCTACAGGAAAATCGTTTTTAACTAAAGTTTATTTAATAATATTTTTATTCTTATTATGAAATCTTGCATCACTTACACCTAGTATCCTATCTATTAATTTGGGTGTTTAGAATATTAATTAATAATTCTACCTGATGATGTTGGTTTCTGATACCAATCTATAGATAACTTATTGTTATTACGTATGCTCATTGTATCTAAGTATGAAAGTTTATTGTTCTTTTCTATTTCTGCAGTAAATTTAATATCTGAATGGAATGAATTAAGTGATGCTAGAATATTATTTGATTCTGATTCTAAAATTATACAAAATATATCATCAACATATTTCGTTATAATTTTAGGCTTAACAGATAATCTACCTAAACAATTTTTTAATAATTCTTCCATAACAATATCAGCTACTACTGGAGATGCTGGCGATCCCATTGGAAGACCTTTATTTTGCATATAAATTTTGTTATTATATTTAAAATATCTATTATCTATTATGCAAAATTTAACTATTTTTAAAAATAAATCTTTATCTAAACTAGTAAATCCTTCAATATTAACAAAATTTGTTTCTATAATACTAATTGCCTTTTCAATAGGTATACTAGGAAACAATGAAACAACATCAGATGACACCAATATTTCATTACTATTTATGTTAATATTTTCCATATTTTTCTTGAATTCTAACGAGTTTTTAATATTATATATTGAATATTTAGTCATATGTTTGAAAATATTTGTAATATATTTACTAAGTTTATAAGATGGAGAATTAACAAATGAACAAATTGGTCTCAGTGGAGAATTATCTTTATGAATTTTCGATAATCCATATAATCTTGGTGCAATTGATGTGTTTGTTTTTAAATTAGTCCTTTCAGGCAAAGTAATTATTTTTAACTTAAAGAGTCTTTCAACAATTTCATTATTTATTCGTTGCAATCTATTTGTTGGACCATTTTCTAAAACTTTGTATGCTGAAGTATTTTCTACAATATCTTTCATTCTGGATATATAATCTATTCTATTCATTGCAACTGTTGTATTACGTTTATCAGCATCCAAAACAAGTATGTCCCTATTATTATTTCAAAATTTTTCTGTGTCCCTTACATTATTAAGAATAAATTTATCCCTATTATTTAATTTTATCTTATTCATTTGGTCATCTATTATAGTCGTAAATCTTGTTCTTGCTACTTCTTTTCCTTCTATTGTCTGTACTAAGTCTTCACCATCTGATATAATTTTTAACATAGGAAATTGATTTTTCTTTATTGGTAGAGAAAATTTCTTTCCTAAAGAAAGAGTTCTCTGAATATCAGTTGGAATGTCTTTGTCCGTTTTGTTTATGAACCAATTTTTATTAAACTTTATACCTAATTGGCCTCTTTGTAAATAACTTAACCTATCAAATTTCTTTTTATGTACCTGTTTAATTTTATTATTTAAAGAATCTGCTATGTGGTCTTCAAATTCCAAAAATCTCCCCATTTCCTCACAATTCAAATATCTTCTTAATTCATATTTTATTATCAATATTTCCCTTTGATTATCCTTAAGTAATTGATGTCTTTCCTTAATTGCAAAATTAAAAATTTTATTTTGAACAAGTTCCAAATACTTTGTACAGGGACTTTGTATCATCCGTTGTCCATTTACATGAAAAAGATTATAAATATTATTAGTAGAATTCCTTATAAAATTTAGAACGATACCTGCACTACGGCAACGAATAAGGAATGTTATATTCGCTTTAAGCTTTGTAATTTTATCTCTAACTTTCTTATACCTGTTAATAACTCGTCTTTCTTCTTCATTATTCTTAAACCAAGAGTAGTTCATTTTGTTTAAAACTTAATTTTAGACTTATTTGCTTTCTATCAATTCTTATTGAAATTCTCCCTCTAATCTTGTTCTTCTTTTCCAATGTATTTCTAATTTCTCAATCTTGATGCTTCTTTAATAATCTTGAGTATTTATTTCTAGAATTCTTCTGACTCTTACTCGTGCTCTTCTTTTTTGAATATATTGTTTTAGTTTTTCGGCCTTTGATTATTTTATATTTAAATTAATAATATCGAGCTTGAAGCTTGTTTTTATAAAATTTTATATATTTAGTTTTTTCAATATTTCAATATACTCTGGATATCTTCCTCAGGATAACAAACAAGATTAAAAATTAATTATAATTGATTAATAATAAAAATTTTTAATTATATAAATTTTGATATTTTTGTTGTTTTGTTTTTTTATATAAATATTGAAATGAATGACAAAATTTTTATTTTCTATACACATTAAAAAGCATTTCAAAATATTGAAAACATTTTTTCTTTCATGCCTACATTATGTTTTCAATATTTTGAAATGCTTTTTAATATGTATAGAATATAAAAATTTTGTCATTCATTTCAATATTTATATCAAAAAAACAACACAACAAAAATATTAAAATTTATATAATTAAAAATTTTTATTATTAATCAATTATAGTTAATTTTTAATCTTCTTTGTTATCCTGAAGAGATATCCAGAGGATATCGAAATATTGAAAAAACTAAATATATAATTACTTTTTATAAAAACAAGCCTAAAGCTCGATATTATTAATTTAAAAATGAAGGTATTTTTAAATTTTTGTTTTCTAAGTTTTCCAAAATTGACAATCCGCTTTCATGTGATATATTGGAATCCTTAAAATCGCGTATTACACAACGATGTAATAAACTGCTAAATATTTTAATTTTATACGTTAGCACAGGACATTTTCCCATTAACAGTTCTTTCCTTAAATATTCTAACAAAAGTGATACAAAGGAATTTGCTTTACAATTATATAACCGTTTGTTTTCTGATAAAGACGACATTTCAACAGATGTGGATGTAGATCTTACTAGCGATGATAGTGAGCAAAATTTAGAAAATGAACTCTATTCATGATAATCGTAGAGAAAATATTATAGAGGATTCCTTTTATTTAGACAAGTGTCATAAGAGATCTGAGAGACTACAAAAATTCCTTAATGCTTTATTTTCTTTAAGTCCAACAAGCACACTTTGTGAACGGTCATTTTCAATGTCCAGTTTCATAAAAACAAAAGAGAAAAATAGATACACTTCAAAACATTTTAATTGCATTTATTTTAAAAAGATTATTTTAACAGATGTAATCAATAATAAAGGCTTTTTAAATTACTTGATTTTGAATATGTTTCTTTACCTTAGTAAAATTATATAATTTTTACATTTTAGAATACTTATGAATATACATAATGTACATAGATATACATATGTACATACATATATTCCTTCATAAAAATATATGTGTATGTACATAAATTATAGTTATGAGCAATCAACATTGTAATCGAACTCTGTGTACATTTTTTAATGCTTTAGTTTTTTAACAAACATTCTGATTTATTAAATTGTGAGGATTTTGAGAGGATGTGTAGATGTGTGGATGTGTGTATGTTTGTTCCTCTTTCACGCAAAAACTACCGAATGGATTTTAATGAAACTTTACAATAATTTAGCTTATACATCAGAACAACACATAGGCTATAATTTATAAAGATGTTGTGTAAATTGTCAAAAAAATAACGATAAGTGTCAAGTAAGAAGGAAAAAATATATCATTTTTTTTTAATTTGAAAAAAATGATATTTGTCGTTACCTATTGTACTGATATTTTTTTTTTGTTGTAAAATTTGTGAATATAATATTTGCCATTAGTAGGTATCAATTTTAGCAATATATCCTCTGATAACACAATTTTATACTTATGGAAGTTATATTTAAATGTGAATATGAAATCGTGATTATTAATGGCTATACACATACATATTTCCAGCTAGAGAGAATATATCTCTCAAAAACATAGCATACTTTTAATCCGATATTCCCACGGGATGTAGACTTACGCGGGTGAAACCGCGGGGCGCACATAGTACATAAATGTATAAAGTCGAATATTGCTCTAGCTGGCTTTTTAATTTTTCTTCTCTATTTAGAATAGGGCATTCAATAAGCTAAGATTTAAGATATAAGCAGTATGGAATAAAAAAATCCCTATTTCTTCAAGCGCTTGCAATTTAACAACATTCGTCTACAGTTAAAAGCCGCTAACAATACATTGTGTAACACCAGTTTCTATATTTTCAATTGATTTCAAGTGCTCCTAAGGAACTCCATGTAAGCTATTTGCATTAGTAACAACTACCTCTAGTATCGAAGACCGCCTGTTGACTCTTGTAAGCTTTTTATACCTTTCACAAAAATGTGAAAGGGTATATTTAGGTTTGTCATTCCGTGTGTAATTTCTTCGATATCAATATGCGACCCCATAAAGTATATATATTCTGGATCCTTATGAATAGCGATGACGATTGAGCGATGTCCGTCTGTCCGTCTGTCTGTACGTGAAATCGGTTTTCCCAAGCCCCCAGAAGAATTAGAGACATCATTCTTGGACTGATCGATTGGAAGTGAGCTAACTTAGAGTGGTATTCAGAAAAATCGGAAGGACGGTTCCAGAGTTGGGATGCTTACACCTATTTCTCGACGCAAAATTAACACCAAAAAAAAATTATTTTTTTGTTTATTTGAAAATTTAACCCATTTCATGCTTTGGGACTCCGCAATTGTCCAGTTAAAACTATAAAAAAAAAAATTCTAGGGATGGGAAATTAAAATTTTTTTTGGTACATTCGGTATTTTGTGGTACATTTAATAACTAAAATGTTTAAAAATTTTAAGTTTTTCTTAAATAAAACCGTTTTTGGTGTTATGAAGATTTGCATCGATGAAAAAAAATTTGAAAATTTAAAGTTTTCATTCAGGGTTACGAAATTTAATTTTTTTTATACAATAAACTAACCAAAAATCAACTGACGTCGTTTTTTCCTGGTGAAAATTACTTTTTATTTCGGCAAAACAAAATTGATATCAAAAATTTTCAAAAAATCAAAACTTCGATTCCAGGGTTCGGTACTGCAATATTTTGTAGTACATAAAGTAACGAAAAAGTAACAAATTTGTAGTTTTTCGATTCCAGGGATCGGAAATTGATTTTTTTACACATTCGGTATTTCGTGGTATATATAATAATTAAAATATTTAAAAACTTTAAGTTTTTCTTAAATAAAACCGATTTATACATCAGGAAGATTTGCATATATGGAAAAAAAATTTTAAAAATTAAAAATTCCTATCCAGGGTTAGAAAATTTGAATTTTTTAATACAATAACATAACCAAAAATCAACTAACGTCGTTTTTTCTTGGTTAAAATTATTTTTTATTCTGGCAAAACAAATTTGATATTAAAAATTTTAAAAAATTTCGTTTCCAGTGTTGGATACTGCAATGTTTTGTAGTACATGAAAGTGACAAAAATTTTTACAAATTTTAGTTTTTCTTATATAAAACCGCTTTATACATCATAAAGACTTGCATTGGTAAAACATTATTTTTAAAAACTTAGTTTTCGTCTCCAGGGGTCGGAAATTTTTATTTTTTTTTTTTTGCACATTCGGTATTTTGTGGTACATATAGTAACTAAAATGTTTAAAAATTCAAAATTTTTCTTAAATAAAACCATTTTTGGCATCGATTAAAAATAAATTTAAAAATTTAAACTTAACGTCCATTTTTTTATACAATACATAACCAAACATCAATTAATGTCGTTTTTTTCCAAGTTAAAATTATTTTTTATTTCGGCAAAACAAAACTGGTATTGAAAATTACAAAAAAAGAAAAATTTCGATTCCAGGGTTGGATACTGCAATATTTTGTATAATATGAACGTTACCAAAATGGTTAAAAATTTGTACTTTTTCTTAAATAAAACCGCTTTACACATTATGAGGACTTGTATTGGTAAAAAAAATTTTAAAAATTAAAATTTCGTTTCCACGGATGGGAAATTTGGAATATTTTTTAAGTAACCAAAAAACGTAACTGAAGTTGTTTTTATTTTTTGCTAACTGAAACTATTTTATAAGTTAGAAAGCAGACGTACGTTAGTGAAGGGTATATAAGATTCGGCACAGCCGAATATAGCACTTTTACTTGTTTGTATTGTTTCTAATTCCGGGAGATCCAAATATAGATTTTATTACATTTGAAATATAAGACAATGAAAGTTGTGATATATAGACGAAATAATTATTTTGCCAAAGCTGTGAATATAAAAATAGCAAAATATATACATACATATGTATGTATTAAAGGTGGTGAAAGATAGTTATAAGAAAATAAAAGCATTGGTGCGTTCCTATCACCATATATAAAAACAAAATCCTTTTTTTATCTTCATACAAAAAAATCCCTAGTGTACGCAGTCTACCCGATATACATATATGCTGCAACTTATGTATGTGGTTATAAATAGCAGCAATGTCAGCATATGTTATGTTTTCAAATATGATTTTTTCAGGACAGCTTGTTAATATCAATGATATACATATATTTTGAGTAGCTATTATTTGTAAGGGCTAGTTTTTGGGATAAATTGGAAGAGGAAGAACAACCTCTATACCAAAGTCAATTAGTATGGACAAAGTCAATAGCTTTACAGAAAAGGATCGACTTATTTTGGCACTACATTTCCTAAGCTATGCTAATTCATTCACATTTCGTACTACAAAAACGACTACAAGTAATATAATAACACATGTGTTGTTTGCAATTGTACAGTGCTTTTGGAGAAGTATATGAAGCATACATATGTATGTACATACATATGTACGATTTTGTCATATGACGAAAAGTTTGTATACTCTTTTCATACATATACATATACACTTATATATCTGTCAGCATAAGCAGTAAATTTGTCCGACATTAATATCCTGCTTTTTATACGATATGCTAAAATAGAATAAGCTAAAGCACTCAATGCAATTTTAACATTCCCGTTAAAAAGAGTTTCATCCATTTTTAAATAACAGATAAAGCCACCCTCGCCAATCGGCTATTTTTTATATTGAACATATTTTTTTGACTAATTGGAGGCTCGCATTCGAAAATTGTATGGGTATGTGTGTATGTATGTTTACACGAGATCGAGCCTCGTTTTACAACTTATTTCTTTTATTTAATTTATTTCTTTAGATACTTCACCGCTTTAGCAAAAATATATATACATATATATACATACATACACAAATATTGAGAACACTTTTATTCTTCCTTATAAAGTTAAGTCGTGTAATTTTCTTTTCAATTAAGTTAAATAAATTTTAGTTGTTGTTCACTTTGATTCAATTTAATGCGTATATGAGAATGATCTTGCTGCCCTAATGTTGTGATTAGTTGGTTTGATGGAACACAAAGCCTATAGAAAGAAAGGTGTGTCGCGTCGTAATATGTATATGATCTAATATCTTTGTTTTTTAAATGTACAAGAAAAAAACAATAACTAAACTTGGCCATTACGCGCTCAGTCCTAAATATTTAATCATCAAAATTGAATTTCATGCGTACACAATCAATGATTACGTACATATGTAAGTATGTACGTCGTACAATTTTTGTTAAGCAAACGGGACACAACTAGCTCAAAACGACGCAGGTGTGCAAGAAGTTGTGTAGTGGAAAAATATAAAAAAATCAATAATCAGAATCAATAATCTTATTTTCTGATATACATACTAAGATATGATGTATATACTAAAATACAGTATGCCCTCGGTTACTGCAACTCTCGAAGAGCGCAAGTCCTCGATTGTTGCAACAACTAAAATATTTACATTATAAACTCAGTGTATGCAACTTGGCAAAATATTGTGACTCAATAAACGCAACTTTTAAATTTTGCCGTTGGGTTGTTTGTTTTTTTCTTAACTATTTTTCACCGTTTTTCTCACAATATACAAATACACAATATGTTTGCCCAAGGATGCCATTAATTCATTAAACATTTGTATGCAATGGGCTGAAGAAAACAAAATCGGCTTAAAAGAAGTTTTGCTTCTTCAAGATCTTCGCGAAACTGCAACGCAGAAATATATTTCTAGTGCCAAAAAACAGTCTAAAATTTCTGACTTCTTTTCAAATTAGAACAAATGACCCATTACTCATATGTATTTTGTACATAAGAATGTGTATTTTTTTGTTTTTTTTTTTGTTTAATTAAATTACATGTGTTTGTATGTAATGTTATGTCTTTTATATTATTATTAATAAAATGAATTAAATTTTCTCGAAAAATTATCATTTTAGAAGTAAATTGATAACACTAAAGTTGTGTTGTTGTTTTATTTAAAAAAATATATATTAATTAAGCACAAAATTATCCTTGGGACAATATAAACTAGATGTTGTTTGTACATAAATACTTAAAGCAGTGTTTATATATATGTGACTCGGCCAATGCAACAACCGCGGTTCTTACAACTGCCTTGGTTTTTATTAGTTGCAGTAACCGAGGTCATACTGTATTTGTTAAAATTATCACTTGACATTTTTAATGTTTGATAATGTATGATGCCAAACAATACCAAGTATACCAAAGAATACCAAGTAGGATGACTCTAAAACATATAAAATTTATTCTCACATATTTGGACACGATGTGAAACCAACCCTTTATTGATAAAAATACGTACTTAAGCGAGAACCGTCAAAAACTCGGGGTCGAAGAGCTTAGCATTATTTATTCTACCAACGAAGACCATTATAGATATGGAATTCCACCATTACATTGTTTGCTTAGATGCTTTGAGATCATGTTACACACTGCGTGTCGATAGCCTTTTAAAGGCCCAACTATAATATGCGTACGCTAGCGCAGGCGAATTTGGGAATACATACAATCAAATGTGTGCGACCATAATTTGCTTTGCTAACTTTTCGTTGAATTTAATTTTCCTACGCATAGAGCGAAACTGATCGCATTTTCTTGAAAGGCCAACTGTTTGTTCGTTGTTATTGATAATTATTTTCAGATACACACATACCATAGACTGTGATACGTGCTCACAAAGAGAAACCGCAATGTACGCCGAAACCAATTCTACACATCATTGAATAAATAAAGTCAAAAATTAATGGAAACATTAAATGTTTAGCGTTTGCTTATTGTATATATATTACAGTGTATTTGTGTATTTTCCTACCATTTATGATACGTTGCCAACCACTTGCACACATTGTTACACATTGTTGTACATTGTAGTACTTTCAAATTTATTTTTTAAATTACTTTATAAATTGGTAATAACCTACTTGTGATAATATATTATGTATGTATTAGTTTTTGCAAAAGTGCATTGCTTTACAACTGAGTGTAAGTATAATATAGCCACACAAATGTTCGCTTATGCATTTGCCAGTCTTTTCGTCGAGTTTTGACAGTAGCCAAAGCTAGCCTACGCATATTATAGTTGGGCCTTAAGACTTGGCAAGTTAGGAATGATAAGAAAATATTGTACAATAAAAGAAAAAAAAAAGAATTTAAGATAAATTTCGATCTGAGACGGGATTAACAGTTAATAAAGTGAAGTATCGTCCGAGATTACAGGAGTTAATGAAAAATTTATATATAACTTAAATTTAATCTTAAAAACAGTATCCTCTGGAAAACCTATAATATATCTAACTTTCAACAGCTAACGGGGGAAACTCGAGAAATATATTTAAATAACTACGATTGGTATTGTTACAAAGATTAGAAATAGATTTAAATAAAACGACAATGTGGCTATATGTACTTGGCAGCACTGGCAATATTATCTATAGTTGTCAAAATGTTACAAACACTATATAGATAATATTCAAATTAACGGAAATGGAATACTCCAGAATATACAAGATCATTCAAGGCTGTGCCAGTAAGAGTAAACAACAACAAACATAGCAACATAAATGCTAAGAGATGTTGTTCTTAATGATCTTGTATGCAAGTAGTCGCTGCTAATAAAACTAAATAGATTCACAAGTATACACAGCCATATACACGTAGAAGAAACAAAACCACACACTCATTCATACAACCACTCATAGTTACTATAGCCAAAACACACAGAACACTCATACATTCAAACACACATAGTTACCATAAGCAAACCAAACAAGTCAGCATTGTCATACAAACACACACATGCCAAGTAAAATACAACCACCATACCCAGAACTTTCGCGAGGTTACCAGACGACGTCATTTTTGCTATATAAAGGCGCTGCCAGAACTCAGCATTAATCAGTGTGATATCAGACATAGACGTGTTAACATCGCTAAGTGTTGAGTAGTACAAGTACTCGTGTAAATAAAGTAATAAATAAATTGTTGCCGCATTATAATTCTAAATTAATTTGTCCGTGTTTTAATTTGATGCAATAAAACGAATCCTTGAAGGATAAATAATAAAACCGTTTTTACGAAAAGGTCTAAAAACGTAACAATTGGTGTCAGAAGTGGGATTGCAAAAATAATTAAAAGGACATTGCAATTTAAGGAAAACGAAAAAAAAGGACATTATAAAATTAAAATAAATAATCAAGAAATTTGATGAGCTAAAAGTTGAACAGCTGAAAAAGGAGCTCAGTAAGCTGGAATTGCCAACTGCAGGTAACAAGGCTGAACTACAGAAGAGGCTAATAGATGAGTTTAAGAATCGCGGCATGGACATCGGGACATACGAGTTTGAGGACAAAGACGATGTGCAGGTATGCCCTCCTGTCACGACCAGCAGCATGGACATAAATTCAATGTTCGCTGCTATGATGATCGAAATGAAACAGAACTCTCAGCAGATAAAAGCAATCAGCGATGCACAAAGTGAATTAAAACAAAACTCTCAGCAGATGCAGGAGGCATCAAGGGTCAACAGTGAAAAGCTTTTAGCCGAAACTCAGCAGATGCAGGACAAGCTTGTTGCCGAAATAACTGAAATAAAACAAAACTCTCAGCAGATGCAGGAGGCATCAAGGATCAACAGTGACAAGCTTGTAGCCGAAATAACTGAAATAAAACAGAATTCTCAGCAGATGCAGGAAAAACTGGTAGCCGAAATACAGGAGTCAAATAAAGCCATGAACGAGACCCTGGTAGAGGTTTCTGAAGCCATTAACAGGAGGGTGGATTCTATCGAGAATAAGTTCTCAGAGCTGGCGGATAGAGTCCAACATCTAGAATGCGGTGGCCTGGAACAGCATGCAAAGGAGTTTGAAGAGAAATTGCATGCTCTAGAGGACAAAGTGCATAACCTGGAGTGTAGTGGCGGGCCAGTACGAGCAGTTGCGGAGGTTTCTACGCGGACAAAAGCGCCATGCTTCGACGGCGGCGTACCACTAAGCATCTTCAAATTCCAGTTTGAGACGGTTGCTAGCAGAAATGGATGGGATGCTGAAGAAAAGGCCATAGAGTTGATCTTGTCCTTAAAGGGTACAGCCGCAGAGGTACTTGAGACTGTGCCAGTAAGCTGCAGAAACAACTATAATGAAATAATGGCAGCATTGCAACGCAAGTATGGTGGTGAGCACAAGCGCGATTTATACCGAATGGAATTGCGATGTAGAGTTCAGAAGCCTAACGAATCTCTACAAGATTTCGCAATGGAAATCGAACGTCTGGTGCAGCTCACATATCCAGGCGAGAGTCACCCGTTCCTGGACCATTTTAAAACTGAGGCTTTCGTTAACGCCATTCGCGACTCTGATGTTAAACTGGCGGTGTGCGCTACGCAGAAATCCACTTTCGCTGAAACTGTGTCATTTGCGCTGGCTCAAGAGACTGCCAGGATGGTTTTCAAGCCACAGATATGTAAAGTGCGGAATGTGGAGGTTTTATCTGAGGAGGATAACAACCTAGTGGCTAGCGTTAAGGAGGCAATGCGACAGCTGCTGGCAGAGAAGGCTATCAAAGAAAAGCCTAAGTGCTTTAACTGCGGAAAAACCGGTCATTTTCAGCGCAGCTGCAAAGCACAAAAAAAGAGAGGTAGATCTGTTTCGCCACCAAGAAACAGCAAACGGGTGAACCAAACAACATCCCAAGAGTCCCCGTTAAACTAAAACGAGCTAGCACTAAGGGGCAAGAGCTAGCTCTCACAAACGAGGGCCCCACAATCTCCATATCAGTGATGCAGCAGAAAAACAGCAACCTCACTGCGTCCGGACACATCAACGGGGAAAAGCACGTATTTACCATAGACACAGGGGCATCGCAGTCAATAATAAGGCCCGATATAGTAAAGGGGAAATGCGAGCGGTTAAGCAATATTCGGCTACGTACAGCTACTGGAGAGCCTGCCACTGTCTATGGTAAGATTGAAGTGAAGGTGACTATAGCCAACATCAGCGTGAGACATGTGTTTATTGTTGCCGATATTGTCGATGAGGTTATTATTGGAGCCGATTTTATGATTAATCACGGTATTAATCTACATATGGGACAACAGCTGATGATTTGGCGTAATGTGGAAATACCCCTTGATGTTGGATATGACAACAAACCGCAAGTAACAAGAGTATTTGCTATTGAGAGTCAGACAATACCACCGCAGTCTGAAACAGTCATATGGGCGCGGATGAAGGGAGATTGTGAGGACAATCGGTTGTGGGTTGTAGAACCGGCAGATCTAAAGAGAGAGCTTATAACAGCGAAAGCTCTAGTGAAAACTAGTGAAGGAGGAATAGTCCCTATAAGAGTGCTTAACTTGTCAGACCATGAAAAAGTCATCAAAGAAAATTCCGATGTTGGCCAGTGTACTCCAGCAGAGGCAATAATAAACTGCGAGAAGAAGATAGAGCCTACTAATTTGTCCGCAAAAGAACGTGAACAATTTGAGGAATACGTAGAGAAATGGGTAGCAGGGCTATCAGCGACAGATAAAAATAAAGCCAAGCAGTTACTAAAAAGGCATGCCAGTATCTTCGCCATGGGAAGCCAAAGCCAGGGTAGGACTGCATTGGTTAAACATGAAATTAACACAGGCGAAGCTAGGCCGATTAAGCAGCCACCCAGAAGCGTACCCCTAGCAAAGCGGGATAAAGTGAAAGAGCTTGTAAGTGAGATGGAGCGTGATGGTGTAATTGAGCCATCTTCTGGTCCTTGGAGTTCGCCTGTAGTCTTAGTTAAAAAGAAAGATGGCAGTACTAGATTCTGCGTAGACTACAGGAAGCTCAATGACATAACCAAAAAGGACAGTTATCCGCTCCCCAGGATCGATGACACTTTGGACACGCTAGCTGGTACCAAATGGTTCTCTACGCTGGACTTGCGAAGCGGATATTGGCAAGTGGAGATTGCAGAGAAAGACAAGGAGAAAACTGCCTTCAGTGTCGGCAACGGTTTATGGCAGTTCAAAGTCATGCCATTTGGTCTCTGCAATGCTCCGGCCACATTTGAACGCCTAATGGAGAAGGTACTGATAGGACTTCACTGGAAGACATGCTTGGTATATCTCGATGACATAATCGTGATGGGGAAAACTTTTGATGAACACCTCAAAAACATGGCAGAAGTTCTCGAACGAATATCATCAGCTGGATTGAAACTCAGCTTGAAGAAATGTGCGTTCTTCCAGAAAGAAGTAAAGTATTTGGGGCATCGTGTTACAGCAGACGGAATCTCAACAGATGAAGATAAAATAAAAGCAGTAAGGGACTGGCATCCACCTAAAAATCTTCATGAATTGCGCAGCTTTTTGGGCCTTTGCACATACTACAGACGTTTTGTGCCGAATTTTGCCAGTGTAGCTGCAAGCTTGCATGAGCTGACAAAGAAGTCAAGACCATACCATTGGGGCGAGCCACAGGAAAAATCCTTCCAGAAGCTCAAAGAATTATTATGTACGTCACCAGTGCTAGCGTATCCCATAGCTGGAGAAAAATTTGTGCTGGATACTGATGCGAGTGGCTATGGCATAGGGGGTGTGCTATCCCAAGTAGTAAATGGCACTGAGAAGGTCATAGGGTACTATAGCCGTGTACTCTCAAAACCTGAGAGGAATTACTGTGTGACACGACGCGAGCTTCTGGCGGTATTGGAATGCATTAAACATTACCATAAGTACCTGTATGGTCAACACTTTACATTAAGGACCGATCATTCTGCACTGAGATGGCTATTGCAGTTTAGAAATCCTGAAGGGCAACTGGCAAGGTGGATTGAGCGCCTGCAGAGCTACGACTTCAGCATTGAGCATAGAAGGGGCACAAAGCATAACAATGCGGATGCTCTTTCGAGAAGACCGTGCTGTTTAGAGTGTAAACATTGTGTTAGAACCGAGCAAAAGGAAGGCGTTGTGGATGTTCGGCTAATGCACATCGGCCCTGATGAGGACTGGTCAGCGGCACAGAGAGACGACGATATACTAAGGAAAATTATTGCGGCCAAAGAAGAGGACAGACGACCATCCCGGAATGAAATTTCGGCTGAAAGCCCACTCGCCAAATCTTATTGGGCTCAGTGGAACAGCCTTAAGGTAATAAAAGGGTGTTTATACCGCGTATGGGAAAGTGTAGATGGCAAAACAACTTCAAATTTATTAGTTGTGCCATACTCCAAGATAAGTAAAGTTTTACAGGAGTTTCATAATGGACCCAGTGGCGGTCATCTTGGAGTAACAAAAACACTTGAGAAACTGAAGCAGCGTTTCTATTGGGTTGGATGTCAACAAGCCGTAGCTGACTGGATAGCAAACTGCCCACAGTGCATAGCAGCCAAAGGCCCAGTAAGAAGGAGCCGGGGACAGCTGCAACAATACAACTCAGGAGCACCATTCGAGCGGATTGCAATGGATGTAGCAGGTCCCTTTCCCGTTACCGAAGCCGGAAATCGTTATGTACTTGTGGTAATGGACTATTTCAGTAAATGGCCAGAGGTATATGCTATACCTAACCAGGAAGCAAAGACAATTGTAAATGCTTTCGTCAACAACTGGGTATGTCGCTATGGTGTCCCAATAGAATTACATTCCGACCAAGGAAGGAATTTCGAGTCTGCCATATTCAGGGAAATGTGCGAGTTGTATGGGATAAAGAAAACCAGAACGACGCCGCTGCATCCACAGTCTGATGGCATGGTAGAAAGGTTCAATCGCACCTTAGAAGAGTACCTACGAAAAGTAGTAAGCAACCATCAGAGGGATTGGGACGAGCACATTCCCAAATTTTTGATGGCATATAGGTCAGCTGTACACGACTCAACATCGAGAACGCCAGCCAAAATTATCTTCGGGACGGAATTAAAACTACCTGGTGATTTGGAATTCGGTGTTAAGCCAACTGTAGAGGAAGGAGCTATTACGTCCCAGGAGAAGGAGGATTTAAACGAACTGCATGAGTTCGTGCGCAATAGAATCAAGATGGTCAGTGACAAGATGAAGGCTAGGTATGACCGCGCAGCAAACTCGGAGGGATTTATGGAAGGACAATTGGTTTTACTGTATAACCCACAACGAAAGAAAGGATTGTCCCCAAAATTACAGACTCACTGGGATGGCCCGTATAAAGTGATTAAGAGAGTGAATGACGTTGTGTACCGGATACAGAAGCACAATAGCCCAAGGTCGAAAATGAAGATAGTACATCTCGAACGATTGGCGCACTATGGAAGAGGTGATTGTATGCCTATTCGGGACGAACAGGCTTAAGTGGGCGGCAGTGTTACAAAGATTAGAAATAGATTTAAATAAAACGACAATGTGGCTATATGTACTTGGCAGCACTGGCAATATTATCTATAGTTGTCAAAATGTTACAAACACTATATAGATAATATTCAAATTAACGGAAATGGAATACTCCAGAATATACAAGATCATTCAAGGCTGTGCCAGTAAGAGTAAACAACAACAAACATAGCAACATAAATGCTAAGAGATGTTGTTCTTAATGATCTTGTATGCAAGTAGTCGCTGCTAATAAAACTAAATAGATTCACAAGTATACACAGCCATATACACGTAGAAGAAACAAAACCACACACTCATTCATACAACCACTCATAGTTACTATAGCCAAAACACACAGAACACTCATACATTCAAACACACATAGTTACCATAAGCAAACCAAACAAGTCAGCATTGTCATACAAACACACACATGCCAAGTAAAATACAACCACCATACCCAGAACTTTCGCGAGGTTACCAGACGACGTCATTTTTGCTATATAAAGGCGCTGCCAGAACTCAGCATTAATCAGTGTGATATCAGACATAGACGTGTTAACATCGCTAAGTGTTGAGTAGTACAAGTACTCGTGTAAATAAAGTAATAAATAAATTGTTGCCGCATTATAATTCTAAATTAATTTGTCCGTGTTTTAATTTGATGCAATAAAACGAATCCTTGAAGGATAAATAATAAAACCGTTTTTACGAAAAAGTCTAAAAACGTAACAGTATTATATGCCATCAACGTTGCATAAACTTCTCATTCATGGTTGTGAAATTATAAAATATTTTAATTTACATATTGGTAATATTTAAACTCCTGTATTAAATAAACATTTTGTTTCAAATATTTTCTTGGTTTATTTTAGAGATGCTCTCTGAAGATGTTTTAGAATGTCTACACAAAACAAGTAGCAAGAACAGACTTGAGCACACTCGAAAAAATAGCAGACAAAATTGTAATCAAGATTTAATGAATAAACTCCTAATTTTTTATGATCCATTAATTTCATCTAATAGAAATACAATATATACAAGCAGCTCTTTCTATAATAATCAAGAAATTAGTAATTACATATTGGTAGATGAATCTTTGAACACTGATTCAGACTCAGAATTTGTTTCTTACTTCATTATTTATTTTATATATAAATATGTTCTTAATGTTAAATTATAATTTAATTTTTAAATATTTAATGTTGTCAATTTGGCAACCCTATTCATATAATGTTATTTGAATACCAATGGTTGTTTTCAAAACTGTAAACAAACAAAAATATAAAAAGTTTAATATAATGTTATATTAAAAAAGGTATACGGGAACCCTAAATAATTAGTGATTGGTTCTATTTCATAAGAAAACTATCACGCTATGTCATTTTGTATGTGAAATGACAGATTACAATTAAAAAAAAAATATAATAATTACTGAAATAGGGGAATTTTTGGTATTTCATTGTCCCCGTACCGGGAAAATAAAAGGATTTCTAAAAATTTTAATTAATTTTCAAAAAAAAAATAGTAGGCCAAGAGAGATATGTGCCAAAAATTTCATTAAGCTACCATCACTCCTTCGATTTTTTTCCACTTTTACTATGGGGACCGTTCACTGTGAGGTGGTAGAAAAGGTGCATATTTTTTACATTTTTATTTGAAATTGTAACACAATTACTTGTGTTATATTGTAACACAAGTATTAGTTCCACCGTGGGAAAACTGTGAATTATATATATACATATATGTATGTATATACATATAAGTATATATATATATATATATATATATATATAAATATATATATATATATATATATATATATATATATATATATAAATATATATATATATATATATATATATATATATATATATAAATATATATATATATATATATATATATATATGTATATATGTATGTATATATTTATATATATATATATATATATATATATATAAACATATATATATATATATATATATATATAAACATATATATATATATATATATATATATATATATATATATATATACATATATATATATATATATATATATATATATATATGTATATGTATATATATATATATATATATATATATATTTATATATATATATATATATATATATATATGTTTATATGTATATATATATATATATATATATATATGTTTATATATATACACTTAGATGCAAAAATCTGCGTACAATAACGAAAATTAAAAGTATATGCTAGTTTTGGATGTTAAAATTAACGTTATTTATTTGAAATTTTGCATACAAAACTCTTATATATTTGAGAACACAACTGCGTTGCAAGAAGTATATTTCAGAATTAACAAAACTTATAAGAATTCAAATCATAAAAACATTCGATTTCATAACTAGGCAAAAGTCTGCGTACACAAAGGAAAATATAACAAATTTTTATAAATTAAACTTTATTTTAATATGAAGTTGGATAACCCCGACGAGCGAGAACTTCATGAAGGCGTTTTGGCATTGATGAAACCAGTTTTTCGGTGTACTCGGAACTAATATTTCTCCATTCCTCAGTTAATACTGTTTGAAGCATTTCCTTTGATGTTATTACATGATTTCGTATTTTTCTTTCCAGCAAATCCCATAAATGCTCAATGGGATTTAGGTCTGGTGACTGCGGAGGAGTTTTCAATTGTTTTTTTACATTATACAACAATCAAAGCCTTGTGTTATGTGCAGTGTGCTTTGGGTCGTTGTCTTGCTGGAATATATAATTATCTTCAATTCCCAATTTTATAACACTTTCTGTAAGATTTTTCTTTAGAATCTCTAAATACACCTTATGATCCATTGTCGATGGAATAAATTCTAAATTACCCACCCCATTACTTGCCATGCACCCCCATACCATCACGCCACCACCACCATGCTTAACTGTAGGTTTTAAGTTTTTTGGACTCAGCGCTGTACAAGGCTTTCTCCAAACAAGCTGACGGCCTTTTATGCCAAAAATGTAGTACTTGCTTTCATCCGTAAACAGAACTTTCTTCCAGAACTCTGGAGGCTTATTTATGTTTTCTTTAGCAAAAGCAATTCGTTTTTGTCTATTGACTAACGACACTAGCGGCTTTTTTCGCGCTACATGGCTCCTGTAGTTGGCCTTTTTCAAAATTCTGCGCACAGTGTCTTTGGGCACATGTTTATTAAATTGGGAATTTATGTTTTCAGCAATTTTTGATGCTGGTATTCTAGGGTTTTCTTTCACAGATTGCACTACAACTCTTTTTTCGCGTTCAGTTAATTTTGGTGGACGACCAGAACGAAGCTTTGAGACTAAAACTCCAGATTTTTTAAAATTATTTATCACTCTCTGAATGGAAGAGTGAGTCCTTTCAACTAGTTGGCCGATTTTGCGCAATGTTTTTCCTTGTTTCTATAAATGTATAATAATTTTCCGTTCAGCAACATTAATTTCTTTTCTGTTTGCCATTACCTGAAATTTATTGCAATTCGAAACAAATATATTTCCATAAAACACTTTATTGATGATTTGGAAACAAAAACTGCAGTATTGTAGCATCACATAATAACAAAAAATAGTTAGAAAGTACCGTTTATTTTTATGTACGCAGACTTTTGCATACACGCAAAGTTGCCATACCATTGTTTTTAAACTACCAATTATTACCAAGCTTTACAAATGCAAAAAGAAAATATCTAACATAATTTTCAAATGTTTATCTATAAATAAAAACCAATTTCAAATGATTACCTTTGTTACTTACTACTAAAATATCATTTTAAAATTTATAAAATAGTTTGTACGTAGATTTATGCTGCCGAGTGTATATATATATATATATATATATATATATATAAACATATATATATATATATATATATATATATATATATATAAACATATATATATATATATATATATATATATACATATATATATATATATATATATATATATATATACATATATATATATATATATATATATATATATATATATACATATATATATATATACATATATATATATATATATATATATATATATATATGTATATATATATATATATATATATATATATATATATATGTATATATATATATATATATATATATATATATATATGTATATATATATATATATATATATATATATATATGTATATATGTATATATATATATATATATATATATATATATATATATATATCTATATATATATATATATATATATATATATATATATATATATGTATACATATATGTATGTATACATATATATATATATATATATATATAAAACGAAATTTATTTGTTGGGTGGTCTATATGCATTTCATTGGCGCTTCTTACCAAATCGTCAGTAGACTTTAACTACAGTTTTGAAAAGTTTCAAACTTTTCAATTTATTAAAAGACTTTTATAAACCATCTGAGAATTATGTTAATAAATTAACTTTAAAAATTCACAAATGATTTTAAAAAATCACATTATAAGTGTGGAAGGCTATGAAACTTATACAAATCAAAACCCAATAAACAACTTTTATTCGATATGAATCTATTTTATTTTTCTACACCTTTATACAATTAGAAATCCTTTGGATAACAATGAAAGTATTACATATTTTTGGGAATTGTCGTTTTAACTCTTTAACTTTTATTTTCGTGCTCATTCTTTTTTCCCAAAAGTTATTTATTAAAATTTCAAAGTGATCACTTGAGGGGTTTTAGCTAGTTCCTATGCGCATTTCACTGGGGCTAATGCAGATCATCAGGGAACCTTTACCCAACATTTCTTAGAATAACTAGAGATGTTTATTTTAAACTTCCACATTAATAAATGGGAAGTCGAAACAAACATCAAAGCTATAACAAGAACTCAATGTGGAAGTTTAAAATAAACATCTCTAGTTATTCTAAGAAATGTTGGGTAAAGGTTCCCTGATGATCTGCATTAGCCCCAGTGAAATGCGCATAGGAACTAGCTAAAACCCCTCAATTGATCACTTTGAAATTTTAATAAATAACTTTTGGGAAAAAAGAATGAGCACGAAAATAAAAGTTAACAATGAAAGTATTTACAAGGCAAAATGAAAAATAAAATCTCAATTTAATTGTTAATATTATTATTAAAAATATTAATTTATTAATATTTTAATAAGAATATCTTCTTGATTATATTAGCTGGCTTGATATTTGATGAATGCATACATAGAGACAATTTTTTATGATATATTTGTTTTTACATTTATATATTTTTTCGTGTTTGTATAAGTGTTGCGTCGAACACCTCTAACTATATATATGCACCATAAATCAGACTTTTTTCTTAAAGTGGACAAGTGATAAGTCTAGAAGTGGAAAACGTAATAAAAATATTTTTGCTTAAAAAAAGGAAAGTTATCATATAAATTAATTAAATCTAATAAATAAATAATGGCCTCTATTTGGCAAAACGCATCGAAGAATGGAAAACAAAATTGTTTTGAAACAAAAAGACGGGAAGAGAAATCTAACAGGAAAATTATTTTCTCTTTGGACTAATGTTTGAAAAGAAAACTCAGATGATATTTCTACATCTCCGGAGGAATCTTTTAAAGATTTGCATAACGGTATGAACATTGAAAATTCCTTAAAGTTATATATGCATATGTACATCTTTATACATTTATCTTTTTATCTCAAAGATACACATTTCAACCGAAAATGCTACTTGCAGCGCAATTGTAGTCCACGTGATCTGGTATTTTCTTTTCTGGAGGGAAACTAGAATTGATGAGATACAAAAAGCCGAATATTTTTCATGAATGGCCACGATACAATGATTTCTCATGCTATGAACTCGAAAGGGTTGACAATTTGAAATTTTTTATAACTATATTAATTGTTTATATTTATATTATATAACTTTAAACATTTTTTATTATATTTTTACTTACTGAGTACTGAATTAGTTTCTATAGAATTATTATTATTTAAATACTTATAAGTGAATTTATTAATAAAAATCCATAATATCAAACTCAAGAAGTGTTATTAAAAAAAGAAGAAGATAGCCTCATAAAAGTAAGAAGAAACTCTTTGAAAAAAACAAAAAGAAACCCTAGTAAAATCAAGAAGAAATTCTTTTTGAAAAAAACAAGAAGATTACCTAGTAAAAACCATAAGTTTTCTTCTTTATTTTTTCAATTAGGTTTTCCTTATTAAAAAAATAAGAACATCTTCTTATAGAAAAACCATAGAGAAATCTTATTAATTTTGTTCTATTTTATTAGGTATTTATTAGGTACTGTTTTCTCTGTGTACATGTACATATATATGTATGCATATATCATAATGGCTCTGTTCATTTACTGAAAATTGTTAACAATTGTTGATAGAAAAGTGTTCAATAACTATAAAATCTTTCAACGAGAGAGCCACAAAAGGGAGCACAAGATTGGGAAACTGGAAAATTGTTGAAAATTCTTGATAGTAAAATTTTTACTTTCAATAATTATCCAAACAGCTGTTTTGTGTTTACATTTAAATTTCTTAAATTCGCCGCATTTTTGTATTCTGTTTACTATATTTTGTTTGTTTGAAATTTTTAAATATAAAGTTGAAATTTTCATTCATTAAAATTTTTTTTATTGATTTAAAAATAAGGTTATATGAGTATTATTTATATTAAATGGTTCTTTTATCGGAATCTGAAATCAAATACCATTTCCAAAATTCTATGCATACGGGCGATTGGCGATGTGATATAATGATATCACAATGCAATGGCAAAATAAGATACATACGATATATACAAAGATTTGAGCAATCACTTCAACAATTTTTTTTATTTATTTAATATTTGTAAGAATAAACAAATATAGTCTTTTTTTATAAGAAGTTTTGTGGTCCTGAAAAGGACCGATTGTTTTTAAAAATGGTTATAACATCTTGTACGATGGTAGTAGGGATAATTATTGTCATCAGCCAATATTAACGTTCGTTCACCACGAATTCTGCTGGCCAAGAGTATATAGATGGTGCAGAAATTGGTACTTAGGAAGAGACCAACCAAATAAGCTTCACTAACTTCCTGAAGAAGCATCACAGCAGAACTCTGGAAACGCAAATCAGATTTAAAGTCGTCAACAATTTCACGAGCAATTTTCTTATCAACAATTACCTACTATTCTGATAGCGACGAATTTCATGCAAAACTACTGTGCCAGGACGAAAACGATGTGGTTTCGTACCACCGCCGGTAGCTGGTGCACTTTGACGAACTGCATTGTTTGCTGACAAAATAAAAAAGAAATTGTTTTATTAAAGGTGAAGAATTATAAACAGAACAAAAATATTACCTGAAATTATTAAACATATTCTACTTCTGCTCTCTTCCCAAACTACATTCATTTGACTTCTATCGTCGGACAGTATTTCACTGATGCAAACCCCATTGATCCCTAATCACGTAGTGAATGAATAATATGATAATTTACTACTGAAAATGCCACAAAGGTATGTACTTCTGGAGGAAAAATTATGAGTGCAAACAATGTTTGTCCTGAATTAATTCCAAGTACTATCTGACACTTAAAATTTTCCGGAAGATGTTTATGTCTATCACACACTTAGCTTTTCGGATTCTTGGGAACCTGTAGAGTTTCTGAGCTTCTTGGACACCCACAACACGTTTGTGTCACTTAATATATAAATTTTGTTTTATTTTATTTCATAAATTTTACTACAATCAATTCTTACATCACCACTTTGTAAAATGTCAACAACAACGAATAAAATTAATTTGGTTTACATAACATTTTATTTTATTTGCATTTGACATTGTGTTTCACAAAAAAGATGCTTTGTTGTAATGAATTCGCTTTGCATATACCTGATAATTTTACCATGGTACAAATACTATTTATTATTATATATACCAACAATGTGAAAAATGGCCCAATTTGCCACAAATGGAGGTGCTTAACTGTTATCGATTTTTTTCATTAGGGAATAACTTTTTAGGAATATCAATATTGGAGTAGTATAGTCAAGTAGGCTATAAAACTATGATGAAAAACTTTTTTTATTATTCGCAGCCGTTACAAAAGTTGACGTAACAGATATACAAATTTGAATTGACAATTTTTAAATTTTTGTTAAAAATTTTTTTAATATGTTACTAGTTTGTATTTGCACATAAATAGAAATTGATTTAAGCAAAGCAAAAATATTTTTTTCAAATCGCGAAAAATTGTTTAACTTCTTTAATAAAAAATTTTTTACCTAAAACGCTATTTCATGCAGAGTAATTCATAAACAAATTTTGAGTTGATGTTGTTTAAAAAAATACAATAACATAAGATTCATATATGATTAATATAATGTATATATGTACATGTTATATAAAAAAATATTTCTTTCTTATCGAAAATTCGATATCTGCAAAAAATTAATGGTGTTTTCTTTTCTACAAAAATATACTACATTTCCATGTAAAAAGAGTAATTTCGTGTTCGCTTCTTAAAAATGTATTGCTCTATAAAAGGGTAGTGTGTTTGATTCAAAAAATATCTCCCTCAATAATGGCGAAAGGCATTGCACTTTATGCCCCATACAAATCGACAGTGTTGACAGTGCCCTGAAAAGTAATTGATTATTAATAGTTAATTGTTTATTAATAGTTACCAGAAGAATTTGGATAGAAATCTCCTAGGATTACTAAGTAAAAAGTTACATTTTAAAAGTTAATATCTTCACTGTTTTATATAAAAACTATGAGAAAACATTACATTAAGTGATATTAAATCTTACAGGATTTGGAGTTTTGAAATGGCGCTCAAGAAAGTATTTATATATATATATATATATATATATATATATATATCGATAATGCTTCGAATTATGCAGAAAAGAAACCACCATAAATTTTTCTTGCCCTCAATGCATTTTCGGCTCTATCTACAGCCATATGTTTGTATATATATACATATATATATATATATATATATATATATATAAATGTATGTGTATATAT
Organism: Linnaemya vulpina; assembly: GCA_963675445.1. Taxonomy (NCBI): domain Eukaryota; kingdom Metazoa; phylum Arthropoda; class Insecta; order Diptera; family Tachinidae; genus Linnaemya; species Linnaemya vulpina. Next base: position 63,904,688 of record OY776278.1, on the reverse strand, counting down.
TTTAATATATAGATCATTTTGATCGAAAAGATGTGTTATACTAAATTTCTCGCTGTGGTAACGCTTATGAAAAGTTAAAATTGTACTATATTTTGTGATTTGTGAGTAACTACAAATACGTGTGACTCTCAAGCACGGTTGCCAGAAATGCAGATTTATCTGGATTTTGCAGATTTTTCCACTCCAAAAAGACGAAATCCAGATATGAAGATTTTTGGTCCAAAAACGCAGATTTTATAACTCAAATAATATGGAAATTTTTTTTTTCTTATATTGCTATTACCTTTTGTTTCTTGTATGTACATATGAAAGAAAATAACAACCGTTCATGTAAAAAAATTCAAAATAAAGTTGCAAACACCAAAAATTTTAAGCAAATAAGTGTTGATATTTTCGCTGTAAAGTAACATTCAACCAAAATTACTTTGGAAAAAAGTTGATAAGCAAACCAAGTGCAAAAAGGCATATGTACATAATTTTCAGCAAAAAGTAAATTAATAATTGATAAAATGGTTATATATTTACAAGGACGCGGTAAGCTTTTTGTGTTATATTGTGAAAAAAACTCGAGCAATATTTTTTAAATCTTTATATGGATTTTTATTCCTACTCATGGTTGTACATAGTTACATACATATGTATGTACATATATGCAGACAGCAGAGTCCACTGAAGATGCGACATCGGTACTTAATATATTTTGTTTAATTTTGGTATATATTTCAAGTTATCAAAGTTTAGACAAATCATAGGAGAAAACGTAATATGGGAAAGGATTGGCTGAAGGATCCGGATTTAAATTCTTGCCGGAAAAACGTATCCAATCAATTCATTGCAAAATTTGTAATACGAACCTTAAGGCAACTGCAGGTAAACGTGATTTGATGGCACTCTCTTAAACAAAAAAGCATATTGCAGCATCGAAATCCATTGCTGATCGATCAAAAATCAGTGAAATATATTTATCGGAACATTCTGGGAGCACAAATTGCTTTTAGCAGTGGCAGATCATATGAGCAAAGTACATACTTACATACGTAATTGATTTGCATTTAACTATGCTTAAATAATTAATATTATTTATTATTAAATAATTTTATCATATGAAGATGTGTATCTTACAGACATATGTACATACATGTGTATATACGATTGAATTTGTTACTTGTTTCGTTATTTTATTTTTTAAGTTCACAAATGTACACACGTATGCATAATTTTTTTAATAAACTATAAGTTTGTTTGAGTGAAATATAAAAAAGTTGTGTTGAAAATTGTTTTAAAGATTTAAAAAATAAAGTGTAGATTTTGCAGATATTTTCTTGAAAATTTTTTCAATTTTGCAGATTTTGTCCCTAAAAATTCTGGCAACACCGACTTTAAGCTTTACGGACTCTCAGAACTACCCAGGGAATCTTACCCAAAACGTGGAGATTTGCTAACGAGAAGTCCTAAAGATCTCTCAAATTATTTTGCAAAACAGTTTTTTTTTGTTGAAGTAAGACTTGTAAATTTAGAAAATATTTTAGTTTTTAAATATTTTTAAGCTTAAGATCTTATCTTTTCTTTTTTTTTAATTTCCTGAAGAAGTCACAATGGAGTGACGAAATGTTGAAAAAACAAATTGTGATTTTTTAAAAATAAAGAGACCCTAACACTCCTAACACGGGTACCCGAGCGAACTTTAAAGTCAAATAACCCTTTAACGATAAAAGATATAAAGTTGAGGTTTCGAAACTTCCTTAAACTTTTTATTTTCTTAAGATTTTTATCTTTCTCAGCTTTCGTCACTTATTTCGGTAGGCTGTGAATTCACCGAAAGTCAAATATTCTCTAAGGTACCCGCGTAACCGTAAGTGAAATAAGCATTATATAAAAAAAAATAGTGGTAATGGCTATATTTTTGCTTTATTTTAAATTTTTTTGTATAATTAATAATATTTATACATTATTTTATACTGGTGTTAGCGTGCACTTTAGAAAATTAGCATTCTGTGCAGCGTGGATCAGTTATTTTGCTATGTGTGTTATGTATTGACAACCATCACACACTTTACGTGTTTTGCGATTTGATTTCGGCGCAAGAGCCATACAAACGTAACACCCACCTTTTACTGGTAGCCGACCAGTTTTATCCCGTTTTGATATTGCCGATGGGTAATATTTTTCATAATAATATTATTCATAAGCTCGAGAGCTGCTTGGACGTTTGGGTATCGTGTAATATGATTGCCATTGGCTGTTTTTCATATTTTCAGTTGCCAATTCTACGCCAAGTGATGTCAAAAAACCATGACGGGAGCTTTGACAAAATGTCCCTAAAGCATCCACGATAATAATGTTAAGAAAGGGAAAATGACCATCTATTTGTTTTACGCTTTGTACCATATTTTGACACCATTTGGTCCATATCATCAACTCCGTCTTTTGTTTTATTGTAAAACTCATTAATTTCTTCCTTTCCATCAAAAGCTTGTCCCCTCGAGTATAGTGCATAATCAGTAGAAAAATTAACACTTTCGTTCTTCTTGGTTACAACTGATGAAAAAGTTCCGTTCTTACTCAAACCATATCGTGGTGTTCCTACATCATCAGTTGCGTTTGGCCGTAGCTCTTTCGGAATATACGGTTTATTTTGACGAAAGGTACCAACAGGACTTATTCCTCTCATTTGAAGCAGGTTTTCCAAAGGGAGCGATGTAAAAAAATTATGAGTTGTTATATTTATTCCGGGGTAATTGATATAGGGCCCGATTATGGTTTACAACACAAAAATGTTGTGTTGTTTTAGTTACAACACAACACTAACCCTTCTTGCGATTATGGTTTACAACAGCTAGCTGTTGTGTATGTCACAGGGTTGTAACTTAATTGTAGTAGATATTTCCATAAAAAAGCATACCTGCGCGCCAACAAATGTCAAGGTAAAAAATTTAATAAACGTATTCTTCGTCAGAAATACATAAATAAAACAAAAAGAGATATGGATATTAACGTTGATTTATATTTTGATGATGAAATTGAAAGTAACAATAATACATCCATTTTAATTATTAACTCTACCCTGTTTTTTTCACAAAACATATGGTTGTCACTACTGATGGAGTGCTACATCAACGCTGACAAATGTACGTGTCATAGTTTTATGTTTGACATTTTTATATAATTTTTCAGTTGTAATGCAATATACATGGAAGAAAATTTAATAGTTTTTAAATTTAAATAATTTTGGCAGCAATATACATACTACGTAAACACCTGTAAGTAAAAGTTATATTAATAATAATAAAATATTAAAGGTGGCAAATGTAATAAAAAACATGTGTCTTAAGCAGGAGCCGTTGCGCGAGGAGCAGAACCCACTAAATAAGAAGGATATTTCGATCAACTCAGTGATAATTGTGAGTATTAAAAAGTCCTGATCTTTGTTTCTCATTTGTATTAAAATCTTTGATATTTACCAGGTCACATCAAAACACTGATACTGGTGGAGTAAAAGTGGAAACGTAAGTAAAAAAATACATAATACATATGTACATATATATATTTTGTTTGTATATAATTTTGTGTTGTGTTGTATTTAATTGTGTTTAGAAATAATAAATTTAATGTCAATAAAATAATGAAATTAAAATTAAACATGTTTTATTTCATCGAATTTGGTTAGGTTAGGATTGTTAGCAATCCCATCATTGGTGACACCATACCCATCAGGCATGACTGTCAGCAGTGACACCATACCCATCAAGAGTGACCGGTCAGCACTGAAACCATACCAGTCATTAATTAAAAATTTGTATAGAACAGCAACATTAGAGTAAGCAGAGAGAATATATATTTAACAGGCAATATTATTCACAAGTTAGAGAGGGATGCAAGATCACACGTACACAAAGTTTCTATCATTTTTCTCACATTGGCCTTAATAAAGTGATAGAAACTTTGTTCTACGTGCTGATGGAAATGTTTTCAGTAGTGACAGGACGGTCATATGACCGACACTGTTCTTGTAGGGTAGTTTGGCTTTTATCAGCAGACTTGTTTTTTTTTTATTTCATACATATTTTTATTTGTTTGATAATTTTTATATGAATTATTTTCCAGGCGTTTAAAAATTTTTAAAATATCCTCTTGGTTTTTCGATTGGGTTTTTTTTAATATCGGGTCGTCCTCCCGACTATTGTTTAAGGCTTTTCTATTTTTTGCCAATGGTGGCTCGGTGCATTTAACGGAAGTTGAAGGCTCCTCAGGTCCAAATGTTGATTCCGCCCCAATGGGCTGAGTTGCCAGCCCATTGCAGAACCACTTGGGCTTACTTGTGTTTGCATTGACACAAGTTCCACAGTGCTCTGTTCCAATGGGCTCAAGCGCACTTCATTGGATGGGCCACCACCAGTACTTTGAAAATTTCTCTTGTTTGAAGCCAATTTTCTTTTGAAGTTGGTTTTATAGTCGGTCCATACCTGTGATTAAATAGAAATAATTTTATGTAATGTAATATAAATTATTCAATAGATCTGGTACTAACTCGTTGCCATTCTTTGGTAGTTTTAATAGGAGGTCCTAAGCTTTCCAATTCGTAAGAGAATTGATACCATTTCTCTTTGAGATACATTTTGCTACATCCAAATGGCAGCTTGCTTCAACCAATCTCTCGATTCATTTTCATAAGGTCAACCAGTTTTTCCATTTGTTTCTTATTTGTAATTTTGCTAAGAACAAATAATAATTAATTATTTTTCTACTTCTTGGATTTTATATGTTTACTTACAAATTTTTCTCTATTTTGCTTTTTTATCTTGTAACGCTCGCGAAACAACAGCTAATGAGCTGTTGTACATTTTTGACACTACTTACAACACATATATACACATGTTGTAAACGATAATCGGTGTTGTCAAAGGCAAACAACTTAACATACAACATTACAGACAACTGTTGTAAACCATAATCGATCCAATATATATTTAGATGACATCTTTGGCACTTTTTGAAACTGCAGATGTTCATCCGACACCATTAGGTTCAGCTTCAAATTCATCTAACTCCATAATATGTGCAGTACGTTTGCGCGACATTATTAAATAAAAAGCGAACTCGACCGCATGCGTCAACAGCAAAAAAAAACTGAGAAAGAAAAATATGGCAAACACACAAAGAATTGACATGTTACATTTAAATAACAATTCTGGGACCCCCCTGGATTACAACACAACGCACTGTTTTAATATATAAATCGCAACGCAAATTTGTATTCACGGGTAGCCGGGTGCTCTTATCAGTACGGTTAGGGTGAAATACGCTTTCAGTTTTACAGTCAGACTTAAATACTGCAGTTAACTTATGCGAAAAATGTGGAAATGTGAGATATGTAAACAAAAGTCAAAGTCATATGTTTATTGTGCTCGATTTAAATGGCCAATCAAGAGCATTTAAGCCTCATTTAAGTATTATTTAAGTTTGCGGTGAAAAGCGAAATTTGGTATTTAAATGGCATTTAAATATAAACTACATTTAAATAGCCACTGATTTATTGGGCATAAAGCTATTAAATATGTCAATAATTTTTTGGTGTTAAGCTTAGGGTCAGCAGCAATCAAATATCACACATAAATGAATATATTCTTATATTCATATAAGAATTTTTCTCGATCTTAAGCGATTATCTTATCTTGTTATTGATTTCATTATGATTTTTTGTGCGGTGCCTCTATTCTAATGTGAAATCTCATCCCAGCAACAAAAAGTTTGTTATTTTCAGAAACGCAGAATAAGTCACAATATCTATCATTATTGAATGTGGGTTTGTTAGATTTGGATAATAACCAACATATTATTCTATGGACCACCCTACAACAATGTATATCATGCCAATCGTAATGATAATATCTTATGCAGAAGCCAGGCATGTAGAGCCGTAAATATATTTTGAGCGAGCTTACATTATATAAAATATTTGAATATATAAAAATAATTTATTTCATATGCAAATGCATATCTTAAATAATTCGATTATTTACTTCTATTGTGTGAAGATTCGAGTATCTAGTACTTATAGTTTTTACAAGCACTAGATGTATCGAATCATAGCAAATAGGTTTCTAATATTTCAAAATTGCTCATATTATGTTAAACATACAAAATATGATTAATTTTTAAATAAGAAATACATTAGTCTGCAGGAATCACCTCCATTCGCTGCGACATCCTGTTTTCCCTGATGTACTAGGTGTTCTGCTACTTAACTCATTTACTTTAGACGTAATATTTGGTTGCTGCTGATCCTAAGTTTAACAATAATAGTTATAAACATATTTAATAGCTTTATATATTTGCAATTACTTAAAATTTTTCAAATTTTGCAAAATATTTTTTATTTTTAGCTTTTAGGGCCTTTATTACAACTTTGTTGTCTTGAAGTGAGATTTTATCGGTCTGAGAAATACATTTTCATTATTACAACTTTCCTTTAACCTATATATTAGCGATAAATTAAAGGCAAGTTCGAATTTGCGATAAGTTTTACCAAGAGGACCTATGTTTATATTACTATATTTTCTTGTATTTTAATATGGTAGCATCAAACATAGTTCTTTTTCACTTGAAAAGTTTTTTGCCCGCTTTTTCCCAGCTCGCACGATTTTTACCTTAGATGCTGACATTTTTTTAATTTATAACCCAAACTTATATTTTCACAAACAAAAGCTGCATTTATTTTCCAACAAGTGCGTCGTTGCCACTACAATTTTTCGCGTTCTAAATAATCTTTCAAAAGTAGTCGGTAATTGCTAGCGGTATTGCCACACGATAAGAAATATCCATTTAATTTTACCGACAAGTTGTAATAATGGAAAGTTGCTACTGGCCACTTTATTGCCCAGTTATGCTAACTTTGCCATTTACTACCATCAACTTTGTCGTCAAGTTGTAATAATGGCCCTTGGAAGTTTATAGTATATGAAAAACGATGATATTTATAAAGGAAGTAATTCCTCCTCTGGGACTTCTGATAGAATTTTGCGAAAAACTACCTGCCTGGAAAAAGATAAAGGTTTTATATCCATTAAAAATACTGAATAAAATTTAATAATTTTGTTCTTAGTTTGTAATTGATGAAGATATGCTTTCGATGCCTTAAAGAGTAGGTGAGTGCTAAAACGTATTCCACACCATCGTCTTCTATAAACGTGGAAACCAATAAAAATGTGTTAGACAAGGTAAAAGTATTAGGTTCTACCTTAAAGTATAAGTATATAATACATATTGAATTTTCGTAACCAATAGTTATAGGGTTTAGCTTCATTGTTGACGGAGTCATCGAGTAGGAATAATATGATTGAGTTTTACGATGTACACAAAAATCTAACAAATAACAAGCGGGATGAGTTCATCCAAATTATAGTTGATGAAATTTTACAAAGACATCGACCTTCGTACTCAAGATTTCACAGATTTATTGACTGAAATCTGCTAATTTTTTCCAACGGAAAACGCAGTTAAAGTAATTTTATCATAATATTTTTACTATTATCGTCAATAACACAATGTTTTAGAATGTAGGAATACTACTACAATCCACGGAAGGAGAAACAAATATCAGCGGAATGTTGTTTTGAAAACACCTTTACAAAGCCAAAACTCAATGATTCAACAGATTTTACATACAATCTTGAAAAATCAAGATTTTATTTTTGGAATGAGATTTTTTGGATTTACCCTACTTTTAAGATCGAAATGCTTATCTTATTATACATATCTATATCTATATCTATATATATATATATATATATATATATATATATATATAGGGTGTTTTTATAGAGTGATACAACTTTGGCATCATTGGCCCATATGTGTTCAAAAACGATGACGGTCAGAATGTTACTGTTTGTGAAAATTGGTGTTCCAGATTGCGTCTTGTACGCGCCAGCCGTGGTGGCATATTTAAACATTAATGTCATAAAATTTTCAATCAAATATACATATATTACTATGTTTTATTATGATTTAAACTAGTATCACTCTATAAAAAACACCCGATATATTCGAGTATATAAGAGACTCATTAACTATAACTACGATTAAAACAAAATAAATTTAAAAATTTGGTGTTTGATTCAAATACAAATTGATTGACGGAAAGATATAGTGCATTGCTTTCCTAGGATATGTTGTGTGCTGAGGATAATGTATTCTAGTATCTAATAACTTACATATAAACTTTGTATTACTTTCTTGATTCTTATTAGTGATTACCTTTATGAAGCAAAAACTTGATAAGTATACTTGATTGCTTATTTGCAAAAAAAATTGTTAGAATTTTCAATTTGACGATGAATAAGTAAAGAATTCAATCGTAGAAGAGAGCCATAATTTGACGGACTTTACTATTGTACACTGGCATTTGCAATCGTTTCTGTCTCTAATAATACTTTGGTTTCATACAATAACGCTATAACTTCTACGAAGCCTACTATCTGTAGGGCCATTGTTACAGCTTGACGACAAAGTTGGTGATAGTAAATGCCAACGTTAGCATAACAAGTCTGGCAATACCATTAGCAATTACCGACTACTTTTGAAAGATTATTTAGATCGCTAAAAATTGTAGTGGCAACGACACACTTGTTTTACCTTATAAAAATATATGCATCTTTTATTTGTGAAAATATAACTTTGTGTTATAAAATAGAAAATGTAAGCATCTAAGGAAACAATCGTGCGAGCTGTGGGAAGGACGGGCAAAAAACTTTTCAAGTGAAGAAGACCTATGTTTCGTGCTACCATATTAAAAAATAAGAAAATATGGTAATATAAACATAAATCCTCCTGCCTGCGAACTTGCCTTTAATATATCGTACATACTTAGATTAAAGGTAAGTTGTAATAATGAAAATGTGTTTATCTGACCAACACCAACTTGTAATAATGGCACTTACTCTTTTATGTAAAGACAATCTTAGTACTACATCGTATATTCGGTCCTTGGGGAACTCTACCACCAATCCTACGTTGTATTCTACATACCTATATCTGTACTATTCTAATCAGATATTCTGGGATATTTAAGCGAGCCAAAGCATTAACAATACGCACCCAGTTTTTTGTGCTGAAGGCGTTCTTTACGTCTAACGGTATAACTACACAGTACTGTCTTATACCATTCCTCCAACTCTTCGCATAGATAGCGCGAGCAGCAGTTTCTACTACCATATTTATAGCATCCACTGTTGACCGAATTGGTTGTCTGATAGGCCATGTCTGTCTTCAACACAATTTCTTCTTCTGCAGATTACCCCCTCTAGCAGTTTTCCACATGTATCTACCATCCTCAGTGGTCGATAAGATGAAAGGTCATCTAGGGGTTTATTGTCCTTAGATATTAACAGCAACTTCTGTATCTTCCATCTTGTCAGAAAAGCTCCCTTAGTTAACCATACATTTACCGCTCTTGTAATATTGTTGTCAAATATTTTTTCAATATAAATGTATTCCAGGTTAATTGTTAAACCATACAAAACGTTTATTAACGCATTGCTGTCGTAAATTGGAACTTTGGAATCTCAAAAATTCATGCATGGAGTATGACGAAAGTTTTGGAATTCCATACTTACATGTGTATGTATGTACATATGTATATAAATTTCAAATTCAAACTGAGTGTACTGTTACATCAATGTGAAGTAAAGATTTTACATCTTGAAAAATAGTACACCCGTCATACGAAAAATGCAATGGCAATGCAGTTAGTCATACAACTACCCCCTAAAAAAAGACATCGTGTAATCACATCAGTTCACCATGAATGATTCAAATTATTCAAGGATCGAAAACAATAGTTCACATGAAGATGATCGCGAATAATTTAATGGAATTATGTATATTATAACGAGGAGTATAACAAAGAACGGAAAATTTTTTTCGATAGTATTCTTTAAATCCGTTCATCTCTATTTTTTATTACTTACTAGTAAGATTTTGGGTGCTTTTAGGTTCAGTCCTTGAACATAAACTTCGTAAACCTACGCTTCCTTTAATAGTGCTATGCTCTCCATTTCCTCATAGCAGATGATGCTATGGAGTGGTATTAGCTCCACCTTCACCCATATTCATCCTTCCAGCTGCATTCAGAGGGCGTGCATGAAGAGTATCCATCGACCATGTCTAAAATGGCCATCCAAGTCATATGAATCCCTGTTTGTAGTGCATCCTGGAAATGAGTGTTAATGTCCGGACTAAGGTTTAATTTGACATCCATTCAGTAGAGGCACAACTCCCACATTTGTGTCTACTCCTGATTAATCTAATCATGAATAAACATTTCAGAATTTCCTTTAAGAGAACCACATCTAATCTGGAGACTTCCCAAGCGTGTGGCGATAGAAACAACCCACCGGCAAACATTGCTTACGTCAATGATGAATGAACACCTTAAGGCCATATAGGCCTTAAGGTGTTGCGTTATAGATTCGCTTTGACATCTAAGATGAAATGTAAATACATATGTATGTATGTATATGAAACATGCCACATAAAGCACTTTTAACGGAGCACAAATCGAAAATTTAAGCAACTCTCACCTTTTTGCGCGCTTTGACAATTAACTCAAATAATTTCATATAATTTTTTCCCAAACTCATGTACACAACAGTATTAATGTTGAGTGAAGTTTTAGCACTTCCATATTTAAATATATAATTACATTAGCTCTGTTCATTTACTTTTCTATTACTTTCCATTAACTAGAGAGTAAGAAGAAATTTTATGAAATTTCTCTCAATGATAACAAAAAATAAATGAACACTTACCCATCCAAAATTTCCAACTTAAAATAGTGATGTGTTATGTAGGTATACGCAAGTACTCAGTATTTACTCCAATATTTGGGAACATTTTATATATTAGTATGAAAATAATGTGATTATAAGTATATATTTATTTCTTTTCAATGAAATTAATAAATAATTGTTTTTAACATGTAAAAGACGTATAAGAATACATTATATAATAAAAATTTATATACGCAAACTTACTAACACTATCCACACTATCACTAGTATAACGTATACTTTTTATCATGAAAACATATCTAAAGCAGACGCCAAAGTTTATTTTCTGGAACTTTGAACTCTTTTAACGAAAGAAATATTTATATAAGAATATTTATCGTTCTTAAACGATTATCTCATCTTTTTGCCGTATATAAATGTATGTACTTCCGTCCTAATGTCGCATCCATAATGGATAATAACCAACATATTATACTATGGATCACCCTACAACAATACATCATTCTAATCATAATGATAATTTCTTCTTAGTGTGGAGACTTCTTACAAACTGCAGAAGCCAGGCGCAGTGCAGGGTCAAAAATATATTCTGAGCGGCATTCGTTGGCAGGCAGTCGCTGTGATAACATCGTATTTTTTGTTTGCGGTTGTAACGATTATTGAATTTGATTTAATATATATTCTCTTTTGAGAATTAATATTTTTTGTTTGATACATACATAAATCGGTGAAAGCTTTAATTTTATTTTTCGTTGACAAGGAAAAAAATAATATTTGGACGTTACAGAAATGCGTAGTGGTGATTTAATGATTAAAACTTCAAATATGAAATCGGCTCAGAAATTTCTTAAAGCAAAATATATTGACAGCGTTCCTGTAAAAATTTCTATACATAAAACTCTTAATTCAATCCAAGGCAGAATTTACTCCAGAAAATTAATTGATATTCCTGAGAATGAAATCATAAAGTCTTTGGACGAACAAAAAGTTATAGACATTCGGAAAATAATGAAGAAAGAAGGAAATAATTTGGTACCAACTGGTGGAGCTGTGGTAACTTTTGACTTAATACATAGACCTGATTTTTTGAAAATAGGATGGGAAAAAGTAAGAGTTCAAGAATATATCTCAAACCCAATGAAATGTGTGAATTGCCAAAAACTAGGACAGACAAAAAATAGATGTAGAAATGTAGAACTTTGTAAAGAGTGTGGAATTCCTCCTCCTCATGAAATATGTGTAAGAAAATTTTGTGTCAACTGCAACACTGAATCCCACACATCGTATGACTCTTTATGTCTATCATTTATTAAACACAAATCAGTCAATAAAATTAAAGCAGATAGAAGATTTACCATAAGAGAGGCTTGGAAAACATACAATGAAAATCCCTCAATGCACACAATTAAACCGTTTAGCAAAAAACATCTTTCTCTGAAATAGTGCGCAATTATGTTCCTCCAAAAACTAAAAATTAATCAACTTTGGCAGAAACAAAAACAAATAAATCTTCGGAATCAACTACATGCAAGACAAACATTGACCTTGGATAGCAGCAAGGTAAACACAAAGAATTTCAATCCCAGCAACATGAATAACAACAAGTAAAAGTGCTATATTCGGCTGTGCCGAATCTTATATACCCTTCACTAACGTACGTCTGCTTTCTAACTTATAAAAAAATTTCAGTTATCAAAAAATAAAAACAACTTCAGATGCATTTATGGTTACTTAAAAAAAATATTCACAATTTCCCAACCCTGGAAACGAAATTTGAATTTTTCAAAAATAAAAGTCTTCATAATATGAAAGCGGTTTTGTTTAAGCAAAAGTACAAGTTTTTAACCATTTTGGTAACGTTCATGTTATACAAAATATTGCAGTGTCCAACCTTGGAATCGAAATTTTTATTTTTTTTTAATTTTTAATACCAATTTTGTTTAGCCGAAATAAAAAATAATTTTAACTTGGAAAAAACGACGTTAATTGATTTTTGGTTATGTATTGTGTAAAAAAATTTTAAATTTCGGAACCCCGGATGGGAACTTTAAATTTTTAAATTTATTTTTCATCGATGCAAATCTTCATGATACCAAAAATGGTTTTATTTAAGAAAAACTTAAAATTTTTAAACATTTTAGTTACCATATGTACCACAAAATACCGAATGTACCAAAAAAAATAATAATAATAAAATTGCCCACCCCTGGAGACGAAAACTAAATTTTTTAAAATAATGTTTTCCAATGCTAGTCTCTATGATGTATAAAGCGGTTTTATATAAGAAGAACTAAAATTTGTAACAATTTTTGTGACTTTCATGTACTACAAAACATTGCAGTATCCAACACTGGAAACGAAATTTTGATTTTTTTTTAATTTTTGATACCAAATTTGTTTTGCCAGAATAAAAAATTATTTTAACCAAGAAGAAACGACGTTACTTGATTTTTGGTTATGTTATTGTATTAAAAAATTCAAATTTTCTAACCCTGGATGGGAACTTTAAATTTAAAAATATCTTTTCATCCATACAAATCTTCATGTTACCAAAAACGGTTTTATTTAAGAAAAGCTTAACATATTTATATATTTTAGTTATTGTATGTACCACAAAATACCGAATGTGCCCAAAAAATATTTCAATTTCCGATCCCTGGAGGCGAAAATTAAAACTTTTTAAAATTATTTTTTACCCATACAAGTCTTCATGATGTATAAAGTGGTTTTATTTAAGAAAAACTACAAAATTTTAACCGTTTCTGTCACTTTCTTGTACTACAATATATATCAGTTTTCGAGCCCTGGAATCGAAATTTGTTTTTTTTAATTTTGATACCAATTCTGTTTTACCAGGACAAAAAACAATTTTAACCAGGATAAAACGACGTTAGTTGATTTTTAGTTATTTTAATGACAAAAAAATATTAAAATTTCCTAACCCTGGATAAGAATTTTAAAATTTTAAAATTTTTTTTCCATCTATGCAAATCTTCCTGATGTATAAAACAGTTTTATTTAAGAAAAACTTTGAATTTTTAAACATTTTAATTATTATATGTACCACAAAATACCGAATGTGTAAAAAAAATATTAAATTTCCGATCCCTGGAATCGAAAATATAATTTTTTTTTAAATTATTTGTTACCAATGAAAGTCTTCATGATGTATAAAGCGGTTTTATTTAAGAAAAATTACAAATTTGTTACCACTTTCGTTACTTTCATGCACTACAAAATATTGCAGTACCGAACCCTGGAATCGTAATTTTGATTTTTTTTTTTAATTTTCGATACCAATTTTGTTTTGCCGAAATAAAAAGTAATTTTAACCAGGAAAAATGACGTCAGTTGATTTTTGGTTAGCTTATTGTATAAAAAAAAATTTGAATTTCCTAACCCTGGATGGGAACTTTAAATTTTTTAATTTTTTTTCATCGATGCAAATCTTCATTACACCAAAAACGATTTTGTTTAAGAAAAACTTTAAATTTTTAAACATTTTAGTTATTATATGTACCACAAAACACCGAATGTACAAAAAAAAAATAATTTTAATTTCCCATCTCTGGAAAAAAATTTTTTTTTAGTTTTAAATGGACAATTGAGGGGTTCCAAGGAATGAAATAGGTTCAATTTTAAAATAAGCAAAAAAATAATCGGTTTTTGGTGTTAATTTTGCGTCGAGAAATAGGTGTAAGCTTCCCAGCTCTGGAACCGTCCTTCCGAGCTGGGAAGAATGAAGTCTCTAGCTCTTCTGGGGGCTTGGGAAAACCGATTACACGTACAGACAGACGGACAGACGGACATCGCTCAATCGTCATCGCTATTCATAAGGATCCAAAATATATATACTTTATGGGGTCGCATATTGATATCGAAGAAATTACACACGGAATGACAAACCTAAATATACCCTTTCACATTTTTGTGAAGGGTATAAAAATAATAATATTAATAATAACACAATGTTAAAAACTAAATCAAGTAACAACAAAATACCCATTAATTTAACTGATGTTTCTTCAGAAGAATGTATGATAACTGACAGTAATATTAATAATACAGAAAGAGAAATCGACATCGATTATTTTTTAGAAATATCAACTGTACAATCGCTACTAAAAACATCACCGAATAACTCTAAAAAAATCTTAATCTATCACCTTGTAGCAGTCTATATAATAACTTTCCAGAGCTTAACGTTTAAATAACTCCAAAGGTATTTAAGAAAACAACGCCTCTAAATAATGATATATCAGACGAATAATTTTTGATTTCAATAGTCATTATGGATATTGGTTTGAAAATTTCTATACTACAATGGAATATCCAAGGCTTTATTAACCATAAATACGCACTAGAAAACCTAGTTAATAAGCATAAGCCTAATATTGTCGCTCTCCAAGAAACGCATATTGTTGAAAAGAATATGAAATTTTTACACCTACCGGGTTATAGAGCATTTCACCATAATAAATGTTGCGATTATGCTAAATCTGGAATAGCTTTTCTAATTCAAAATAATATAAGAGTTACACAGCATATAAAGTCTCAAGGAGATCTATTATTTCAAAATATAATAATTAAAGGAAATAGAAAATTGCATATAACAAACGTTTATAAAGAATTTGATATTTTGTTAACTGGTTCAGCTGTAAATACAATTATATATGTTATAATGAACATCATTTAATTGTAGGTGACTTCAATTCACAAAATACTTTGTGTGGATCTCAAACTACATCACATAGTCGTGTTATTTGGGAACAATTTGCAAATGATTTTAGATTAATAATCTTAAATGACGGATCTCCTACTCTATCCAATACGAGAAACACACTTACAGCAGTTGATATCTCTATGGCTAGTGCAGATCTAGCACCGTATCTTTCTTGGTTGGCGTTATGTTCACCTGAAGTTGCGGATCACTTCCCCATTCTAATAAATAATGACACAACATATAAAAAAATTTTCAGCCAAGATTTTTGGATAGTAAAGCTGATTGGTCTGCCTTTTCATTGAAAATTTCTAGTATTATGACGAAGTTCCCTATATCAACCAACATTAACAAAGAGTCTGCCCAAATAAAAAGAATTGTCAGAGAAGCAGCTAATGAAACCATTCCACAAAGTAGAAGAATTACTGAGAAAAACTCACCCGCTTGGTTTAACTCGTATATAGCTAAATTAATTAGAAACAAACAATTAGCCTGGAATCGCTATATACGACATAGAACTCAGACAAATGCAATTATTTACAGGGGAGCAACTGCATTAGTAAAAAGAGAATCTAGAAAAGCAAAACGGGCCACGTGGAATAATTTTTTAAATTCTTCGAATCCAACGTTAGATATTCGAACTTTATGGATGAGAATTAAAAACATCAGGACTGAGAATGTGAGTAAATTTCCAACTATAATCGATACTGACATCATATTAGAAGACCCCATTGCTATTGCAAATAAATTTTCTCAATTTTGGTGTTCTATTGGATCGGATGAAAAATTTAATTCCGAAATAATTTCAAGGAAAAATTCTTATATATCACTTCTTGAATTCTCGTCTTCCAATTTTAATATATTTATTAATGAAGACTTTACTGTTAGTGAACTTAATGATACACTCAGTAAAGTTAAAGGAACGACTCCCTCAAATGATCGAATTACTTATAACATGATTAAGAACTCACCATTTTGTTTAAAGAAAAGACTTGTTGATCTTTATAATAATATTTTACACAATGGGAGTTATCCTCATGAATGGAAACGTTCTCTTCTTACACCCATTCCTAAACTTGGGAAAGATCCTAACAAAATTGAAGGATATCGGCCCATATCACTGATTCCTGTATTGTCTAAGAATTTGGAAGCACGCTATGAATAAGGTTTCTAAAGTTCAGCATGCATTTTTACCCAAGCACGGCGTTCACACTATGTGTCACCAACTTGAGAACATTTTGAAAATTAATTTGTCTAAAAGAAGGCATAGTATGTTGCTGTCAGAAGATATAGAAAAGGCCTTCGACCGTGTGGTGTCTTTTTTGTGCTGGATGAATTGCGTGAATGGGGTTTATCCTTATCTATGCTGGAGCTTATCTTTTCGTTTTTGTCTAATCGGTCAATCATAGTAAAAATTGATGGTTATCTTTCCCAATCGCATTCTTTGGATAATGGTATTCCACAGGGTTCCCCTCTATCAGTAGTTTTATTTACTGCCTACATTAATTCATTAGCCAAGTTGATACAAACTACTCCGGGAGTAGACTTTGTTGCCATATATGCTGATAACATTTTTGCTGCTTCATCGGGTACACCGGAAATTGTAGCTGATAACCTTATACGTTTGAATGATGTATTACAGACATGAGCTGCTTCTCGAGGAGCTATAATTCCTACCAATAAGTCTGAGTTACTTCATGTATGCAGAATACGTAACTGTCAATCGCATAGTATTACTTTTGGAACTACTGAAATAGCTTATTTAAATCAAATGAGAGTTCTAAGAATTATTTTTACTAAAAATTTACTGTGGAATGAGAACATCAGAATGATTGTAGTAAAACTACGAAAGATTAACATTTTGAAACTTATATGTTCCAGAAATAAGGGTCCTCACATTGAAACTTCAATCGATATACATATGCAAATCTCTAACTTATGGTTTAGTTCATCATGGGATATCTATTTATGGTTGGACATTTAAAGGAAATATACAAAAAATTAATGCTACTTTAAATGATTGCTTTCGAACTTCTACTGGTCTATTAAAAACAGCACCTATTATTTCTCTAAGAATTGAATCCAAATCTTCAGATTTTATCACATTATTAAATAAAATATCAATTAAATTGGCATCAGGATCAATAACGGATATTAGGGAAGGCCTACATGAGTTATTTTGGGAAAATATTAATACCAACATAAAAATAAACAACTGTGCGGCTCGAAAGATTATATTTCTACTTAGAGAATTTCATATTCCTCTGCCAATTAAACCGATGGAATTCAATGATGTAAAAAATATTGCCATCGATTTTAGCCTTGAATCTTTTAACAAATCTAGTACTTCTCCTCAGATTTTTAAATCTTTGATTGCTAGCAAATCACAAAGTTTCTCTGGTGAATTAGCTTTGTGTTATAGTTATCTGTTCAAGGTGGCTTCACAATGTCTACTGTCCAAACAGGTTCAAGAATTTTACAACAGTTATGTATTTTAGTACAAGATACAGACAACTAAAAATACTTTATTTGGGGTTGCCAACATCTCTCCTTCTTTTAAAAAGATGATAATCGGGGGTCAAAACCGGGGAACGCTTTCTACACTTAGATCTCCGAAGTCCTGATGCTTCTTCAGCTTGAACAGTCGGGGCGGTTGTGAGATGAGTACGTAAAGTTAAATCACGAACAGGGGGTGTGATACTTCCTGAAGTATTTGAAAATGTAGACGGCAACAAATTATTAAGTAGACCTTGCTTTGGAGTGTTCCTTGGAGTTGGTTCCACATTGAAGTAGTCAAACAAAATGCGATGTGCGGGTGTATTTGCGTTATCCGTGTAACGATGTCTTAATTGATTTGTGTGAGCTCTGACTGCTCGAAAATCTGGAATATTTACAATTTCCACTTCGTAATTTACATTTCCCAGCATCTTTTTGATAATTCCAGGAAACCATTCGAATTTGTTTAACTTATATAATTTTGCATAAACTTTTTGACCTATGTTGTAATTACGTTCTATGACCCCATTACGTCTGTTAAATTGTTCCTTCATTCTTTGATTTCGGTTCAGTTTTGAATGTTTAGGTTTCTTTAATAAATCTAAATTAATCTTTAACTTTCTCCCCACGAACAATTCAGAAGGCGTTTTGCCATTCGTGTTGGGATTTGGTGAAGAACGGTAATATTTTAGAAATGTTTGTAAATTATCATTTGAAGTTCCTGAGCCCTCCAGTTTCCTCAAAGCTCGTTTTAGAGTGTCCACAAATCTTTCTGCTTGCCCATTAGATTATGGGTGATAGGGTGCTGTAAACGTGTGCATGATTCCGTTTTCTTTGCAAAATTCTGAAAATTGTTGACTTGAAAATTGAGTTCCATTATCACTTACTATTAGATCTGGATTCCCAAATAGTGATGTGAAATCTCGTAGACAATTAATAATTACGCTTGAGGTAATTGATTTGATTTGATAAATTTGTGGCCATTTCGAAAATGAATCTATGATTACGACATAATAAAAATTTTCAAAAGGACCAGCGATATCAATGTGTATTCTTTCCATTGGACGTGTCGTTAATGGCCATGAACAAAGTGTTGTTTTAGGTAACGATTTTGCTACTGCTGTGCATTTGTTACAGTTTTGTACATATCGTTTTATTTCTTCATCCATGCAGGGCCAATAAACATAACTACGAGCCAATACCTTTGTTCTTTCAACACCAGCGTGTCCTTTGTGTAATTCGTTTAAGATACGTTTTCTAAAACATGTTGGTATTACGATACGTGCACCATACATTACACAGTCAACTATGCTTAAATTTTCTTTTCTCGAAAAATAACATTTTAGATCAGATGATTTATCTTTTGGCCACTTACCAGTTTGCAGATAATTGATTAAGTTTTGTAGAACTAAATCTTTCTTAGTTGCAGTGCAGATCATATTATATGTTACTGGTAAAACATTTGTAATATCTGTAATGACTCTTTTGATGTCATTTTCGAATCGAACATTTGCAATGACAATGTCCTCATTTCCTTTTGATGTGTTAGAAACCAGACGTGATAGAATGTCAGCAGCGCCGAATTCGTGTGTTGATACATATTGTAAATTAAAATCGTATGACATAAGAGTAAGAGCCCAACGTTGAAGTCGGTTTGCAGAATGTGCTGGAATACCTTTTTTATTACCAAAAATTGCGAGTAATGGTTTATGATCAGTTTGCAGAGTGAACTTTCGACCAAATAAGTATTTATGAAATTTTACCACGGCGAACACAAGAGCGAGTCCTTCTTTTTCAATCTGCGAGTAATTTTTTTCAGCAGGCGTAAGAGACCTGGATGCATGATAAATTGCTTTTTCACTACCGTCTGGAAAAATATGACAAATGTAAGCTCCTAACCCAATGTTGGAAGCGTCTGCAGCTACTTTTATAGGTAGTTTTGGATTGAAGTGCGTTCGCAATAAATCTGACGATAATAACTCTTTAAAGCGATCAAAACTGCGTTGACAATCAGAAGACCATTTCCATTTTGAATCTTTCTTAAGTAAATTGTCCAAAGGATTCCTTAGTATCCTCATTTCGTAAATAAATTTACCATAATAGTTGATTGCTCCAAGAAAAGACCTTAATTCGCTAATGTTTTTAGGGGGTGGAATTTCCAAAATTTTTTTTTTATTTTAAATTTGTCTGGATATATACCCTTACTGTCGAAATAATACCCAAGGTAAGTACAGGAATTTTTAAAAAATTTGCACTTTTCAAAATTGACGGTAATATTGTATTTTTTAAAACGATCAAATACCTGTTTAACGGCTGAAATGTTTTGCTCACGAGTTTGTGTGGCTACAATAACATCATCGAGGTAAGGGAAAACACCTTTTATACCAGCTATCATTGACTCCATGCATTGTTGAAATGCGCCAGGGGCAGATCTGACACCAGGGGCTAGGCGATTAAAAGTATACAAGCCACGATGTGTGTTTATGACCAGCAACTTTTTCGTGTCATCATCGACCTCTATTTGCATGTAGGCGTTGTTTAAATCAATAATTGAAAAATATGAACAATTATTAAAATTTATAAAAATTTCATCGGGAAGTGGTAATGGAAATGTGTGCGGTTCCAGCTGATCATTAAGTCCCGTGGAATAATCACCACAAATACGCAATTCACCGGAAGCCTTTTTTACCACTACAATGGGAGCTGCCCATTCCGAAAAAATTATAGGTGAAATGATACCTTCGTTTTCAAGCCTGTTGATTTCCTTATCCAGGGGCGCTCGTGCTGCGTAAGCCACTTGTCTTTTAGGACGAAAAACTGGGACAGCTTGTGATTTAAGTTGTAGGTGAACTTTGAAATGACTGCAGTGTCCAATTTCATTCCTAAAAACTTCTGGATATGCTGAACGTAGATGTTGTTCAGTAAATGACTTGTTGGCTTGAAGTTGATTACATGTTGTATACACATCTATGGGTAAGTTCCAGAATTTAAATTGTTCCATCAAATCAGAACCAAAAATATTTAAATTTGGAAGCGACGATACTAAAACTTTGCAAGTGTGAGTTTGATCGTTGATAACCACTTCACTCTGAAATTGTCCAATGATGGTGATTTCATTTGTAGACGCATCTCGTGGTTTGTGCTGAATTTTTCAAGAGTTGGTTTACCAATTTTTACCCAATTTTGTTCGGAGATGATTGACATCCGAACCGGTATCATGTTGCAGACGAATGTAGACATTGTTGATTTGAATTGAAACGAATCGTCTATTTGTGCAGGTCGCTGTTTTAACATATACGCTTTTACTAGTTTTACGAGTTTTGAAATTAATTTTCTTTTTATTTTGTTTTGGCTGATTTACATTGTCAGGCTTGACATCTGGAAAACACGAACAAAATCCCTCCTTATGTCCTACTTTACTACACTGAGAACATTTATGCGTTGTATAACCACAATCACGAACAAAATGCATATTACCACATTGCCAGCATGGTCTTCTTGGTTTTTGTTCTTTATCATTTTGATAATTTGGATTACGTTGTCGTTGTTGCTTGGATTTATGTATAGCATTGACATTTGGATCTATATTTGCATATACGTCGCGTTTAAGACTATTAAGACGTTCTATTTCTGCAACTAAACTATCCATATTTAAAGGGTTTTGGTTTGTTTCCGCATCAAGCAGTGTTAACAATCTTGCCTTATGTTCTTGATCTATTTGTGATGTTAAACCGTTCACAAATATAAGACATTTGAAATTATCGGCTGTACATTTATTTAATAAAAAGTTTTCACAATGGCGATTTACTTTGGCGGCATAACTGATTATGTCTTCATTTTCTTTTTTAACCTGTGAGATGCATTTAACACGAGTGCTGAACAAACTCTCTTTCCTTCCAAAGAGCTTTTTTAAATATTCCAGTGTTTGTTGGAATGTAATATCACGGGGTTGTTTTGGAAGTAAATAGTCTTTGTATTAGTTAAAAACTTCATTACTGACCTTCCTTAACAATAACCTCACTTTTGCAGCATCATCCAGTTGATCTGCCTCTACTCGGAAAATATCCTCATAACGCTCGTACCATGTTGCGAAGGTTTGATTTTCTTCAGGCTCGTAATTAAACTCACGTATGTTTTTAGATAATATGTCCATCAAAGCTTCAGGTGCTGTAGTACTTACAGTTGGTGATGGTACTCCACTTACACTAGCAGCTGTCGAACTTTGTGTAGCAATCATTAGCCTTTCCATTAGTTGGTGTTGTTTTTCCATGGCTTCTTGTTGACGCGCCAGGAGTTGTCCAACCACTTGTTCCAAAGAAGTCATTGTATATAATTTCAATAAACTATTAAAGTTTAATACCCGTCCTTAATTTATTTTTATATGTTTTAAATTTCGTCGCCAATTATTATGGTTTTAATCCTCGTCGCCAATTGTTACAGTTATCTGTTCAAGGTGGCTTCACAATGTCTACTGTCCAAACAGGTTCAAGAATTTTAAAACCGTTATGTATTTTAGTACAAGATACAGACAACTGAAAATACTTTATTTGGGGTTGCCAACACTTTGTATACTGATGGATTATTTCAGAATGGTTTAACGTTATATTCTGTCATAGAATATATTAGCAACTCTAGTTGGTTCGTGTTGAAGCAGAGTCAGCTACCAGCAAATTCTGAAATTTTTTCGGCTGAAATTGCTGCTATTGATGCAGCAATTTTTTATGCTATTAAAAAGAATAAGAGAACTATTACATATACTGATAGCCTCAGTGTTGTCAAGGGCACTTTTTATAATAAGAATGGAAACTTTAATAATATTTTAAAGAAACCTAAAACAAATATTGGAATTCTTATTTTGAGGATACCATCACACATTGGAATTAATGGAAATGAAATTGCAGATAATGCAGCTAAGGAACCATTAATCATAGAAGTCCCCTGTGATCACGGATATTAATGAGTATTTTTAAATATATGGATGAGTCAAAGCAAACTAGAATGGCAAAACTCTACCTGTTTCTTAAGAAAACATGATATATTGTGTGTAAGACCTCAATATTATCAAAATTTTTCCAGAATGGAGTGTATAACACTTGCTCGTCTTAGAGTTGGGAAGGCTCTGTTTAACTCAAAACTTTATTATGATAATACAGATCCCATTGAATGTAATAATTGTCACCAATTAACATATTAATTGAATGCCCAATATCCAAAATATCTAGCCGAATTAATTCAATTCATGATTGTTCAAAATCAAATCAATTGCCTAAAATTAAGCTACCGTTTTATAAACATAACATCTATGATATATAGATTTTTTTTCATAATATTACTATTTTATATACTAATCAATTTTATTTACACTAAATTAATAAGAATTTGCTAAAAAGTTTTTTTGTAATTTGCGCGAAATATGGTCTAGACACCCTGCGCCTTTAATATTTTTGTATTTTATAAATTAATTTATGAAATATATTACTTTAAATAAATAAATAAATATTTTGAGCGAGTTTACATTATACAAAATATTTGAATTTTTCAAAATCATTTATTTCATATGCAAATTATATCTTAAATAATTAGATTATCTACTGCTATTGTGTGAAGTATCGAGTTCTAGTATTATAGTTTTTACAATCACTAGATGTATCGAATAATAGCAAACAGATTTCTAACATTTCACTTTTAGTCAAATTACAAGAATCGACTGCTAAACATACAAAATATGATTAATTTTTTAATAAGAAATACATTAGTCTACAGCAGTGTTACGCACCACTACAGAAACACAGTTACAATGTATTTGAAGCAGCGAAACAACTAAACAGGGTTGGAAAGTCTACACTGTTTACTTCTCATATGGATTGAAATTTTACAACAATTCAACTCATAAGCATACGTTTGTGTAAGAGAAAAAATTCTGTCTATGATAGTTAGAAGTGGAAAAATTTATTTCAATCACTTTATGACACAAAGTGACATATATCAATATCTCCATATCTAGTTAACGCATTAACAAACATTATACGTAAGTTCCTGCTACTCATAATTTGTTTGAACAAACTCAAAGAGCACGAGAGAAACAATTTGTTGTTTACAGTATACGTGTTTCAACAATAGAATGGTCTGCGCAAGCAGAATTTGTTTTCTTATCGCGCGCGATAGGCAATTAAAAGCTTGCGTATCACTGGTCTACAGAAATCACCTCCATTCGCTGTGTCCGTGGTGTTCTAGGTGTTGTACTACTTAACTCATTTCCTTTATCTTTTCTATCAACAATTGTTAACAATTTTCAGTAAAGGATCAGAGCTATTATCAACAATTGTTTATGGTAAACGAACGATTCGCGTCATACACCTTTTGCCTTACGCTTTCCTATCAAAGTTAAAAACACAACGCAAAGAGTCAAAGCTGTATCTGACATGGCATTTACCAATACTGAGGCTTTGTCTTCAATAAACACACCAATGTCTTGCTTAGTCCCGGTTTACAATGTGCGATGTTTTTCGCTGCAATTCTTAGTTTGTGTGAGAGTGGTGAAATAGAAATATATACCTGTTCTATTTATTTTTTGCTCTTTCTCAATATAAACTCAAGAATTGCAGCGACAAAAATCGCACAATGTAAACCTGGACTTACTTTGTGTACAGGCGGCATATGTTTACTTCACAGATGTAGCAATGTGTTTGAAAAGTCACACTGGCTTCGTATGTGAGATGATTAACATTGTCTTACTTGGGTGCATCGAACCACCGATTGGGTATTCATTTTCGCCGCTGGGGAGAGTCTGATTTAATGGTATTCCTGAGTTCGTCTGTACAAAAAATTGGCTCTTATTGCGGTTGTTGTATTCGTAGAAAGAAAATTTATCTACTGATAAACGTACTGCAATTTGTGTTCCACACAGTGAAAATTTTGTTGCTGCTGCAAGAAGAGTGAGCTTCCAACTTCTTCAGGAATAAAAATTTCCTGCGGTTAACGAAGCATAGAAAATTAGAAAATGTATATATGTACAACATAGACATTATTTTAAAAACCTAGTTTTATTATATTATAAAGAGTTCGAAAAATTAGGAAAAGGATAAACGCATACATAAGCAATAAAACCAAGAAAATACAAAAAAATTGCGAAATTTGTAACACGGTTAAACTTAGAAAATTTGAGTAAACTACGATCTTTTTTATATACTTTTTACGATTTTGATAGGGGTACATTGTTTATTTGGTGGCTAAACGATTGAAGTTTTTAAATTGTTTCAGATTTTTTTTCTGTGAAACGCTGTGTTAAGAGCTGCCTACAATAGTTCTTAAAAAATTTTTATTTTAAATTTTTATAATAAAAAAAAACATTCCAAAAGGATATTTTTCTTAATTTCTTTGCTCATTTTGCATAGGTACATATGAGTAGTAAACCTTATTGTAAGTCATGAAATGGTTTGATTTTTAATAATAGTGAGAATGTTTTCTTATTTTGATTATGACACCTCACACTGTTGACTACACAAAGAACACATATGACGTCACAAAGAACATGTAACGTCCTCTAAAACTAAAATGGTATATTTTTAAGTCAGGAAAACCAAATAATTTTTGTTTATTTTATAATAAAACACATACATACATATGTACCGCAAAGATGCATTTCCTAACAGGCCGTTTTTTTATATTTAATGTTTTTGATATTTCCATTTTCAATTATATTGTTAATAGTATCAATAATTTTTTTATGTATGTATATAATTTAAATTTTTTTATATAACTTTTCCAAATGTATTAAAAATCTTGATTTAATAGCAGTAAATTTTAAAATGGTCTCTTTTCGATTGATTGTTCCGAAATTTAAATTTCAATAATAAGAATTGTATAAGCAAAATTATGAATTTGGTTGCACAACTAAAGCACAGCATTTCCATATCACATCCTGATGTTCCTTCGTGTCCATGGAATCATCAACCAAATTATTGGTTTCAAATATGTTTGAATATTTTTGTAAAACTTTATTTAAATGTGGCTCTTTAAGTTGGATATCTCTTGTTATATTTTTGATATACGCATTTATTGATTGCGTTGAAGAACCGCAGGGTTGTATTATCAAATATGCAGTGGCCAGCGCTATAAGTTTAGCCTCGTCTAGGTTCAAAGACTTTAAATAAAAACAACGAAAGAATTATAAATAATAAATACAATGTATTATGCAAACAGATTTACCTCAATTTCGGTTATAGGTTTTTCATTCGGACTTTTGCCATCTGCTGCTTTTACTTCTGCAGACAAAATTGTTTGTTTTTCTTCTTCGTCCTCCAAGTCTTTCAACGTTTTCATTCCTTTAGACTTTTCAATAACTTCTTCAGCTTCATGTTGGTCTTCTATAATCTTTACTTCATCATCACTTTTGTCGATATCAATGTCAATAACTTGTGAATTGTCCGGTTTCTTGGAGGATATTTGCGTCACGGCTTCCTCTTCTGTATCGTGAACTTCACTGGATTCGGAAAACACTGACACACAAGCTTCGCGCTCTCTTAATTTTTCGTTAGTTTCTCTTATTTTAGTTTTAAGCAACAGCTGCTTAACTCCAGCCTCTTTTAGACGTTTCTCCAATTGTTCTATAGTTTTGGCATCTTTTTGTTCCCGCATTTTGGTTTGTAATAACTGTGTTTGCATGTTGCGTATGGTTTCTTGCAGAACTTTCATTTGTTTTTCACGAAAGTCACTATTGTATTTGAGATCAGTTCGTTCGAGACTCATTTCATGGCGCATGGCATCCAACTGATGTCGCAGAGAATCGTTTTCATCCTTCAAAAAAGTAGTTTATCTATTACATAAAATTTTTTTCTTTACTCTAAGTAATAACAACTTACCTTTAAATTATCACTATCATACCGTTTACGTTTCGTATGTGAAGTTGCTTGGTAATCACGATCGTCATCTGACATTTCCATTTCGTCATCTTCAATTTGTATCGAACGCAATTCCTATATTTTTATTAAGCAAACAAACAGCCAAGCATGTAATTATTTGTTTAAAAATAAAATGTATTTTTTATATTACTGAATACTACTATATTTTTATATTGCTTACAAAACCTCTGTTTTAATAAATATTTTTTCATATACCTTCATTGCCTTTTTTATGTTTGTGTACTTACCTTTGACCCTTTTTAACATAAAAAATGTTTGAAAATGCTATTAAACGTTTTTATTATATTAATTTAGTATTTTTATTAATTCCAATATTCAAGAAATTAAAGCATCGTTCAAATTGTTTTAAAACGTTTATACTCAAAAAAAATTCACAAAATTATTTAAGAAATAATTTTCTAAGCAATGGATTTAATGATATTTTATATGTAAAAATTAGAAACATAAATTATATTCACAAATCATATTTTAAGTTTTAGTTTTGTTAGAGTAATTAAAAACGTGTAAGTAGTAAAACTTTTTCTTAATAATAATTTATTTTTCAAAGAGCTAGTGATAATAAAATAGCTTCTACTAAACAAATTTATTAATTTAAATAAAGTCGTTGCTACTATTTTGAATAATATTTTATTAGCTTCGTCGAAACTTCTTTGTAACAGTAAAATTACTAATGAAAAGAGTACGTACATGTATAATTTGTGAAAGGTAGAATAAAAAGAGCGATCATTTTATTTTACTAAGACTTGCTTTGGAAATATTTCAAGAACAAAAAGCTGTTCCATGCGCGATCTCGTCGAAAATTTTCACTTATCCAACAATAAAATTGAATAGAAAAATCAAATTGAATTGAAGTATCTAAAAATTAGTAAAATTTATGGCCCAATAAACAAGTCATTATAACTGCCATAATTATTTTATTCAGGGTTGTTATTTGAAGAATTCATATTTGATATAACAAAATGTTTTTTTTTTTTTGCTATGCAATACATATTACGATCATTAGGGTTCAACGGAACGTTGCGGTGCGACGTCGGAGTTCAGCAGAAATTATGTTTGGCCTAAGCTAGCTGTTCAGAATTTTTACCGAGCTTTACCAAACTCCCAGCTAAGTTTTGTTAATATAGAAGCCGTTGGTCTCAAGTAGAAAGGCCTCACATAATTGTTACAGGAGAAATTGAAATAGAAACTGTAATTGTCAATGATTTTACAAATCTTTATTTTTGATATTATTACACAAAAATTTGTGTATTGCACTTGAAAAATTCTAGTTAAGACTTTTATAACTGAGACCATCGTCATTTCTTATCATGTATGTATATGAAAATAATAGGAACACAATGTTAATTTAAATGAGTAGTAATTTCTAGATATTGCAATATAAAAAAGAAAAAAGTTGCATTTTATTTCCTGTAAAGTTTCACTATTAATTGATTGTGAGTTCGTTTAACTTTACTTTGTTTTAAATAAATGAATTTTGAAAAATGTACAATTGACAATATATTCAGGTTCACTTCGGGTTCGGTCGAACTTTGCTAATTTGATCAGTCAGACACTAGTGATTGCTAAAGTCTATATTTCAAAAAAGTAAATAAAAGAAACTATTTATAAGTATCAATTAGAATTCTCCTACATTTCTGAAAAAATCTAGTATATGTCAGGAAATATTTCGAGTGTCAGTTAGCACATAAGAATTCATCATGACTTTATAAGATTTCTATAAAAATTGTGAAAAATGTTTGAAATTTTTTATGACATAAATATATCAGAATTTATGACAAAATTTTTATACAATACGGAGTTGTTAGAGACGTTTAACTATTATATCCGAAGTGTGAATACCCAAATAAAAACGGTTCTACCGGTTTTGCGGCAAACAAGTTGGTTGGATAGTAATGGAAATGTGATATTACTTCAAATGGATTGAGATAATCCAAACTTTTCTCATGATGAATATTTATTTTTAATAAAGATTGGTAAAACTCCTAAGCAATGATTATTCTGTACTGAAGTCAGAACTCTGTATTTTTTGAAAAATATACTAGGAGGACACCTACACATCAAAATGCTTTACATTGGTTACAAAAACAGGGAAAGTAAGTCTTTTTATTACCGTAACCCATTTTAATATTTAGGAACACAACTGGTATTAGTCTCGGTTTACACTATGAAAGTTTTCTTTCAGAAATTCTCTCAAATTATCTTTTAAACTTTCATTCGTGTCTACATACTGAAATTATTTTTAATGAAATTCAAGATTTTTGCATGTTTACTTTAACGCTGTTTTTCTTGTGTGACATTTTCTTGTGTGACGAATTACACAACAAAAGGGAATTTCAAAGTACATTCCCATTCTTCTTACCCTTATCACCCTAAAACTAAGACTTTCTGAAAGAAAACTTTCATAGTGTGAACCGAGACTAAGGAAAGGAGTGCATTATAATCCGTAAGATAATAATTATACTGTCAATATTTTTACTAACAGAGTGTAGAAGTAAGTATATCTTAGAATGTCTTAAATAATCAAGGCACTCGGCTTCTTTTCTTACATGCAACGTTTCTTACGTCGAACATCACATGTTTTTTCATGCCAAAAGCCTCAAGGGTTTTCGATTCCCAAATACATACATATGCATACCACATTTTTGCGTGAGCATGCTTGCGCTGGAACTTATACTATTCGCGACGCACCAATCGGAGATTAATATGAGATACCTCTAATGCAAATAAAAAAAATAGTATGGGATCGAACCCATGACCTTAAGCTTGCTAGCCAATGCTGAACAGACGCTACAAAGTACGAGTACTTTAATGTTGAAGGATAAAGGCTCATAAGAAGATATTGTTTCAAGTCGCATGGTGCCACAACAAAGTACGGTGCCATAAAACATTATACACAACCAAAATAATCACCTACTATGAAGATTGTTAGTACCGTTTTTGAAAAACTTTGTGGATGTGGTATTCGAAACATAAACGAAAACACCTCTTTACCAAAGGCAACCTTGATATGGCAACCTTATGAAGATTTCTTAAAGATTATATAGCCAAACAACTATTAATTATATATTGGATTAAAATCATATAATTTAAAGGAATGAATAGAAGTGTCTAGGTATGTTTTATTAGTTTTAATTTTTATGAATTTTCTGCATGGTAGTCATATATTTTTTAGTCCATATTACTTTTTGCTAATTGTATTATATGCTATATAATAAATTGTTAAGAAATATTAAACTAATTTAGTTTTAAATATACGAGTAGAAATAAATATGTAGTCAGTAATTAGCAAGCAAAATATAATACAGGCACTAAAAAGGGTAATAAAGGAATATGATTAGAATGTGCAATAAACATGCAAAATTCAATTGATAGATAGATAGATTATTCTAGAAGATGAAATTGGTTAAAAATTATGTGTTAGCATAAACAACAAAATTATGAAAAAGTTAAAAAAAATGGATGATGGTTTGTAGGTAATAGAAGCTTACAATTTTAGTTTTTGGTTAAACAATACATACCGTTGCCAATTTTTTCCATTGATCGATGTTTTTTCTTTGGGCTTTGGTGAAATGGTCCCAAACCTTCTTGTGACTAGCAGCATTAAACACTTTTTCAATCTGAGTGACTGAATATATATGGTATATAATATAATAGGCAATAATAGTATATAATTTAAAATGATAATAATAATAATAATAGAATTCGAAAATAATAAAACGTATTAATTAAAAATAAACAAATAAAACAACGAACGCAAGAAGTGTGTATATGTAAGAAGAAGGAACTAGAAACTATATATTTATATATGTATAAAAAATTATTTTTCATCTCTTTAAAAATTATACTTATTTTGTAGAGTTATACTAAATGTACATTTAAATACTGAAACCATTTTTTCGGATGTATGTAAATATTTAGTGTTACGGTTATCCACATGTAATTTCTGATTACGATGTATGTATACACTTTTTCTTATATTTTCAAACGAGTTTCCATACGTATGAGTCTGACCATTATTCTTTCATAGTAGCTTTCTGATGATTAAATGCCCGCAGTAATATGGAGCATTCTGAGATAAAATTATATCATCGTACAAACCTTTTCCCAGTAGTAGATTCAAACATTTACACTTTTTTGAAACTGGGCTTTGGATAATTAAAGACAAACTTATTTTATGTATTTTAGTTTTCTTTACCTTTTTGTTCTCTAATTATTCACAGTATTTTATGAGTTTTGTTTTCAAAAAGCAAATCTTTTTGAAAGTTTTTAAAAAAAACTATTGTTTTTGATATTGCAATATCAAATGATTGCCTTTAAAACAAAAATGTACAATATACATAAATAAATACATATTATGTATGTATCATAACCACTTCTCCGAAAACAGTGACACAATTTTAAGGTTATGTGAGACATAGCTTTTTATATATAGTTAACTTAATTTAAAGTTTTAAAATTCAACTACAAACAACATTAGTAATCTCTATGAAATTTTTTAAATGAAAATTATAAATTATTTTCAAAGCATTAAGTCTAAAGGCTGCATTAAATACATATTGATATATATTTGCAAATATTTATATGAACGTTGTATTTCACATATAAATTTTTAGATTTTAATAACCACGAAACTACAGAAAATTGTGTCATTTTATTTTCAAACCGAGGTTTCACTCAATACGTTTAGTATTAGCTAACACTATAATTTCATCCCTAGGCAACTGCACAAATGCACCCACACACACGAGCTCTTCTAAGCCATTCACTGCAATTTTTAATCACACAAACATACATACCGTGTAACAAACATCAACAACCAAAAACATTTAAATTGCTAAATAAATGTAAAAAATTACAAATACACTTACACTGAGCTGACATGGCTAACATTTGTTTGCGAAAAAGTTCACGGGCTTTGCGCAAATCATCTTCTAATTGCTGCTTGTCGCCTGTCAAGCGTCGAACATGAGCGTGAGTACTCTGTATCATAGAATAGAAAACGTTAGCATTGCGCTTGGTACAATCGCCACGTTCCAGCCAAACTGTAATCGTTTGAGCAGCTTTTACGAAGGTCTCGTTATTCCGTAAACTTTCAGCCAACATTGAAGCTTCGTGATCTGTATAATGTGGTATAGGTGGAGGTGATTGTGAACGTAAACGATCCAAAGACATGCGTTCCCGATGACGTTGCTCTCGCTGTAATTGGCGTTGTTTGCATTCATAATCGTATTGATCGTCTCTGGCCTGTGCATAATCGACATGAAGGCGCCCAAAACTGGCTTGATCATTTGTATTGTTAAGACGAACACGATAACCGCTTAAATATATAGCACGATCAATTGACTCTTCTTGGCGAAAACGAATATGACAAAAGTTTTTCTTGGACATGCGAAGTGTTGAGATTTCCCCACAACTCTCGAATATTTCCCGCACTATTTCTTCAGTTATAATATCCGGTAGCCCGCCGACAAATACCGTCCGACACCCGTGTGGCCTGTCACGTATAGTAGGAGGAGGAGCATTTGGGTTCGGAGGTAGAAGCATACAATTTTTTGTTTTTATTACTTCCTTTGTCGCTATTGTATTGCCGTTAAAGTTATCTGCAAAAATTAATTTATTTTTCACAACTAATGCAAATATTTACGCAATAAGTATTTATACAAACCTGCTACACCCGTTTGGCAAAGTTTAGAAGGATCCATGCTAGAGGTGGCATCAGTCATTGCACCATTTGCATATGCACCATATTGCTGCATTTGTTGCATAGCAGCAATCATTGTTGCTGGGTCCATCAAATTATTGGCAGTAGCTGTCGATGGATTGGTTGGAAAAAACATAAATCCCGGGTTTGCGCACATCTGTCCAGCCAGTAGACCATTTAAATATAAACTAGAATCTGCAATATTTAATGGTATTTTATCTGTGGATAATTTGGCTGTTCCATCATTTTCTACTGCTGTTGTCGATGTAGCAATAGTTGCTGGCGTGTCATTTTCCAGATCATTTTCCAAATCCATCGGTGCAGTACCTTGATTGGGTTTAATACGTGTAGGGCTCGGGGAGCTTAAGCGAGGTGGTGGTGGAGGCTCTGGGTTTCGTCTCGAAGTTTTTCCTGCAG
This sequence comes from Linnaemya vulpina, assembly GCA_963675445.1. Classification (NCBI taxonomy): domain Eukaryota; kingdom Metazoa; phylum Arthropoda; class Insecta; order Diptera; family Tachinidae; genus Linnaemya; species Linnaemya vulpina. The sequence goes on along the minus strand of OY776278.1, from coordinate 63,871,643 downwards.
TATTGTAACTATTGGTCACTTGTGTAGTTTGCAATGAATTACGGCCAGTAGCACCACCAGAAAGTGATGTTTGAGTATTATTGATGGTAGCGGCTAAATGACTCATAAAACTTGCCTGTGTTGGTAAATTAGTTCCATTGGCCAAAGTATTGAAAAAGGGCACTTTAATTAAATAAAAATATTATTACTTTATTTACGAATATTCAATAAGAGGAAATGGTATTATTAGTCACTAAAAAGATATATGCCGAAATAATAGGATTATAAAGTAAAATTTTAATTATCTGAACTTTCAGAACTTTGTTAAAAGCTGTGTTTAAAAAACTGTCAACCAAAAACAAAACATTAAATTTTTTGTGCCGTTTATTTGAAGCAACAGATTTTCATTCAAAAAGTAAATACTTGCAAGAAAAAATTTTATTACGCGTTTTTTTGCTTTCAAATACGGCAATTTGTAATAGATTAAAGACAAATTCAGCTTTTTGTTTTCAATGTGTTACAAATTATCAAATTTCAAGACGAAAAACGACACCGGTAATTAGGATTTTTGGGTTTAGTGTGACTTCGTAATATAGACGAGTAAATCAAAGAAAAAATTTGTAAACCTATAAATAATAATTTTAAGTCCGACAATCGGAATTTTCTATTAGTAGTGATAATAACACTGTTTGTTTAATTTTGTAGTAAAAATTTTTTATTAGGACCAGCGCCCAGGGATGAACCCTACGTATGGAGTGCATTGTACCGGAACGATAGATAATCTCTTGCAGCAGTTTTTACTTTGCCGGTGAATTTTTACTACGGATACCGACGAAGTTTGAATTGAGCTTTCATAGAGAACACATTAAAATTCTGAATTAAAATAGTTTTCATAAATTGAAGTTTCTATCAATTTTTTTTTCCATAAAATAAAAATATATGTATATAACATTATACATATAAGAAAAAAACATGTTCGAAATCTGGAGGAATACCTCCAGATAAATGGGAAAAGTGGATGAAAGATCAAGACAAAATAGATTTTACTGTGATAAAAACAAAAGAAACTGGACCCAATATAAATGACAGAGCTTAAATATTAAAAAGGAATCCTTGTAAAAGACCCCAATCCTCATTTATCAAAAATAAATGCTTCTGAGCTCTTTGAGCTACAAAGCTTTCACTACAATATTCAAAAAGAATCGAAAACACTAACTGATCGGATATACATATAATATAGGAGTTTACAAAAAAGGTAATTAAACTAATTACTTCGTAGGATCGATCGTTTAAGCCGTTTGAAAGTAGTATATGTCCCCTAATCTTGTGTTTATTGTGCTCCAACTAGGAAAACTGTTCTGGGAAAGAAGGAAAAAGGAATTGTGGTTATGAGCATGCTATAATGACGCGAAAATCCACAACATACGGATACGATATCAAGGAAGAACGCGTTGAGCACTCTTCAAAATGGACTTTGAAGAACCGGCTCATACATGAGAGTTGTGTTCTATTTTTGATCGGATGTAGGTTTTATACCACCTAAAAGGGATGGATTGAAGTCTATATTTCACTTCACTCCACATTAGAAATTTGTGCTGTCCGTTCAACATCACCTTCATTTTCATGCCAAGAACATCAAGAGTGTATATTTGGCATAGTTAGGGATACACCTTCTTTCCTGCGAATGCGAATCTCTTGCGAATATTTAAGCTAAAGAGAAAGTGAGCTGTGCGAGAAACCTTCCGAAGTCGAAGAGTTGGTTGAAATCCAGCAGTCATCGAATTTCCAAGAAGTGCGCTGATACCTACATATTTTATTATGTTCTTTGCATGTTTTAATATCTTGGATAGAGATAATTTTAGAGCAACAGTTTTATTAAATACGCTCTATGAAATATAAAGATAGAAGAAATCTTCGTTGGTCCAAGTACAGTAATTTTGCTATTAACGTAGCCATTTAACCCAAAATCAAGCTCGTGACCAAATGCAATTCTTCGATAAAAGTGCTGGCATAAAACAGCTTCGAACATAAATGTTAACATCCTCAGCTGTTAAATGTTACTAACATCGATAGCTTTTTGCAAACAAACACAAATGATAACGTCAACAAAAAGTTTTCGCAATTACACGGATCAACAGCATTTTTTGGCGATTATTAACATACCTAACTTTTATTCCTATTATAGGTGAAAACGAAACAATAGATCTGAAGTTACTTTTATGTGTAAAAAATTAAACAATTGAAAATTGAGAGATAGCGGCCATCAATCTATGATTCATATTTGCTATAGAAGCTTTAAGTTGATCCCAATTCTTTAGATATGAATAGATTTCATTTAACTTCTATATTGAAAAGAATTTTCTCATTTTTTTTCCAATGTTTATTTTAAGTAAATTTTTATTATAATTACTACAAATAAACAAAATAATAGTATAAATAGCATACAACTATACACTGTCCCATAAACGGGCTCTCTAATATATTACATATAGGTATAAATATATACAATATATACATCTTTTGAAACTAATTATATTTCTTATACAAAATATATACAAGGCTATATATATCTGTTTTAATATTGAATGTTTCATAATGAAAAATTGTTCAAAAACATTACAATAACAATTATTACAATAAAAAAGTCAGGGATTAAAAGAAAAATTACGGTATTTAACTTAGCTACCAGTATTTACTAATATTTAAATATGGAAATATGCTCTTATCCTCACGAAAAAAGCTCGTATCGAACCTTCTATTTTCAGCTGTCAGTTGATTGCTAGAGATAGCTTTAACACTTGCTCTTCTATATATATGAAAAATTATAGGGACGCCTGTATTGTTTTGTATAAAACCGTTCTTATCAAGGTATATGAATGCTTCAGGAGGAACATAACCAGTTTGTATTTTTTTGAATATATATTGAATATATATATGAATATATATATATATATATATATATATATATATATATATGTATATATATATATATATATATATATATATATATATATATGAATATATTATATCAATAATAGGGAGCCATCATTAAGTTATTTTCATATCGTAATCCACAATATTACTATCCGATGTTCGATAAAGAATTCGTTGAAAGGGAGTATGGGAATGGACACGAATTTGTCTATACATTTTGGTAATGTCACAATTAAAGACAAACCTAAACAACCTCCAACGTAAAATTAAATTCACTAAACCGGCTTGCAAACTAGGTCCTATAAAAAAACAATCATTAAAAACAACTCGAAGTTTAGTGGTTTTTCTCTCCGGTTTGATCAGTGGGTTATGTGGCAAATAGCATGATTTTGTGACGGCTTGGTTATAGGATTTTACTACTCGCATATGATCTAAATGCAAATAGTCCATTAACTCTGGTTTTTTAGAGAGGGGCAATTCTACTCGCATTAATTGTTTGAACGCACTAGATCTCGATATTCCCAAAGAAATCTCAAGAGAAAACTCTGGTTTAAAGGGTAACGACACAATGTATCGACCAGTAGAATCCCGACTAGTGGTTTTCTTATAAATTTCTTCAAAAAATCTCAAGATTTTAATTTAAATTATCCTCTTCCGAAAAGGTTACAGCAGTGGAAAAATCATTAACACAATCATTTGCTGGATCTATTAAGGCCCTTGCTGGATACGTTGTATTATGGCAAGTAATGGAGACCATTGCAATTCCAAGCAATACAGACGAATTATGTGAGAGGTGAAAAACCTGACGATTAGAATAAGAGCGAGCAGCAGCTGATGTCGAAGGCATCTCTGAACCTATATCAGAGGATCTGAAAATAGGATTTGTGTTTGAATTCTTTGATAAATGTACTTCAGCGGAATTATTGATAGGAGATTCCCTATGAAGCATAGTATGATGTTTCTGGTTGCATTTAAAACAAAGATGTTCGCTTTTACAATCTTTGAATTCATGAGATTTCGAAAGACAGTTCACACAACAATGAAACTTCTTTATGTTGGAAAATCTCTCAGAAACAGGCATATTTTTAAAACGACGGCAAAATCGTAACAAATGATTTTGCTTAGGACATAAAGCCTTGATTTTTCTATCATTTAATTTCTTATCATTTTCTGAACTGGTAAGATCGTGTATACAATCTAACGTTTGAAATTGTTCAGTTAAAAAGAGGTTCAAATCTTGCCAAAGGAACAAGGCACCTTTGTCCTTTATTGTATGCTCCCATAGAGCGACTGTATTCGAGGGCAATCATTGAATACAAATAAATACAATAATAGGATCCCAGTTTGTGGAATCAATTTCCTAAATTAACACGGCAGTCAAAAATCCATTAATACCACGTTTCAGATTTTTTAGAGCGGACCTCGATTCTTTAGATACGGATTCTAAATTAAAAAGTGATTTTAATTAGTTGTTGACCAACAATCGAGGATTTCCATATGTCGTTTTCAGATTATTCCACGCGATATCAAATCCTCCATTTGTTAACGGACACTTTGATACAATTTCTTTAACCTCTTTGCTCGTTTTCTTTAATAAATAACATAATTTTTCAATGTTACTGAGGCGATTATTATTTATATACAAAGCCGCAAAAAGATCTCGAAACGTTGACCATGAAAGAAAATCCCCTTCAAAAATATCAGTATCACATGGTGGTAAAGGTAAATTATGAAACATTATCACTAGATACTGTATTTTTTGGTTCAGATTTATCTTTCAATTCATCACTTTCAATTCGAATGTTTTTCATACAACGCGCATAAGCATGCAGAGTGTTTTCGTACTTTACCTCAGCACCTTCTAATTGTTCAGCTTTGCCTTTTGCTAAAGCTTCAAGTTCCTCTATTCCATTTTCATATGTCGTTTTCACTTTTTCCCACAATGAATTCAATTCCTCATTCATTATTTCTAATGTATAGGCGTGATGATCGTCATCACGAATTTTTTCAAATCTAACTTCAAATTTGAAAATGGCATCTGAAGCGCGTATAAAACTTTAACAATTTTTCATTGTGGAATAATTTAATATATAAATTTAATAGAATAGAGCGAATCTGTAATCGTATTTATTTATATAGAAACAAATTTAAAAGTTTTTGTTTCCAAAATATCACAAGTTGTTGTATTAAAAATATCTTCGATAGGAGACCGAAATAAAGGATATATGACAATAAAAAAACGAAACAATTTCGACCTGCCTGTAGTCACAAATATTAAAAAAATTAAATACCGGAGGTTGATTATTAAGAAATATGTATAATAATAATAATATATTTAATAAATATAAATAATATATAATAAAATTATCAGTAACAAATTTAATTTAATTTATTTGGTTTATATGCAATTGTACCACGAAAAGATTAAATTCTGCAAAGTATTTTAAAATATCAGTTTGTTTTCACCACCACTGTATATATGCACGTATGTATGTATAAATATGTAATGTACCTATGTACTTTTTATTTTCTTTTGATACGAAGATTTTTTTATATATGCATACATACGTATGTATATCGAAATTAAATATTTTACTATATTTTGTTATATATGTATACGACACGAATTTTATTTAATTTCTTTTTGAGCTGTTATTCTCGTAAATAAACTCACTCTTGATTTATTTGTCACTTTAATTTTTTCTTTTCTCTGTACAATGCACACGAACTCAATATATAGTGTGTAAATTGCAAATTAACTATTAACAATTATTTTCACCGACACTGTTTTATTAAAATAACCAAAGCTGTTATCATATACAAATGCAAGTTTTCAAGTATGTGTGTATTTGCATTTGCATATGTGACTGTTTTGTTGTTTTATGTTTATTTCGCTACATATTAACCACCTCTTAATAACAATTTACTAACTTGTTTTCCTTAGTTTTATTTACCAAAACTGAAATTTGAAAATTTAATAAATCTTCCTCGTGAAGGATGTGTATGGGTATGGCAATTATATAAAGGGTATGGCAATTTATATAAATAAATGAAAACAAGGAATTTTAGTATAATTCAACATATATAAGCTTTATTTATTCTTTGTATTTTTTCAATAATTGCCTTGTAAAGGGTTTTGAAAATAGGCAGTAATTTGCTTTAAACGAAGTGTTATGATGGCGATCCAAATAGAAAGTAAAGTAAAAGTGTTTACTAGTGTTGCTTTAATTTTTTTAGCCAAGTTTAAAGTTTCAATATATGAAGAATTTTCTTAAGCTAGTCCGGCCTAACGTATTCAATGTTAATAAAACAATTTATTACATTGTTTACCCAACGTTTCGTCAATAACATAACATAATTACAATTTGCAAAAATATTTTGAATTAGTAAAGTTATACTCACAATTTTATTGATAACAATACTTGTACAATTTACTTATATTAAATTAATATCACAGGTATATTTTAAGCACAGTCAAATTTGAAAAGTTGGTATTGCAGTTTGTCTTATTTAATAGCAACAACATAGCTAGCATTGATATTGTCGGTATCCTCTTTTATGTTCATTGTTCTTTCTATATTTTGCTGTATACACAAGCTTCGATGGTATACCTTTTTCTTTCTATATTCGCTCTGTCTAAAATTTCAACTTTATCGAAATCAGACAATAATCATTGTAGAAAAGGCCATAAGTCTTAAAATATTTTTCACAAAAACCGTGAAAGAAAAACAGAAACAGAAATTAGCTACACTTAAAGAAAAATATTTTAAGACTTATGTCATTTTCTACAATGATTATTGTCTGATTTCGATAAAGTCTCATAAACAAAACTGACGTTATAGTTCCAATGGAATGCAAATGGTTACTTTCCTTAGGAAAAAAATTCTCTTTACCTGTCGATAAGAATAATTTTTCACCAGTACATATTGTGTTAGATCTAGAGCAATGCATTCAAGCGATGGATAATAACTTGGAAAGGGGGAAAGATATAGCACGAAGATTAGTTGCCAATAATGTTACGAATTTTAAGAAAAACATTAAAAATACACACAAGGAAAGATTCATTCTCACGATCTACAATAAAACTAAAAAATTTTTACGTAAGCAAAATAACATTACTATCGTACCAGCAGATAAAGGGAACAAGACCGTTATAATTACGGTGACCATATTTTTGAAACCAAAACACAGAACAGGGATAAGATTTCATAATAACAATTAAAAAGTACAAACAACCTTAAATGCACATTCAAGACCAATTTATTATAGATATTTTTTTAACAAATACAAATCAAAACTTAAATAAAAACATAATCACACGCTGATGTAAAAAAGAAAATAGAGCTTGACTGTTTCCGAGATCATTGCATATATAAGTATATTTGTAAGAACTATAAAATTAAGATTAATTTGTACTCAGTACATATCATCAATGACAAAAATGTTTTGATTCTTAAGTAAAATGGGTTAATAGAGAAATTTTAGGCGTTAATATGTATATGTATGTACAAAGCAATTAAATTTGGTATTTTTCTGCTGAATAGATTTGTTTTAGTAAGCCTTCATTACTTTTTAAATATTCTTTAAACTCTAAACAATTTAAATCATAATTATATTTAGTAATTAAAATGGATTTGAGGGTATTTACCTTCAATTGAGCTTTTTCACTAGTCCATATGTTATTTAAAATAGAAAACACTCTTTCTGTTGGAGCATTAGAACCAGGTAAACATAAACTGAATTCGACAACTTTCAAAATATTTTGGAAACTTATACCTCCTTCTTTGAAATGTTTAAAAACTTCTACCCAGCGCTCTTCAGCAGATTTTTTGTTTTCATTCCATTGCTTTAATTTTTCTGAAGTGGTATATCTTTTAACAAGAGCCAGCTCATCAAATAATTCGGTATTATTTATGTTTAATTCGTTTCTCTTATCCATAATAAAAACAAAACTGGATTCAACATCCTCCCATGCAGGAGTTTCACGTAAAAGAACCCATTTCAGTATTTCAACTTCTTGATAAGCAGTGTCCCATTGATTTAAGTACTCAATGCAATTTGCATAAAATTGGCTTGCGGTACTTTCAAACTCATTAATATCGAGAACTTTTTTCTGACTTAGCTCAATTATGATTTTTTTAACTGCAATAGGGAAAAATTTTTCCTCTTTGCATTGTGAAATTTTAAACTTCAGCTCATTAATAATGAGCGAAAACTCAGTCATACATATTTTTTGGGACTCTATCTGCGTTATGTAGTCATGAAACAAAGTAGCTTGACAATGAACGAAGAAAATCCATGCTTCCGAAACAGGATCTTCAAAAAAACTTTTTAATATAGTTGGACACTTTGGCTGGGATAAAAAGTATTCCTCTAAAGGCTTAAAGAGCTTTAATATTCTTTCAATGGATGGTTTAAGAGTTAGCCATCTTGTCTTGCTAAATCCAAGTAGTTTTTTATATTCTACTTCTATTGTGTCACAAATTACTTTAAGCTCTTCAACACGTACTGTATAAATATAAAAGAAGGAAAAAATTTTTACAATAATCGTTTCAATATCTATGGGGAGACATTCTGTTGATGTTTGAATACAGTTATTTAAAATATGTGCAGCACAGTTCACACCGATAAGAACATTTTCCGTAGACGAATGAAGTTTTTTGAAAACATTGTTTTTGCCTCGCCTGGCTGCTCCACCAAAGTTACAGTTTGTGTTATCTGCACATAAAGCAAGTAATTTTTTGTTTACATTAAATTTAATAAGCAGATCACAAATATATTTTGTTAAAATATCGGAGGATTCTCCGGGAAAATTATCAACTTCCAATATTTTGACTTGAATACCATGCAATGGGACAAAATAACGAATAAGTATTGGACATATTTTTATGTTACCATGATTTGAACAATCACAAAAAATTTTTATCAAATTAACAATATGCAAATCATTCTCAATTTCTTTAATGGAATTCGGTGCTAGGACTTTACAAACTATCGATTCACACTTGGTACGTCCAGAAGAATATCTCTCATCAAAACAGCTTCTTATAAGTTTTGAAGTACAATCGTTGGAGCGAAGTTAGTGGTTATGATTAACAGCGTGATATGCCCATGTTCCTTCTGATATGCAAATTTTCCTTTTGCTGTCGTTAAAATCCTTAGACCCAAAATAGCAGGATAGAGTTTTGCTAGAAGCGGCAGCGATGTCGGAATCCTTGTGTTTATTTGTTCGTAAGTGCTGTTGGATATCAAGTTTGCCTCCATTAGCAATGCTGAAAGTTGTCATGCACTTAGAACATCGTACCTTGCTATCAATATCAGTTTTTTTAATAAAACTACATTGCTGTAGTTCATCATTAAAAACGCACTTTCGTCTGCGGGACATGATTACTTTTTTCTGAAAAATGACTCGATGAATGTTCTTTTTGTAATGACACTTCATATCTAAACGCCAGGCCTACTATGTATTGTTGGCGGCGGCAAGTATACAATACACATCATGGCAAATTTATTATTCGCCTTGTTATGTATGTGTAATACATATTTATTAAAACAGCATTTACACGTGAAAGTGCAAATCAAAATTCAGTCACACCTCAATTCGCTTTGATAGTTGAAAAATTTTTAATATTTTGAATATCACTTTCAGGCATGAAAATACAGAACAAATACAGAACAGTAAATGAAATACAGAGCATTTTAGCGTTTTTCGCAGATCAATAATTTATACAGAATACGGCTCTGAAATACAGAACTGTTCTGTATAATACAGAACGGATGGTCACCGTAGTTATAATGTACAAGGACGAATATGACACAAAGATGAGGTCAATGTTAGAAAATAGAGACACCTACAGGTCCATGAGACAAGATCCTACAACCAAATTACGAAGAGAAAATAACAATATTGTTGCTGACCTATACAAAAAGGAATACATTGACACTTACCTTAAACACAAACTACAGTATCACTCTGCAATAGCCCCCAGAATATATGGACTGCCTAAAATACACAAAACAGGAACTCCTCTAAGACCTATCGTATCATCAGTTAAAGTACCTTGCTACCAAATATCAAAACGCATGGGACAAATTCTTAAAAACATAATATCAACCGAATATAATATCAAAAACTCAACACAATTGAAAAATCAACTAGATGATGTAACTATAGACGAACAGGACTTCTTAATCTTTCGATGTAATATCACTTTTTACAAATATACCAATACACGTTGTCATAAAAACCATAATGAGTAAATGGAGCATTACAAACAAGTTCACAAAGATACCTAAAGCCTTATTTTTAAAAATTTTACGTTTCTGCTTCATAGACTATAATTACTTTATATATGACAAAACAGTTTTCAACCAAATTTTTGGCATGCCGATGGGCACGCTCTCTCACCTACTATAGCTGATATTGTACTAGATGGCCTTTTTGACGAAACAATTACAGAATTGGGAAATAAACACATTCTCTTTAAATACATAACCAAATATGAGATTTTATTTTGGCAATTTAAACTATAAAGATAAGGTCACAATTCTCAGTGTTTTTAACAAATACCACCCAAAGCTTCAGTTTACCACTGAAACGGAAAATAACAATTGCATACATTACTTCGGCGCAACCTTATATAAAGAAAAACATAATATCGTTCTAGACTGGTACTCTAAAGAAACTTCATCAGGCAGAATCATTAATTTCAACGCAACACATCCAAAAGGTAAAATTATCTGCAAAGAATTCAATTTCTACAGTTCTCAGCATTAGTAATAAGCAATTTCACACCAAAAATTTAAAAAAAAATACGATAATTCTAAAGCTGAATAGTTTCCCTGAGAAGTTAATAAACTCAATTATTAATGAAACCATGGTTAAGGTATTAAATTACAAAAATAAAACAAACCCTCTTGACGAAACAAATAAAACCATCCAACACTTTTACAGTGTATCGTTTATACCTGGGTTGACGGACAAGAAAGAAATAAAAAGAGCTGTTGAAAATAACATAAAATTTGCATACAAACCAAACACATCACTCAGCAGTATATTTACTCTCATTAAAGTACCAACAAAAAAAGGACCTGGTGTACGAATTAAAATGCAAAGGCAACAGCGAAGAAAAATGCAATCTAATATACATATGTACATACATAGGTACAACAGAAAGAAATCTGGGAACTAGAATGTCAGAACATAAAAACGATATTGCAAAGAACATCAACAGCTTTATCAGCCCATGTTATCGACAAAAATCATTCTGTGGATTTCGATAAAGTTAAAATTTTAGACAGAGAGAAAATAGAAAGAACAAGTAAAAGTGCTATATTCGGCTGTGCCGAATCTTATATACCCTTCACTAACGTACGTCTGCTTTCCAACTTATAAAATAGTTTCAGTTAGCAAAAAATAAAAACAACTTCAGTTGCGTTTTTTGGTTACTTAAAAAAAATATTCCAAGTTTCCCACCCTTGGAAAAGAAATTTAAATTTTTAAAAATTTTTTTAGCATAATGTGTAAAGCGGTTTTATTTAAGCAAAAGTACAAATTTTTAACCATTTTAGTAACGTTCATGTTATACAAAATATTGCGGTATCCAACCCTGGAATCAAAATTTTTATTTTTTTTTAATTTTTAATACCAATTTTGCTTTGCCGAAATAAAAAACAATTTTAACTTGGAAAAAAACGACATTAATTGATTTTTGGTTATGTATTGTATAAAAAAATTTTAAATTTCGGAACCCTGGATGGGAACTTTAAATTTTTTAATTTATTTTTAATCAATGCAAATCTTAATGATACCAAAAATGGTTTTATTTAAGAAAAACTTTAAATTGTAAACATATTAGTTACCATATGTACCACAAAATACCGAATGTACCAAAAAAAAAAAAAAAAATTTCCCACCCCTGGAGACGAAAACTAAATTTTTTAAAATAATGTTTTACCAATGCAAGCCTTTATGATGTATAAAGCAGTTTTATATAAGAAGAACTAAAATTTGTAACAATTTTTGTCACTTTCATGTACTACAAAACATTGCAGTATCCAACACTGGAAACGAAATTTTTATTTTTTTTAAATTTTTGATACCGAATTTGTTTTGCCAGAATAAAAAATTATTTTAACCAAGAAGAAACGACGTTAATTGATTATGGTTATGTTATTGTATTAAAAAATTCAAATTTCCTAACCCTGGATGGGAACTTTAAATTTAAAAATATTTTTTCATCCATACAAATCTTCATGTTACCAAAAACGGTTTTATTTAAGAAAAACTTAACATATTTATATATTTTAGTCATTATATGTACCACAAAATACCGAATGTGCCCAAAAAATATTTTTATTTCCGATCCCTGGAGGCGAAAATTAAAACTTTTTAAAATTATTTTTGACCCATACAAGTCTTCTTGATGTATAAAGTGGTTTTATTTAAGGAAAACTAAAAATTTGTAACCATTTCTGTCACTTTCATGTACTACAATATATATCAGTTTTCGAGCCCTGGAATCGAAATTGGTTTTTTTTTTAATTTTTGATACCAATTCTGTTTTACCAGGACAAAAAATTATTTTAACCAGGATAAAACGACGTTAGTTGATTTTTAGTTATTTTAATGTACAAAAAATATTAAAATATCCTAACCCTGAATAAGAATTTTAAAATTTTAAAATTTTTTTTCCATCTATGCAAATCTTCCTGATGTATAAAACGATTTTATTTAAGGAAAACTTTAAATTTTTAAACATTTTAATTATTATATGTACCACAAAATACCGAATGTGTAAAAAAATATTCAATTTCCGATCCCTGGAATCGAAAATTTAATTTTTTTAAATTATTTGCTACCAATGGAAGTCTTCATGATGTATAAAGCGGTTTTATTTAAGAAAAATTACAAATTTGTTACTACTTTCGTTACTTTCATGTACTACAAAATATTGCAGTACCGAACCCTGGAATCGAAATTTTGATTTTTTTTTTAATTTTTAATACCAATTTCGTTTTGCCGAAATAAAAAGTAATTTTAACCAGGAAAAATGACGTCAGTTGATTTTTGGTTAGCTTTTGTATAAAAAAATTTGAATTTCCTAACCCTGGATGGGAACTTTAAATTTTTTAATTTTTTTTCATCGATGCAAATCTTCATTACACCAAAAACGGGTTTATTTAAGAAAAACTTTAAATTTTTAAACATTTTAGTTATTATATGTACCACAAAACATTGAATGTACCAAAAAAAAATTTTTAATTTCCCATCCCTGGAAGTTTTTTTTTTTTAATAGTTTTAAATGGAAAATTGAGGAGTCCCAAGGCATGAAATAGCTTCAATTTTCAAATAAGCAAAAAAATAATCGGTTTTTGGTGTTAATTTTGCGTCGAGAAATAGGTGTAAGCTTCCCAGCTCTGGAACCGTCCTTCCGATTTTTCTGAATTTCAATACCACTCTAAGTTAGCTCACTTCCAATCGATCAGTCCAAGAATGAAGTCTCTAGCTTTTCTGGGGGCTTGGGAAAACCGATTTCACGTACAGACAGACGGACAGACGGACATCGCTCAATTTTCATCGCTATTCATAAGGATCCGAAATATATATACTTTATGGGGTCGCATATTGATATCGAAGAAATTACACACGGAATGACAAACCTAAATATACCCTTTCACATTTTTGTGAAGGGTATAAAAAGGTATACCATCGAAAGCTTGCGTATACAGCAAAATATAGAAAGAACAATGAACATAAAAGAGGATACCGACAATATCAATTCTAGCTATATTGTTGCTATTAAATAAGACAAACTGCAATGCCAACTTTTAAAATTTGACTGTGCTTAAAATATACCTGTGATATTAATTTAATATAAGTAAATTGTACAAGTATTGTTATCAATGTAATAATAACTATAAAATTGTGAGTATAACTTTATTAATTCAAAACATTTTTGCAAATTGTTACTATGTTATATTTTAAATTTAAATAGACAAAAGAATCCCTTAAGAAGTGAACAAACAATTGACGAAACGTTGGGTAAAAAATATAAAAAATTGTTTTATTACCATTGAATACGTTAGGCCGGACTAGCTTAAGAAAATTCTTCATATATTAAAAGTATTTACTTTAAATTCTTTAAGGACACAACATAATTTAAGCACGATTACCAGTTCACTCGTTGAAAACCTCAAAGGCTTCCAACAAGGATGACTTAAAATTTATTAAAAGTTTTAAAAACAGTGAAACCGCGATTTGACGACTACGTACTTAAACATCGCAGGTATCCAATATTGATCAAATATGTGTAATGCAGGAAACAAAACATCAATAAGGCTGACGTCGGAGTGGTCGCTACGAGCACTGAAGCGCCTTGTAGCAACAATGAGTGCAAACTCTTTACTTGTATCTATTTTCCATTGATCTCTGAATAATTTCAAAATCATAGGAGATAGAGAAGATTTATTATATTCGACTAAAATAAATACAATTTTGTTACACATCTTCTGAAAATCGGATAACTCGTTCGCGAGTTTGGGTGAAACATGTCTACGTACCTGACTACTTAATTTAGAGGAGAACGTTTGCGACGCCTATAAAAATAATTCCGACCTGAAGGAAAAAAACCGAAAAGGATTTGAGTTTACCGCATCAAAATCCACATATCCATATAGTTTTACATAAAAGAGAAACAAAAAATTATTTCTTACAGAGCAGTGTTATTTGTGGTGCTAACAATTATTTCTGGAATATTTGTGGTACAACAGTTTTTTGAGAACAAAAAACAAATGAAATTGCAAAACAACAAATAACCGCTCTTGTTTTTATGAGTAGATTGAGTATGCAAAAACAAAACCATACAATATCAGTTACACTCATTCGCTCACTTATATCGATAGTAAAGCTGGATTCACCCCTGGTTTCAGAACGATATTGACGTTGGACAACATTTCTAGGTTTTTGAGAGTATGCTCTGAAGCGATTCACCCACTTCGCGCATTTGTTCCGCAACATCAAGGCTACCATGTGAAATAATTTTGTAAACTATGTGTGTGAGTTTTACAATTGGGCAATATCACTATTTATTTAATTTTATTTATAACAATATTCACCAGTTATATATTTTTTAATACAAAACGTATGCTTCGTATTTTATTATATACACAAACAATACGAAACAAGTGTGTTGTTATACATACAAAAGTATAAAACAAGTGCTGTATTTTACTATACATATGTATGTACATATAACATGCTGTGGTTTTTCGAACAATTTCTTAATTCTCTCAGGTTCGGTGGCAATTTTTTTTTGTGCTTTTAAGTTATATATCTAGTATGTTAATTTGTGTTACTAAAATGGATGTACAAATAACGAAAATAAATATCTGGTATTTACTTGATATCATATCCCCGTTTGAATTAATGATCTTAAACCCCTAAATATTGTAGCCAGTGTGTTTGGTATAGTTCCCCGAGTTAATATGCTTCCTTTCTTTACCAGACATTCAGAACCGTTATAAATGAATGGTTTGTATTTTATTAAAAATAAATAGAGAAATTTGCAAAGCATATCATGTGAAAACGATAAGGATGTAAATGTGAAATGTATTTTAAAAAAGTTGAAGATGGACATCAGAAAAATTCAGAAAAATATCAATTGTAAAACAAACCCTTCATTCTCTATAATCTTACTAAATTTGAACGTCTTTATCGAAATGATGCCTTGCATTTTAAAAGCAGCTTTATATAATATATACACATTGTTATAACATACATATATGAACATTATATATATATATATATATATATATATATATATATGTATATATATACATATATATATATATATATATATATATATATATATATGTATATATATATATATATATATATACATATACATATATATATATATATATATATATATATATATATATACATATATATATATATATATATATATATATATATACATATATATATATATATATATATATATATATATATGTATATATATATATATATATATATATATATATACATATATATACGTGTGTATATATATATATATATATATATATATATATATACAGATATATACGTATATATATATATATATATATATATATATATATACATATATATATACGTATATATATATATATATATATATATATACGTATATATATATATATATATATATATATATATGTATATATATATATATATATATATATATATATATATATATATATACATATATATATATATATATATATATATATATATACATACATATATATATGTATATATACAGCAGCCCTCAGGTACTCCTTACGTTTAATATGTAATCTGTGTAGATCAATATATGAAAATAATTAGAAAATATATAAAAAAATTAAATTTTGTTTGTTTGCCATATCGATTACGAAATCTTTTTACATCTTTAGCATCTCAGATTTTAACGGTTTCATTCTAGTTAAAAAGAAATCCAAAATAACTTCTTTAAAAAAAATTGGTCAGTTTGAATTTTTTAAATTTAATATCAGATTCGAAATCAGAGGCATCTAATACTTCAAATGCAATAGGCAGTAAACTTACTAATGCAGTAATCTATTTATGGCCAAAAAAACTTGACTTCTGGCCCGTAGTGCAATGGACCGAAGAATTATTTAGACAGCTCGAAGAACTTCTCCGCCACCACCATAATTATCACTTTGTTTTTGAAAGTGTGAATTAACAGTGAGATTTTGTTATTTAGAATTTAGGCAAACATTCCCAATATGTAAATTGTATAGCAATGTCCAACATATGTATTTGAATGTATACTGATTGTGTTTATAATTATCAGCATACAGTTGTGATTTAAGTAAAATATAAAGATGTTTCTTAGAAAACACGCAAAAATACTATATAAATAATGAACTTCCAATGAATAAACATGATCAAAACAAGTGCTATAACTAGTAAAATATTAATATGGCGAAGACAATGTTTAACCTATCCGTTAGCGGTTTACTCTTTAGAATTCAAGAAAATATTCCAGACAAACAAAGAAATAATATCCTTTTAATTTTAATTATGTGCTAGTTCTTTTTTTCCAAAACCTTACTAAAAAATTCAAATTGATCAGTTGAGGGGTTTTAGCTAGTTCCTATGCGCATCTCACTGGATCTAATGCAGATCATCAGGGAACCTTTACCCAACATTTCTTAGAATAACTAAAGACATTTATTTTATACTTCCACTTTACTAAGTGAGAAGCTTTGAAACAAATATTAAAATCTAAACAATAACTCACTGGTCAATTTTCCTTCTTCATTTTCTTACGGAATAATATTTGGATTACAACAGATACAAATTCAGTTTACGGTTAATCCAAGAAAATATTGCACACAAACATAGGAGCAATATTTGGATCACAACAGAGAATTCCAATAAATTATACAAATAAAAAACTACTTGATTATATAAACAAATATATCAAAACTTTAAGTTCAGCTTCAACACCACACTTTTTGGCATTCATATTATTCGATTCCATGTATACATACATATATATGTATGTCCACCCAATGAGAGACTTACTCATATTTTCCATGGCTTGATGCCCTAAATTCGTGTAATTAAAAGCCATTTTCAATATTATGACACTCTTGTTATTATTTTAACATATTTCTTAACTGTTTGTAATGAATTAATATTTATTATTAGAAACACCCGTACTTGTACGATATATGAAATGCTTCTTTTTATTTCACAATGAAATTCATTGAGGAATATCAACTTTAAACGTCCAGAGGTGGGTAACTATTTTAAGAATGTCAATTTATTCCTCAGCATATCGGTTATTCATACAGGATTGAATGCAAAGTAACTCTGATGGCCAATATATCCGTGGATATTTGAACATTGTTTATATATTAGAACCTATTTCAAAACAAAATTTCGTTTTTCGTTGCAAATTGAAATAAGACTTAAATGCCTCTCATTGTACATTTGAATATTATATAATTCGCGCTTATTAAACATATGACTTTTGTTTCTTTTAACAAGAAGAAAACATTGTGATATTGAGAAAAATTTTCAAAAGTTATATACATAAAGTTAATTATCTATAAAATAAAGTGAAAAATCAATCAAATAATATTTATTGTACAAATAAACTTAACACAAATGAAAATCTTAAAATTCTATACTTTATATAATATCATACACAAAACTTGAAATACTTTATATAACTTGGGGTTTAGACGATAAAGTTTTGAATTTCAATTTTTAGTACACTCACACTTATTTACCAATACACTCATACTTTTAAAAATTTAAACAAGCTTGCTTTCAATTTCTCTTTCCAGCTGAGTGTTTCAATTTACGTTTAAGAAAACAGCTGATTACAATTCTTTAGAATTATATTTCATATTAACTTTGCTGCCATAAGTTTTTGTATTGCCTTTATACACATAATCTGCCACAATTTTAAACATTTAAATGCAACATTATAAATAAATAAATAAAAGAGTGAAATATGTTTGTGAATGAAAATACTAAATATAATTATATGGTGCGTTTCATAGAGCTGCACAGAAGTCATGATATCTATATATATATATATATATATATATATATATATATATATATATATATGTATATATATATATATATATATATATATATATATATATATATATTATATA
Organism: Linnaemya vulpina; assembly: GCA_963675445.1. NCBI lineage: Eukaryota > Metazoa > Arthropoda > Insecta > Diptera > Tachinidae > Linnaemya > Linnaemya vulpina. The sequence goes on along the minus strand of OY776278.1, from coordinate 63,853,028 downwards.
TATATATCAACTTGCCATCAACTTCCGTTGGCAACTATTTTTTAACCTGGAGTTACACTATCAAGTCTTAAGAAAATTACAATTTTTTTACTAATACATGCATACATTTTGAATTTGATACGAGCTTGATTATATATTTGCTTTCCAACTGAGTGTCTAAATTTTCAGGCAAAAAAACAGTTGATGACATATACCATGAGCAAGTTTGTTATATTTCTTCTCCAGTGCCTCGGCATTATAACTTTGTGTGTTTGTTTGGTTTGTTAAAATAATAATTAAGCTAAAATCATATTATTATAAAAATATAATTAAAACTAAACTAGCATGTTTGCCAATGATGTGTTGCGGCTTATATAATTCTGCAGAATCCATGAAGTTCTTTAGAACATGAACCTTCCGTGATACCGGCGAAACGATTTTTTCTATTAAGTATATCCTTACCGCTCTCTGTTCTCTGTTTTCTTCCATATATTTTTTAATTAATTCATATCGATTGGTTTCTCTTCGACGACATCTTGAAAATAAACTTGCTTCAAAATTGCGAATCACCTCGTGATTTGCGTCAATTTTGACAATCAGTAAACAAGCTTGAAAGGAAAAATTGATCATGTAACCGCAGAGTAATATCCAATATAAAACATATATTGCAGTAAATCGCTTTTAGGAGTTCGAAACATTTTAAACGATGTCGATACATTCGACAGCTCTGTTCATAATAAAAAGCAGTACTGCCAGCATAATATTCAGTACTGAGGTCTGAAATGGAATTGACTTAAAATGAATCACCTGTTTTGATATTTGGATTATAAAAACATCTTTCCCAAAAAATTTTTTCATAATATATATCAGAAGATATATTCAAATTAAATCGGTTGTTTAAAGAATTAAAGTTTCCTCTCAAAATGTCTGTTAATACAGCTCACGCCAATAATGGCGTACTAATACATGCTGGGGAATAGTAAGTAAAAAAGTGCCAAATATATATTATAATGCATACATACACACACATGCATGCAATACGTATTTGTGATGAAATTCATGGAATTTAAAAAAAGCAAATATGTTCTTTAATAATAATAATAAATAATAAATTCTTATGTATATAAATATTACTTTGGATGGATTACTAATGATGTTTGCTTAATTAATTTATTTCCTTCCTGCAGCATATTGCTTCATAGCGATAACATTTCGATGGAATTTTTGGGTCAAGACAATCCGATTTTTCGTGGCTCCAAGCAGGGACGGATCTATTTGACTTCCCATCGTATGATTTTTAATAACAAGAAATCAGGCGATGATATGCAGTCATTTAGTGCACCTTTTATTGCAATGAATGATGTAAGTTATATATTACATACATATAATGACGTGTGAGTTCTTAATAAACATAAATAATATATGCAAATGCCTGTAAAGCATTTGTAATTAGGATCTGAAAGAACTACGTAATTAATGTAAAAAATGAGTGCTCACTTTCGTCTTTAAATTTGTTATCAATATACATATAAAAAAACTTAGGTTATTTTGAATATGATTGATTATAATATTTAACATGGTACATATCATTGTACGATGATATGGAATTTATTTTATTTGTTGAGTGGTTAAGCAATGTCCCTATGGATTTCATTGGCACTTTTACCAAATCATCAGTAGACTTCAACCACAGTTTTGAAATGTTCAAAATAGTTAATGTTTCGGCGTTTATCCGATGGGTTATGGCAATTTATATAAATAAATGAAAACAAGGAATTTTAGATTAATTCAACAAATATAAGCTTTATTTAATTTTTGGTATTTTTTTTTCAATAATTACCTTGTAAAGGTTCTTGGAAAGAGGCAGTAATTGCTTTACACGAAGTGTTTTGATGGCGATCCAAATAGAAAGTAAAGTAAAAGTATTTACCTGTAATTCTTTTTTCGAACACAACAACATTTAAGTACGGTTACCGGTTCACTCGTTGAAAAGAAAACCCAAAGGTTTCCAACAAGGATGACCTAAAATTTATTAAAAGTTTTAAAAACAGTGAAACCGCGATTTGACGACTACGTACTTAAACATTGCCGGCCACCTTGCAACAATAAATAAGTTGCAACTGAATAATTATAAATGAGCCATTAAGGACTCCTGATGAATATACGTAGTATATTGAGTCATTAAGGACTCCTGTGGACTGTATAATATAATACCTTTAAATATACACATATATAATTCATTTTATAAAATTTTTTTTTTTTTTTCATATAAGTGGGCCAGGAAGGACCCCTGATGAATTCTCAAAAATAGATGGGCCAAGAAAGGACCCCTGAAGAGTTGTTAATATAAATGGGCAAAGACAGGGCTTCCCTGTTGATTTATACGTAGTATCAGTCATGAGGGACTCCTGTTGATGTAGGAAATACGTTCCTTTCTTTTTTGAGTCATGAGGGACTCCTGTTGAGGTCAAACGACCTATAATATTAAATTGACATGCGTCAATTTAATACGGCGATACCTCGTATTGCTGGTGGGAGCGCTCATGATTTGTAGGAAAACAGTAGGATAATAAAGGTAAGCCGCTAAGAAAAGGAGGTTGTAAATTAAGATTTATACAAAACAACAAGCTTGGTTATTGGACGCGTAATTGTTCCACTTTGCGTTTTGACATCCTCGACACGAACGTGGCCGTCAATACCTATATGTGTACCAGTGACTATACCTAACCTCCACTAAAAAACTAAATCATTGATTTCAACATCCCCTTGAGGATGTTTCCATTTATACCTTTTATGGAGCTCTACCAAATATTCCTCTTTTCATCTTTTACAAAATTGGTGAATCAATGCTTTCACCTTCCGATAACGATTAACAATACTGATGGAAGTATCGTAAATAGTTGGATCTGGCGGAGGCAGAATAGCTGAACCAATTAAAAAGTGTTCTGGTGTTAACGCCAATGGGCGTTATCGGGCAGAAGACATAAAAGGCGCGAATTCAAGTATGCCTCTATTCTAGCCAATACTGTAAATAGCTCCTCAAACGTATATCTACAATTTTGAACCTCCTTTCTAAAATGAAGTTTTTTTCCCAAAGGCCACCCATATGAGGGCACCCGCTGGATTAAAACCTCAATTCAAACCTTTATAGCCATAGCTTGAACACACTCTAGCTTGGCATTCTTTCAAAAATGTTTGAAAATCTTTGGAGAGCTCATGAGATGCTCCCACGAAATTAGTACCATTGTCCGAAAACATGGTATGGGGACAACCTCTTTTCGAAATGAATCTATTGAATGCAGCCAGAAAAGTAGGATGCTGTTCGCAATATGATAAAGAAGAAGATTTCACCAATCTACCATTCAATCTCATTATATCCTGTTCGTCTAAAAACGGATTTAAAGGTACTAAAGAGTTTTTTTTACTGGCAAGGGCTCTTTATTTAAGAGACTTTTATACTCTTCTGGGTAAAAGGGTTTTTGAGCAACAATAGCCAAACGTAATTTGACTCTATTAATTTCATAGCTCGAAATAAGTTCCGATTCCGATTGAACTTCCCTTTATATGACTGATGCGTAGAGTGAAAGAAAAGAAAAATATATGATGCCACTCGTAACGCTCTATCAAGTGAAGAAAATCTGTCCAAAATGTCTTCAAATTTCGAAAAAAAAGAAGCGTGAACTTTTATTTTGCGACTCTCGATATCTGTATCTAAATTTTCAAAATTACTCTGATGCTAATGATTTTCGGGCTTAGACAGCCATGAAGGCCCATGCCACCAGGGTTTACTTTCCGATAAAGTGAACGGATCTACAACCGGCTGGTTAAATCGGCAGGATTGTCTTCAGTTCGAACATGAAACCAATTATGATTACCTGTATTCTCCTGAATGCGACAAACTCTATTCGCTATAAAGTTAGTCCACGCCGAAGGCGTTTTACGCAACCATGCCAACACGATAGTTGAATCTGTCCAACAACGGACTTTAGAAATTGACACTTCTACTTCCCTTAGAATATTTTTCAGCAATTCTGATGCTAAAACTGCTCCGCATAACTCAAGGCGGGGCAGAGAAATTGACTAAATTGGCGCTACCTTTGTTTTAGAAGACGATAAATGACAATATATTTCTCCTTGTGGGGTTATGGTTCGAATATATATTACGCCGGCGTATGCCTTTTCCGAGGCATCTGAAAAGACATAAATTTCAGTCTTCGCGTCTTTATAATAAGTTACCCATCTTGGTACCTGAATCATTTTTATTTGATTAAAAGATTCAGCGAATTGTAACCACTCCTTTTCTGTTGAGGACGCAAGAGAATCATCCCAGTCAATATTATCAAGCCAAATGCGTTGCATTATAATTTGAAAAAGAAAGAATCAAGCTGAGCATTCCAAAAAATTTCTAATGTTTTCGAACAGCTAGATTCCTCATAGGCCAAAACTTTGGAATCGACTAAATGATCTATTGGTAATCCCTTTAAAATAGAAATTTCATTAGATGTCCATTTCCGCAGTTCGAAACCAGCCGATAACAAGGCAGCAATCAGTTGATCCCTAGCCATCACCGCAACCGATTCTTCATGAGTGCTAGTCAGAACATCATCCACGTACATATCTTTCCTTAATATTTTTGCATCCATTGGAAATTCCTCCTCACAGTCATCCGCTAATTGCAATAAGGTCCGGATTGCTAAATAGGGCTCACAATTTAACCCAAAGGTTACTGTCTGCAGCTCGTAATCCACAATATTACCATCCGATGACCGATAAAGAATTCGTTGAAAGGGAGTATGGGCCGAATGGACATGAATTTGCCTATAAATTTTGGTAATGTCACAATTAAAGACAAACTTAAACAACCTCCAACGTAAAATTGGATTTACTAAATCGGCTTGCAAAGTAGGTCCTATAAAAAGGCAATCATTTAGGCTATTACTATTTGAAGTTCTATTATAGGCATTAAAAACAACTCGAAGTTTAGTGGTTTTTCTCTTCGGTTTGATCAGTGGGGATGTGGCAAATAGCATGATTTTGTGACGGCTTGGTTATAGGATTTTAATACTCGCAAATGATGTAAATGCAAATAGTCCATTAACACATCGTCATACATACTTTTAATCTCTGGTTTTTTAGAGATTCGATTCTACTCGCATTAATTGTTTAAACGCACTAGATCTCGATATTCCCAAAGAAATCTCAAGAGGAAACTCTGGTTTAAAGGGCAACGACACAGTGTATCTACCAGTAGAATCCCGAGTAGTGGTTTTCTTATAAATTTCTTCAAAAAATTTCAAAAGATTTTGATTTAAATTATCCTCTTCAGAAAAGGTTTCAGCAGTGGAAAAAACATTAACAGAATTATTTGCTGAAGAGTCAAGTCCATCCAAATACACTTTTCTGGGCCATTAACGATCCACAAATACTTCGGCGAACTTCACCAAGAATTATTTGGGGATATAAATCTACACCAAATAACAGATCTATTGATCTACTTTTATGGAAATTACGATCTGCCAATTGCAAATTTGGTAATACCTTTCTAATATCCGAAGGACACATAAAAGATGGCAAATTACCTGATATGGCAGGTAAAACTAAAGCACACGTCTCCAATTTAAGTTCTCGATCTAATGGCGACCCCACTCTAATAGTACAAATTTTCTTACTAATTGTGGAAGCTTCTCTGTTAGCACCGGAAATCTTTACATTTGTAGAATGTGACGGAAGTCGCAATTGATTTCGCAAATGTTCAGATATGAATGAAGGTACAGACGCTGGATCTATTAAGGCCCTTGCTGAATACGTTGTATCATAGCAAATAATGGATACCATCGCAGTTCCTAGCAATACAGACGAATTCTGTGAGAGGTGAAAAACTTGACGATTAGAATTAGAGCGAGCAGCAGCTGATATCGAAGGCATCTCTGAACCTAAATGAGAGGATTTGAAAACAGGATTTGTGTTTGAATTGTTTGATAAATGTACTTCAACGGAATTATTGATAGGAGATTCCCTATGAAGCATAGTATGATGTTTCTGCTTGCATTTAAAACAAAGATGTTCGCTTCTACAATATTTGACTTTGTGAGATTTCACACAACAATGAAACTTCCTTATGTTGGAAAATCTCTCAGAAACAGACATGTTTCTAAAACGACGGCAACATCTTAACAAATAATTTTGTCTTTAATAAATAACATAATTTTTCAATGTTACTGAGGATTATTATTTATATACAAAGCCGCAAAAAGATCTCTAAATGTTGGCCATGAAAGATAAACCCCTTCAAAAATATCAGTATCACATGGTGGTAATGGTAAATTATGAAACACATTATCACTGGATACTGTATTTTTGGTTCAGATTTATCTTTTAATTCATCACCTTTATTTCGAATATTTTTCATACAACGCGCATAAGCATGCAGAGTGTTTTCTTATTTTACCTCTGTAGCTTCTAATTCTTCAGCTTTGCCCTTTGCTAAAGTTCCAAGTTCCTCTATTCCATTTTCATATGTCGTTTTTACCTTTTCCCACAATGATTTCAATTCTTCATTCATTATTTCTAATGTATAGGCGTGATGATCGTCATCACGAATTTTTTCAAATCTAACTTAAAATTTGAAAATGGCATTTGAAGCGCGTATAAAACTTTCAAAATGTTTCATTGTGGAATAATGTAATATATGAAAATAATAGAATAGAGTGAAATTGTAATTTTATTTATTTGTACAGAAATAAATTTAAAAGTTTCTATTTTTAAAAATATCACACGTTGTATGAAAATATCGTAGTTAGAACACCGAAGTAAAGGAAATATGATAATAAAAAAACTAATCAATTTCAACCTGCTTGTGATCACAAATATTTAATTTACCGGAGGTTAATATATAATAAAATTATAATGTCAATAATAATATATTTAATAAATATAAATAATATAAAATAAAATTATCATTAATAAATTTAATTTATTTGGTTTATGTGCAATTGTACCACGAAAAGATTAAATTCTTTAAAATATTTTAACAGATCAGTTTGTTGTACCTATGTACTTTTTATTTTCTTTTAATACGAAGATCATTTATATATGCATACATACGTATGTATATCAAAATCAAATATTTCATTATGTTTTCTTAAATACGAATTTTATTTAATTTCTTTTTATGTGGTTATTCGCGTAAACAAACTCACTCTTGATTTATTTGTCACTTTAATTTTTTCTTTTCTCTGTACAATGCACAAGAATTCAATACATATTGAGTAAATCGCAAATTAATTATTAACAATTATTTTCACCGACAATGTTTTATTAAAATAACCCAAGCTGTTATCATATACAAGTGCAAATTTTTCATGTATCTGTGTATTTGCACTTGCATATGTGACTGTGTTTTGTTGTTTTATGTTTATTTCACTATAGATCAACCACATCTTAATAACAATTTACTAACCTGTTTTCCTTAGTTTTATTTACCAAAATTTAAAAGTTAAAATTGTGGAGTTCAATTAAATTCCTTGTAAAATCCGGTGCGGAGGACCAATATTTCAGCGTATATCTGATGGGTTATGGCAATTTATATAAAACGAGGAATTTTAGTATAATTCCTTTTTTGTGTTTTTTCAATATAAAGGGTTTTGAAAATAGGCAGTAATTGCTTTACACGAAGTGTTTTGATGGCTATCCAAATAGAAAGTAAAGTAAAAGTATTTACCTTAAATTCTTTTTGAACATTTAAGTACGGTTACCGGTTCACTCGTTGAAAACCCAAAGGCTTCCAACAAGGATGACTTAAAATTTATTAAAAGTTTTGAAAGCAGTGAAACCGCGTTTCGACGACTACGTACTTAAACAGTTAATTTGTTAAAAATATAATGATTGTTAAGAATATATGCATATATTTTGAAGAATTCAAGAAACAAAATTTTTCTAAGTTAAAAATATAAAACACTAGAAATAATATTTATTTATTTATTTCAATTATATTTTATAAATTTAATTTATAAAATATACTATACAAATGTGCCGGGTAACTAGACCATATGCACATAGATAGTGTTATATATGTATATGTATATGTAACATATATAATAATATGTACATTTGCAACTAAACTTTAAATGTAATTTAACAATATTTAAAATTAAATTTAAAAATAACTAATATAACAAAAAATTCAAAATCTATATCAAAAATTAATTAATAATTAAATAGCAAAACAAATTTAATAAGAAAAAGTAACTTCATTTAGAATTAAACAATAAAATAATAACGAAAATATAATAATGGAAATTGGTATCAGATGTCATCAATATCATGCTTCTTTAGACTTTTAGTTATTGTAGACAAGAATCTATCATCTTCACAGCTAAGAATTTTTTCCAAAGGTTCGTTTATTTTTGATTTTGTACATTCAATAAGTATATTTGGGATTGTTAGAAGGACATTAGAAGTTGTACATATTGGTAGTTCATTCTTTTCGTAATAAAATTTTGTGTTAACAACAGCCTTTCCAACCCTAAGTCTAGCTAACATTATACACTGTTGCCTTGTTAGGTTGTTGAAATATTTTGGTCTTGCAATAGTAGGGTTTTGTTGTTTTTTATACATTTTGAAAATGCTAGTCATTGCTATAGGGAAACAGTCAGCTTCACCTATTTGTTGTATGTTCAAAGCTTCTTTTGCGGCAATGTCTGCTCTCTCATTTCCTTGAATACCAATATGTGATGGTATCCAAAGAATTACAATATTATTCTTTAATTTTTTAAATATTATGTTGTCATATGTGCCACTAAGATTATTTTTTAAAGCTCTGATGGCACTAAGACTATCAGTACAAATTATAGCACTTTGATTTTTACAACCTGAGAAAAGAATAGCTTCTTCTATCGCCGCCATTTCTGCTGTGAAAATGCCCAAATGATCCGGTAATCTGGTCTGCTTATTAATATTATAATTAGTCGAATTTATTTGTTGAACTCTTGCGTAAGATTTTATTCCATTTTGAAAAGATCCATCAGTGTAAAGGATCAAATTCGGTTTCATAATAGATATTTTATCAGCAAGCATTTTTTTGAAACATCTAGGATTTACTTGATTCTTATTGTGGGTACTGAACGCTTTAATATATTTTAATATATTTTCTGAAGAATAAACAAATCTCAAGATATGTCTTATTTTCTGGTTAATAAATAGAAATCAGAAATTAGTCGATTAAGCAGTTCTTTTAATAAAACAAACAAGTAAAAATTAATTTATTCAGAGGTCATCAATGTAGCAAGGATTACCTTGGTATTTTGTTGTACACTTAGCTCTTCTCTATTAGTTTGATTCTTTTACAGATTGTCAAAAACGATTATTAAGTTTTTGACAATCTGTCTTTGGATTATTGCGGTCTAATTCTTTCCTTATGTCAATAAAAACCTTTTTTATTACATGTATTACCCGACGTTTCGTCAACTTTTTGTTGGTTTTTCAAGGGTTTGTCTATTTTAAATTAAAAAAATTATAATATAGACACCAATATAATATTGTAGGCTTTAAAATAAAAACGTCTTCTCTGTTCAAAAGTCAAATTTATTCTGTTTCATCATTTCACAAAAAGAAACTTAGCAACTAGAAAAGCAAGCACAACTTAACATTTAGCATATATTTACTCCCGTATTAGTGCATTATGTACGTTATTATAATGTTAAGCAACATGAAAGAGGACAAACATAAAGAGGCACTCACTCAAGATCCTATACAAGTAAAGAAACCACAGAATAGCGTAAATAAGCACGAATACCTGTACATTAGTCTTAATATATAATACATGGAATTCGCATAATAACGTACAGAAACACGAAAACTAACTAACCCTAAAGGAACATACATATAAACGTATGGAAAATGTGAATTTAATTTCGTGTTCCATTCTCTTCCTGCTTGTCTAAGACCATAAATCGATTTGTTAAGACGTAAAGCTTTGTCTGGGTGTAATTCGTGATTAAAACCTTCAGGCTGTTGCATATACAATTCATCATGAAGTTCAGCATTTAGATAAACTGTGACTACGTCTACTTGATGCAAATGCACTTTATGTTCTATCGCTAAAGCCAATAATATTCGAATTGTTGCATATCGAACGACAGGTGAAAAAGTTTCTCTATAATTTATGCCATACTTTTGACTTCAGCCTTTGGCTACTAGACGTGCTTTGTGACGTATGACTCCACTTTTCAGATTTTTCTTTAACGCATAAACCCACTTACATTTTATTGTTTTATGCCCTTTAGGAAGTTCTGTTAATGTCCATGTACCATTTTGTTGCAAAGACGACATCTCTTTTAACATTGCCTCTTGCCATTTACCACGTTGCATACTAAATAATGCTTCTTTAAGAGTTTTAGGAACTTGCTCTTCGTTCACCACATTATTTAGTAAATTTTTAACTTTTCTTGGCCGTCCGGGATTTCCGGTTATTATAATTTTTGAACTGCCAGTGCCATTCTTCGCATTGGTAACGATTGTCTCTTCAGGAATATATTCGATTGGAGATGAAAAGCCAGTGAAATCTTCCATATCATAAAAATTATCTGAATTATAAATCTTCATTATAAATTTCTGCAATATTTTCTGTTTCAACCTCTGTTAATTTTTCTTGAATTTGTTTTTCAGCATTAGCCGCTTCATCTGTAATTATAAAATCATTAAACGAAATGAGTTCTTATTTTGGAATTTTTTCTTGCATACCCGGTAAACAATGTTCATCAAATAAAACATCTCGACGTTGTACTACATCATTTGTTTCTTTATTGCATAATCTGTAAGCTTTAGATACAAGCGTATAACCCACCATTATTAAAACTGATCCTTTTTTATCGATTTGCTTTTTCGTTGTTTATTTAATACCACTGCAGTTGAACCAAATATCTTCAAATGCTTTACATTAGGCTTTCTTCCAGACCAGACTTCATGAGGAGTTTTGTTCTCTAAGCTTCTTGAGGGACATTTATTTCTTAAATTAGCTGCTGTTGATACAGCTTCCGCCCATAATTTGTGATCAAGACCAGAACCTATCAATAATCCTCGCTCCATTTCTACCAACGTGCGGTTACATCTCTCTGCCACCCCATTTTGCTGAGGAGTATAGGGTACTGTAAGCTGACATTGTATACCACATTCATCTAAATATTGACTTTGTTGACATATTATTCACCATTATCACTTCGTAGTGATTTTATTTTAACGCCAGTTGAACGTTCAACCATTTTTTGAAATGTTTTAAATTTTTCGAAAACTTTTCGTTTCAAAAAATATATCAAAATTTTTGTAGACTTATAAATATTTTGAACCTCCAATAGAGTCCACATTCATTGGACCACACAAATACGAATGGATTAAATTCAGAACTTCATCAGATTTTCTTTCAGCATGTTTCTTTATTCAAATTTAAACCATTTACTATTTCCTTATTGAACATTATTTGATTAATATTTTTCGCTGCATTTAGTTTTCCTTTCTGTGTTTCAGCTTCAAATACAAGTAAGTTACTCTCTCTCTCTCTCTCTCTCTCTCTCTCTCTCTCATGAAATATTGAAATTCCTTTTTCATCAATTAAAAATGCACCGTTTTTATTAAATTTCACTGATCCCCCATTTTGAACAGTTTTGCTTACTGATAAAAAATCACCTTGCAATCTGGTGAATATAGTACATCTTTAAATGTAATACTATAGCCATAACTTTTTATTTTTACTGAACCCTTGCCTTTTGCAATTATTTAGTTTTTATTTGCTAATGAAATAATATCATTATTATTTTCAAAATGTTGAAAACAACTCACGGTCAGAACAACTATGGCTTGTAGCTCCACTGTCAATATTACAAAATGAAGAATGTTGACGTTTATTGTTTGCCGTTGCAATCAACGAAAATGATTTGTTTTCACCTGTTGCTGTACATTTATTTGCATAGTGACCCTTTATCACACAAATGAAACAATTACATCTAATATTACTGGAATTCGATGTGTTCTTGAAATTCCGATTTTTACTAAATTTTTCCTTTTTCATCGCTCCAAAAGCTGGTTGATTGCTTGTTTCTTGAAATTCTTGATTTTTTTCTACGTGCAGCCTCTTCTAAAAGTTTCATTTTTACTACAGCTAATGAAGGCAATGGATCTCTTGTTTCAATTATCATAACAAAACTTTCATAATCTTTTGGAAGACTTGAAAGGAGGCTTATTACAAGCAATTAATCTTATATTTGAATACCTACTTCTTTTAATTTATCTGTAATATTTGAGAATGTATTCAAATACTCCACTATATTGATGCTTTCCTTTATATTTAAACTTAAAAAAGTTTTTTATACAAACCAACTTTTTGTATGGTACCACTACGTTTATATATATCCTTCAATTTCAACCAAGCTTCATTCGATGTAGCACAATTTTTAGTGTAATTTATTTGAGATGCTTTAATACTCAACAATATTGTCGCTAAAGCCTTGCTGTCAGTAGTATCCCATTTGAGTTTCTTTTCGGCATCCCATGTTGAAATCTTATTTTCTTCTCCACTTACGTGTCTCCAAAAACCATAATGGATAAGTACACTCTTGACTTGAATACTGCAGGTTTCAAAATTCTTTTCATCAAGTTTTTCGATTTGATAAAGAGATGAAGCTGCCATCTTGTGATATGTTGATTGGTTTTTTTAATTATTGTTTTTATTTTAAATTTTTTATTCTTTATTATTCTTAACCATTCTGGGCCCATAACCTATTGGAAATATGTTCTAAGTCCGAGAATAATTGCACAATTTAATAATTCTATAAAATTATTTATTAACAAAAAACAACGTATTGAAACAAAAATTATAAAATGAATGAAAAATATTTGATAGAAAAAGTTTAACTATAAAACATTTTTCAATGCCAACTGAGAATTTTTATGTTGAGTGTAAAACTGTTTGTTAATACACCAAGTTTAATTTCAATAGTAACGTTAGGAGACAAATATTGAGTCACCTCACTGACAAAGTAATCCCTTACCCTTACCTACAACTCGATCATCCTGACCATGAAATCACCCGATTTCATTCCTACCACCGAAAGCCGAAGGTCCCCCAACCCATGGTCGCATGTTGGAAACAGCCCAAACCCCCGGTAGGGCGTACGTGACTGCTGAGTCCCCTCGACATTTTCGAGCAAATATCGATCGTTTCTCAAAATCTTCGATATCCGATAAGGAACCTTAAACTTCGGAATTATTTTCCGGAATACTCCAGCCGTCGAGTCAAAATTCCTCACCATCACATAGTAACCATCCCTTATTATAATCCTGTAATTTTCTTGTCTACTAGCCGCCTCAAGTCTTATTTCACCTAGATCCTGTCGCTTCATGCTATTAACCCTTGCAAGACATTCCTTTAATGGATCAATTGTCCCACTACGTTGTCCGACACCACATAACATCACGCTTGGGTGCTAGCCAATAGATTTCTGTACTGTGTTATTCAAGGTATACTCAACCTTTTCAAGAACCCTATCCGAGAAAGTTTCCTCCTCCGGATCCACTAGTTTCGCCAGCATGGGCCCTATTGACCTATTCACCCTTTCCACCTGTCCGTTTGCCTGCGGTGAACCAGTGGTCTCCAAAATGTGTTTAATATTGTGTCTCGTCAAAAAATCCTTAAAGTCATTCGAAAGCATGCTTGTTCCAAGCATGCTTGTTGCAAGATCACTAACAATACATCTGGGTCGGTTGTAAGCTCCGAAGTAATCTGTCAACGCCAATATAGCTTCCCTTGTGCTAGTTGTTCGTGCTGGATATAGTCTTACAAACTTGGAACAGGCATCTACTATTATCAATATGTGTTTCATTGTCCACTGGTCTATATGAACCGTGTCAAGAGGAATTTCTGGTTTGGGTATGCTACGTAAAAATCCCTCAACCTTGCCACTCTTTGCAGAATACGCAATAGAGTCAATACAATTGTCCACATGCTTGCTAGCCTTCGCCCTAACCTTAGGAAATCAAAAGCTTTTAAGAATAAGGTCAGACATTTGGCCATTCCCACGCGACCAATGACATCGTTTTGTCTGTATAAAATGTGGTCCTCGATTTCCTCAGGAGCATAAAATAGCACACTTCCCTCAGGACCCTTTCGATACAACACTCTATTCCGCATTCCATACAAACAATGCTATGATTCCTGCAGTTTCTGTTTTAAATACTTTATCTTCCGGTCTCTATCCTGGCAAATGATTAGATTCTCCTCAAATGTATTTGACCCAACTATCAACATGTTAGTGCGTCTGCTAAGGGCGTCAACATGTTGCATTCGGCTACTAGATCGATGCTCTAATTCATAATCAAAATTTGGAGCTCCAACGCCCATCTAGCTATCCTTGGATTTATTTCTCTCTTGTTCAGCGTCAAAGTTAAAAAATTACAATCAGTCACAATCCTAAATTTTCTGCCCTGAAGGTAAATTCTAAAGCGCTTCAGTGCGTATACTATTGCCTACGTCTCAAGTTAAAAACTGATACTTTGACTCCGTACCTGTATTCCTTTTTGAAAAGTAGAAAATAGGATGAAATTTATTTTTCAAGTTTCCTTTCAAACAAAACAACTGCGAAACCAATAGAGCTCGCGTCACAATGTAGCTCAGTTTCATCTCTCGGATCATAAAGCGCGAGCACTGGTGATTCAACAAGCTTCCTCTTAAGCAATTCGAACGATTTTAGCTCAGCCTCCTTAAAAATAAACTTTCTGTCCTTCTTAGTTAAATCGTACAAAGGTTTCACCAACATTGAAAAATCCTTTAAAAAGCTTCTAAAATAGGAGCATAGTCCAAGAAAACTCTACACCGAGTGCACTCTATCTGGCACCGGAAAATCTATAATTGCCCTCAGATTCATATCGTCCGCTCTTATGCCGTCACCATTTATAGTGTAACCTAAATACTTAATTGAAGTCTGCAAAAATTCACACTTATCATTCCTGAGTGCCAAATTATTACGAGACAATCGCTTGAAAATTTCCCTCAAAATGCTCCTCAATGCCAACCGTTGCAATCATAATATGGTCTAAGTATATAATCACCTTGTCATCCCTAACAGACGGCACATTTTTCAAGCCAAAAGGCATCCTCAACATTTCGAACTGTCCTACAGGTGTAACAAACGATGTAAATTTCACCGACTCAGGATGAACAAATAAATGGAAAATCCGTTTTTCAAGTCTAATTTCGTAAAGTACTTTTTCCCCGAAAGCCTATCTCAAAGGTCATCTATCAATGGAATCGGAAAGTTGTCTTGCAATGTCACCTTATACAATGTCCTATAATCTACACACATCCTCAGGTCGGCTGTCTTTTTTCACACTAAAACTACAGGTGACGCATTTTCCGACTCGCTCGGCCTTATGTATCCCTTTTCCAAATATTCATCTAAGAGCTTTGCTAATTCTGTTCTCTCCGAATATGACAACCTTCTTGGTCTACAATGAAAATATTTCTCATCGCTGAAATTCAACTTAATTTCACCATAAACCTCCAGCTTAGACGGGCGTTTAGGTCTCAAATAATAATCATGATACATGCTATTAAGCCTCGAAACATCATTATATTTAATACCATCCCCAATAATAAAATTAACTCCTCCTGAAGCCCCTGTGTCAATTTACAAAATCGCGCTTTCAAAATCCTCCTTATAACCCATTTCGATTAACTGGTTACTATCCTCATTCCTTTCCCTATCATATGATACCAGCATAAAGCCAGCCCTATTCAAGAAACCCCTTCCTAGAACACACTCGTAGACGTTGTCTCATCAGAGACGATAAGCATTTCCAAATCTACAACCTTACTTCCGATTTCAACAAAACATTTTAATCTACCGTGAATATCTAGATGAGATCCATTTATTCCAAAAAACATTATTATTACAACGTAAAGTATTATTTAAATTAACATGTCTCAAAATATTTTTCCTCCTCATGAAACTAAAAGCGCTGCCGGAAAAGTTATATTTAAAGAAAACTTATAATACTTTACATATTCACTATCTTCAAGAAGTTGTACGGTTGTTTGTCTCTCTGGAGATTTTGAGACTCGGTGTTATGCTTCCATATCCGTAGTATGCACCGAATTACACTATTCTTGCCAAATTACATTTGAAACATCCAAAAGAGTTGGACTTTTCTGTATTTACTTGTTCACTTTTTAGTTGCAGGAGACCACTTCTTTTCAGCTCGATCTTCGAAAATGCTTGAAGGAGTTTTGTTTTGCCGGTGTAATATTGAAATCTTGCTTGTACCAGAAGTTGAGAGTCAGAAATACCTTCGATGATATGCTCTATGAGCTCCTCTTCGATACCAAGTTTTTTTTGGGCAAAAGTGTTTTTTCACTATAATAGCCAACAAATGTTTTACCGTATTTCCACTTGCGGGCTTAAAAATTTCTTCGCATTGTCAGCTTATTTTGTTTCCTTGAATAGGCGTCTTCTAGTTCACGTAGGATAACTTCCGTTGTGGCCTCCAAAAAGTCAGGCTTTGAATGAAGCCATACTTGAGCCCTGCTCTTCAGTTTCCACATTGTCAACATTTTAATTGTGCTCTCATCAACGTTGTATACGTAACTGATGTTATCTACGGGAGTTTACAAACTTTTAAAAGCACCCGACTTCTTTATTTTCTAATGAAACAATTGTCTTTGATTTTATAACTTTTATTTCACTAACTTATTTCAGAAGTATAGGAGGAGCTTTAAAATATTTTTGTCTTTTCCCGTACACGTGTAAAACCTCAATGTCTTTTTAATTTTACAATTTGGTTAAACAAAGGAAGATAAGAAATATAAAGAATTCTACCTGCTTGAGAAACCGTTAGGGTTTTACTCAAATTATTTTAATGCGAGTAATAGTAGAAAAATATATGTATAAATTAAATTTCTGTATACAGCAAGCGTTTTTGGCAAGTGTGAAAGAGTAAAGTATTAATGCAAACATATGTATGCATGGATGTGCAAATAAACGGAATTGATGAAGAACGATACAGACGTTTAAAAGAGTTTACTCTGATTTTTCGGTAACAACTGACGTTTCTAATTTGGCCAACACACATCTCCGGAAATTGCTTACCTTCATATTCAGTTATCATGTCCTTTAACACGTTGAATTGTATTTTTATTTGAACTTTGTAAATCCTTTTCTTCACTTACTGCGGCTTGGTTGCCACTCACTCTTTTTAGTACAGGATCATCCAACTGACACTCATTTTCATCCCGACAACTCTCTTCATCACTTTCAACACTATCATTCTCAATGTGTGTGAAGATAAATATGCCGATTTAAATATGTTTGACGTAAGAGCTTACGTCGTGACATATTTAACTCAAAGTTAAATATGTTTTTAAGTGCCATCGCTCACATATTTACCTATACGACATATGTTTTTTAGATAATATTACAATAACGAGCCTACGCTAACTGAAAATACAAGTACTTTTTCTAAATTGTATTTGTGAAATTTTTTTATAAAACTATCAAAATTGACAAGTGATTTTTTGGCTCATCTTGGATAGATTTTGACCATTTTTGGCCAAATCCTTCCTTGTCACTCATATTCAACTTATTTCGTTTTTAGCTATGGACCTACGCTACCCGAAAATACAAGTGCTATGTCTCAATTGTATTTGTGAAATTGTTTATGAAAAAAAATGAAAATGTCAATTTTTGACATTCGAACTTAGATGCTATGTTAAAAATACGTTACTAGGATTAAGAGGTTTGAAGTCAAAATAATAAAATATAATGTCAAATTCTTTGGAATGGACCAAAAAAGCTACTCTGATTTCTTTTTCTACCTAGATTTTGTGAAGAATAGAAGTGTAAATTGGAAATTTTTAATTGTGGTAAATAAAACAAAGTGATAATGGTTAATAAGAAAATATTTGGATTTTTAGCGAACATTTTTTATTTGATGAATAAAAATGAGTGCGAGTGCAGTGATTTTTTCTTATTTGCCAATAAAATATTGCAAAATGCACAAATGGAGCATATAGCTTCGAATAAGAAGAATCGTTATCGTTTGAAAAGAAAACTTTCGTTATTAGTAAGTTATATTATTTACATATAAGTTAGAAGTTTTTTATAAAAGAAAATTTTAATAGAGTAATGCGAAATTGGATTTGAATTCTGAAGTAAACAGTTTTTGCGAATAGTGCATTAACCATGGTTATAAGAACTTGGAAAAAGAAATCAAAAAATAGAAAGTAGATAATAATGGTTCTGCAAAAGGTAAATATTTTATAAAATTATCAAACGGAAATTTATTCAATAACATGGAAGTTATTTAATATATAACACTGGTTATGAAATTTACTACTTTACATATTATCATACTCTTACCTTAAATGAAATTTATATAAAAATAGTAGATTTCATTACAGTTTAATTTATATTTTATTTTTCATTTTGCTTTGTAAATACTTTTCTTCTTATTAAATTGCTTTATAATTGTATAAAGGTGTAGAAAAAGGTGTAGAAAATGGATGAGCGAAAAAATCACTTAAGTCAATTTTGATAGTTTTATAAAAAATTTCACAAATACAATTGAGACATAGCACTTGTATTTTCGGGTGGCGTAGGTCCATAGCTAAAAACGAAATAAGTTGAATATGAGTGACAAGGAAGGATTTGGCCAAAAATGGCCAAAATCTATCCAAGATGAGCCAAAAAATCACTTAAGTCAATTTTGATAGTTTTATAAAAAATTTCACAAACACAATTTAGAAAAAGTACTTGTATTTTCAGTTAGCGTAGGCTCGTTATTGTAATATTATCTAAAAAACATATGTCGTATAGGTAAATATGTGAGTGATGGCACTTAAAAACATATTTAACTTTAAGTTAAATATGTCACGACGTAAGCTCTTACGTCAAACATATTTAAATCGGCATATTTATCTTCACACACATTCATTCTCATGGATATTTTCTATTGTTATTACATCAGACTGTTCAATATCGTTTGGACAATCGCCCCTCTTTTCTGCCGGTACCTCATTCAAACGGACAAGCAGGGCATTTTTTGTATCGGACGAAAGCAGACCAAGATGTTGCTACCACCCACGCAACTGCGACGACGTATACTCACTTCTACAAACACTATTCTTGTCCATGTTTCTTTTTTCTTTGTTCTTTTAAATAAAACTTAATTTAAAAAAATTTTTTTTGGCTTCACTAATCCCACTTCTGAAATTGTAGGCTTTAAAATAAAAACGTCTTTGCTGTTCAAGAGTCAAATTTATTCTGTTTCAGCATTTCACAAAAAGAAACTTAGTAACTAGAAAAGCAAGCACAACTTAACAATTAGCACATACATACATATTTATTGGTGTATTATGTACGTTATCCTAATGTTAAGCAACGTGAAAGAGGACAGACATAAAGAGGCATTTACTCAAGATCGTATGCAAGTAAAGAAATCACAGAAGATATATAGATACTAGAACGCATGTAAAGCTAGGAGACAAATGTTGAGATATCTCACTGACAAAGTAATCCCTTACCATTACCTACCCTTCAATATAACGTTCAACTAGCCCCGGTTCTTCCCTACATATCCATGCACTAGCAGATATTGAATTATGAGAATCCAAATTGCACCTATTCGAAATTTATCCTCATTAATGGACTTGCTTCATTCAATTGAGTTTCAAGTGGAACAAGTTTTATTCAAAAATATAAATAGGATTTTTTAAATATTTTCCTCCTAATGCAAATACATATGTATGTATGTTTATACGTACATCTATAACATAATTGCTGTCACACAAATGTTTTATTTGAAAAAAATATAAACTTGAAGTCTATACATACATATGTAAATATTGCAAAGCAAAATCAGGAAATAACATTATAAATAAACAAACTAGTTAAAAAAAGAGTATAATAATAGTCAATTGGGGTTCCTGAAACTCGTAAAAAAATTTAATGATAAATATTGAAATCTTCTTTAGAACATTAAGTTTAAAAGAATTAAAGAAAAAAATAATCAATTTTTTTATGTTATCCTATTTTCAATTAGGTTGAGCTCGAACAGCCTGTATTTGGGTCCAACTACATCAAGGGAAAAGTACGTGCACAGCCTAATGGAAATTTTATAGGTGAAGTTAAATTCAAGCTCTACTTCAAAGCTGGGGGCGCTATTGAGTATGGTATGGCTTTGTTGCGTGCAGCTAAAACTGCTCAAAGCAATTATCATAATGGTGGAGGCTACGACGATCCACCACCTTATACACCGTCTGGAAATTGGCATGAGGCACCACCACCAGCCTATCAGCCACCACCAGGTTACTACGGTTGGTTGCCGCAGCATGATGCCTTCAGTGGCCCAGCACCGAATACCGTATTTATGAGTGATAATCCACCACCATATCCAGGCATTGGCGGACGTGAGTAGTATAAATAATTCGCTTAAAAATCTCGGCTTTTGATTAAAATAGATTTAGATTAAAAAAAAAAAATAATAAAATATATATATATATATATATATATATATATATATATGTATATATATATATATATATATATATATATATATATATATATACATATATATTTTAATTGCGTTATCATTTATCATAAGAGTTGTAAAACTTGAAAATGTAATTTAAATTGTAATATAGCACCACCAGCGTACAATCCACAAGCTCAAGGATTGTATCCATCGGTACCAACACAACCATATAATTCGCAACAACACCAAACTTACAATCCACAACCGTATAATCCCCCTGCTCAAGATTTGAATGGCTTTGGAATGCCACCACAATCGCAGCCACAATATCAACAGAATCTTAATAATCAGCAAACGAATGTCGCAAATAATCATTCCAAACAACAGGAGGAAATGCCCTCATGGAATGGCTTCTCATTGCCACCACCCGATGAAGAAGAACGTCAGCAACAACGTCAACAGCAAAATCAACAATCTTCCGCACCGCCAGCTCATGCCGGGGGCTATGGAGGTGGGTATCAACAGCCGCCACCATATGGAGCACCTTCGCAACAATATCCCCCTTATCCTATGTATCCACCTCAACCTGGATATGCCCCATACCCACCACAACCACAACAATTTGGTGGTGGTTTCCCTCCTTATCCTCCAACTGCTGGAGGTGCTCCACCATCGGGAGGTTCCATGGGTTTCTTTGCACCACCAGCCAGTAAGTTTTAATTACATTTTGTTTTGCTCTATTGTTTGTATTGTTTGTAATATATTAACTCATTTTATGTCGTCATTATGTTGCTTAATAATTCACTTAATATTGGCTGGGGTGAGAGAAAACATTTGTTCAACCAGGTTGTGTAAGATGTTGGCGTTCACGCCGAAGATTTTTGCATAGTAGATTGAAGAAAACAGTTTGTGTATTTCTTCAATCCAAAAGCTTACACAATCTCTCTGATTATTTGGATTCATTAATTATTAAATATTTGCATACATTAAATATTACATACATTAAAATGTATAATATTCAATAATACTGATAAAACCCTTGCCAACAAAATAACTAGAGTTAAAAGTATTGATTGATTACAAATATAAACTAACCAATAAAGAAATGGATAAAATTTACCACTAATTTATTGCCCAACTCCATGGTTTCTTAGAAAAGAAAACTTATGTCTATATAATGCCCAGATAGGTACAAAATATTTTCTCATTAAAGCTGCTCTAATTACAAACCTTAGTAATCATTCATAATGAGCAAATATATTGACTATGAACATTAAGACGACGGAAGTAACTATAAAAAATCTGCGGCATGGATACGAATATTCAATTTGAATTTAAAGTTAAAATTAACATCAGTCAAGTAGAGTAATTATTTGATTTAAAAAGAATCAATTTCACTAGAATTCATTGTAAATAAATATGAAAACAATAATAAATTATGAAATTTACTAGTTGGCACATTGTCGTTGTCTTATTATAAATGAAATTTATTTGTTGGTGATTAAGTAACGTCTATATGCATTTCATTGGTGCTTTACCAAGTCATCTGTAGACTTAAACCACGGTTTTGAAAAGTTCCAAACCTCTCATATTATGAAACGATTTTTATTAACCGTTTGAGAATTTATTATTTTTAACTATTTTTAAAAATCATATTATAATGAGCGTTAAATCTTATCAAACTTATACAAACCAAACCAAATAAATAATTTTGATTTGATATGAATCTATTACATTTTTCTACGCCTTGGGCAACATAAAAAGTATTTTGAATATTAATTTTACTTTTGAACTTTTTAAAAATGCAAAATTCCATAAAAAAAATCTAATGTTTCTAACCAAAAACAAAACAGCTCTCCTTAATTGTCGCATTATTATGTATGTTTTTACAAATTCTAATATATATTCTTACTTTATTCACAGATTATTAAAGAAGAAATAAAAATAAAAACTTAAATGTATTCGACCACAATTACAATTCTTACAAAAGGTACATACGAAGATTCGTAAATAAATATGTACAAAAGCCGAGCTTTTCTACAATAAAAATTACTTAATTTTTCAAAATAAATTATAATACATCAATTTAAATTTGCAGGTAGCACTGTCTATTATCAATATTATTATCCTTATCAAACTGGCATTATGTTTGTACCGGTTGTTATACCTATATAAATTTCAAAAAGATTAAGATTTTGAATCTCTATGTAATGAAACCTTAAACTTTCGATCTTTTTACATCTTATAAATACAATATTTATATTATAATGTAAGCTTATTCTATGATAATTAGTGTAATTGTATAATATTTGATTGTTATATATTTTATACCTTAGATCCTTAAGAAGCAGAAACTTTAGCAAGTGCTTATAATACAGTGCAAAATCAACGTCAAAGTAGACCTGGTCACAGTGATATGTTGCCTTCCTATGAGGTTTGTATATTATTTACTGTCATGATTCTTGTTTGAAATATATCTAGCAACTAAAAATCTATATGGGTTAAGGTACGGTCACACTTGACAAATATTTTCTCAAAAAAGCGTTACTAACATCGTAATTCGATTTGACCCAGTAAAGACATGTTTAAATATTCGCCAAAATGTGACCGTAGCTTTACTTAAGGTACGCTTATACTTCTCAAATATTTGCCCAAAAAGTATAACCACTAAACAGTTTCCAATAATATTGGATTTTATGACAATGTCTATAAGTTATGTACAAAATCTTGAACAATAAAAAGAAGACTTGTTTGCACTATAAAAGTTCTATTAGTAATAATTTTCCTTTTGAATGAAAAAAAATAATAATAATAATTAAATTTTAAAAAAATATACATAAAATGAATATATGTTTAAAAAATAATAAGTCTTACTGAACAATGCATATAATCAAGACCCCTTCTCAATAACTTAATTTTGTTATTCTTTTAAACATAGTATGTTTAAATTTGCAATGCTTAGTTTTTGATCTCTTGAATTTCCATATCTGGTTCTTTACCCGCATTATTTTTGATGTACATAGATCATTAACAAACAATTCCGGAGCGGTTTTAAGTTTAAAATCTTATAAAATTTTGGTAATACAGCTTGCCGACTTGATACAGTTAAAGCTGCTAACTGCATCTGCAGAAGAAATAGTGACAGTATTTTGTTTTCTAGCAACATAATGAATTGTTGAGTTTCCCGAAATTAAAACAGAGCCAGATTTAGCTCTTGAGTTGTTCTTACACACAAGTTTAAATTTTTAGCTCCCTTCAAATAACGTATTACTCCTTTACTGATAAATAAATAAAGTAATGGACTGGTAACTTTCCAATGTTGATTGTTATTTTCTACATATGTTTCATCTGCAATTTCGATATATTCAGGGCTCAATGTCATTTTTGAATCTTTTACATTAGCCATATAATTTTCGGTCACTATTTTGTTTACCATTTTGTCTCTAGAAAACTGAATACCTAAATATTGTTTTATATATATTTCTGTATTTAGTGAACCCTGATCTGTTGTCTTCGAAAGTAATTATATACATATCTCCTAAGATTTTGAATACTATTTAGAGATAAACAAAATCCTTCAGATATTCCATTATATATAATTTAATTTTTCCCTTCTGCATTGGAATTTTGTGAAGACATAAATAGTTTGCTGATACCATATCGAGCAGATTGCTTAAGTCCAATTATGCTTTGATTTGATTATCATCAACAAATTCAACATCTGTGCTCACAGCAACTCTACCATTTCTAGGATTCAAAAAACGATTTTCGATTAAATTCGCGACGTAGTTGTTTGTTTATAGGTTTAGTTTTTCTTGAAAAAGAAGAAATGAAAACTTGGGATCAACTTTATAAAACTTGCAGTTTGACGAGAAATCATATCAGAATTAAAGTTAACGTTAAAACGGGTTTAACTTACTCATGACAAACATTTTGAAAGGCAAATAACACAGTTGTTGTAATAAATCTTTATAATTAATATTAGTATAAAAGTACAGTTTATGTTAAAAATATTTTTTTATATTTTCAGGACTTGTCTTCAAACTGCAATATCAATCATCGTTACCAGTAAATTATATAGGATATAAAATCAAAAATTATTGTATTTGCTTTCGAAAAACGATCATTCCTTGTTAAAAATGAATTTGCTTCTATGTATTTTAATTAATCAATGTTAATAAATTTTTGTTAATATCTAATCTTAAAAAACAAATTCGTTTCTGTTCTGTGTTTCAGACAAAATGAAAAAAAAATCACATTTTTACATGATTGTTGTTATAATAAATAACTATTTATGAAAGCAGTGAAATAATCACCCTTTTCTTGTTTTGCATATTTCGCCTAAATATTATGGATGTTATCCTAGAATTCATTCATGTAATCAGAACATAATTTGTATGAAAATTATCAGTAATATGGGCTCAATTTTTAAGTAGTAGCGGTGTATTATTGACAGAAAAAACACAAACTTACCTTGCTAAAAAGAAACCGAAAAATTTTTCAGTTTCCATTTAAAACACACATGCTACATTTTAATAATGTTAAATATTTATTTATCAAAAAATTTTAGTTAACGGAATAGAAAATATCTGACGTATACATACATACATGTTTTCAGAACTATAAATTAACAAATAACCTAGGACACATTTATAATAAAATTTTGTTACAGCTTCGAAAACTTTTTGCTAACAAAAAGCTTTAAAACTTAATTTTCTATTTGTATTTTCAAATGAATTCTATTGAACAGACAACAACAAAACTGTATTTCATATATTATATTCTTAGTTGCCAAAATCTTTTTTTGTGTGATAAAATGCCAAATAACGATATAATAAATAAGAAATTCACTGGAAAATGTAATTGAAGCAAGAAAAACGAATGCACTAACTAGATATTTATATTCTCATAAATCTCAACGTACATTATGGCAATAATTCTATGTATGTTTTTCCAAAAGTGAAACTTGCGAATTTCGAGAATCAATTGTTTCTAACGACATGTTAGGATCATCACATTTCGTACAAACTCCAAAAAAACGCATCATTCGAGATCGTAAATTATGTTGTTTGCGACGATTTCTGCTAGAACCATTACGCATGTCCTTTTCGATCATATTGTTGGAGCATGAACTGTTTTCAGTATACATGTCATTTTTAACAGCATTTCGAGTATCTGCAACACCACAACGATGTGAAAACTGTTCATAACAAATGATAGGTAACTCAGCCACTTCAATTTCAATTGCAGAATCACTGCTACTAGGCACACTGCTGTTTGATGAATTACATTTCGAAGTATTAGCGTTTGAAGGAGTTGATTTCTTACGCTTTGCTAGTGAGTTTGAACGGTGACGAAGGAAACCTACGAAGAAAACTTGTATGAAAAATACTAATTTCGCAGGTCAAACTTAAGCATAAATGATATGGAAAGACAGTTGTTTTGTCTCAGTGAGCGTCAGTGAACTTGCACATTCCTTTGAAATTTAAAACAAAAAGTACGGCATACAAGTACGGACTGAATAGTATTACGATAGAAGTGTATGGCATATTTTCGACGTTTATATTATTCAGAGTAAGAAGCACTCAGCAAAAATATTAAAATAACTATAAAAAAAAACA
This sequence comes from Linnaemya vulpina, assembly GCA_963675445.1. Taxonomy (NCBI): domain Eukaryota; kingdom Metazoa; phylum Arthropoda; class Insecta; order Diptera; family Tachinidae; genus Linnaemya; species Linnaemya vulpina. The sequence continues at coordinate 63,826,914 of OY776278.1, read as the reverse complement.
ATCTAAAAAACATTCTGGAGACGAGTTTTTGATTTCTGCGTTAAGATCTGTTTCTTCCCTTTAAGGGAACTCAAACCGACTTCTATAGTACGCTCTGAAAAGCTAGAAATTAATGAACTAATAGGCGTATATGTGCACCTTGGTTTTTCATCACTTCATGGACTGTGCTGCTGCATGCAGATGTAAAACCGTTCGTAAGCCACTATATTTTCTACATATATTATAAACCTGCAGGTATGTGTTTGTACATATATTTAAATTTTTTCGTTGAGAGTTTCAGAAAGTTTATAAATTTTTTTTAATGCAAATATTAAACATTTTGTAGGGTAAAACAGAACATAACTTTCTGCCTTTATCCAACGAAATGGAAAACAAAACAAAACTTTTAAAATTATTTTCTGCTTTCATATAAGTTTCACTTTAGTTTAATTGTGCGAAATATTACTTTGGAATCGCTTTACCTTCCAATGAATTTTATAAACGCAGTGATTCACAAAATTGGGGCCTTGGTGTTTATTGCAAAGCACTGTCAATGCTAAGCTTAGCGTTTATAAATAGTTGATATAATTCGAAAACTGGCAACCATTCTGAGTCAACTCACAACAAGAAATGTTAATTTCTTAATAGTGTGTGGTGGTTATGAAAGAAATTAATTTTAGAATTTATTGAAAATTACAAATGGTCGCTGCGAAGTAAAAATAAGATTATAAGACAATCCCATAAATGCAGTTTTAAAGTACAATTTAATGAATACATTGAAAAAATCGTACTCACTCATAGTCGTATTTATATTACTGCCATTTAAATCTTGATCAACAAGATTGCTGAAGTCCAATGAAAGTGGTTGTATGGTAGCTATACATTTCGGAATCTTATGACCGATAGGGGCTAACGCACCCATTGCAGCATAATCGGAAGAATTATTATTCGAATCTGGTGTTAGAGGTGTTGCATATATCTCATTCCCTGGATTATTTTCCGGTGGAATTGGTGACGGTGTTAGTATTTTATCTGTTTGTGTAGATTTTTCCCTAGACTCTTGCGGATATAACAGACTTTGCAGAGATGCTTTACCTAAAGTAGCAGCCACATTAATGCAGCCATATGAACCAGAAAAACGCTGTGCTGAGTTCAGCTGTTTCAGTTTGTCTTTACACAAAGAATATTCAATACGTATTGTATCCAAATTCTGTTTCAAACGCCAGTTTTCTGCACTCTTTTCATCCAGCTTAGTTTGCAAATAATCATTGCGTTCCTTGACGCTCAATAGTTGTTCATAGGTCTCTTTATCTACATTAATGCCACTTTCCGAGGCCAGATCTTTTGTAGATAGGGATGACGTTGTAGTCGTAAGATTATCTGAGTTATCAGTATCTTGGTGACATTGTAAGTCATTGTGGTGATTATGCATACGATCTAAATCATTCACACTACAACGTAGCAGACCAAGATTCTTCGACTCATTGTTTAATTCTGAAGCTGTCGTTTCCTTCTCATGCAATGTCTCAGGCATTGAACGATGTCTTTGAAATTTGCTAGAACTACGACGTTTCTTGTCTTGTGCTTTTATATTGGCAATATACTGACCAACTTTACTCTCAACATGTTTGTAACGCCTTTTAGTATACTCAGAGTGTATGTCCTGATAGGAATTAGATTTGCTTTGATTTTGGCGCACAAGATCTGATTTCTTATTACCAGATTCTAAAAGAGATTAAATAAATGCATATACACATATATGTATATAGTAGAAACTCTGTGCAAAATGGTACTCTAAATACACACGCGGTATTTGTATTATTTTTTTCTTGCAAAACGTTCAAGGATATGACTTATTACATCTACAAAATTTTTAATAAATTAACTATTTGACATACTGTCATTGTACTACTATAATATGAAAATTATTTGTTGGTTGGTTAAGCAATATCTATATGCATTTCAGTGGCGCTTTATACAAAATCGTCAGTGGACTTTAACCACATAAACCATTTGAGTATTTAAATGAAAACCCACAAATGATTTTTAAAAATCATATTATAATAAGTGTAGTAAGCTTAAAACTTTTCAAAACTGTGGCAGAAGTCTACTGACGATTTGGTATAAAGCGCCAACAAATAAATTTCATATTACATATGTATATAAAATTATTTTTAACGAATTTCAGATTATTCAAACGCAAATATGGTTGACCAAATAACGGGTCAAAATAAATTTTCAAGTCACATTTATCATTAGTGTAACATATGTAAATAACACATGCAATAGAAAAACAAATTTTTACTTTTGAATATTGTACTGCAAATTACCTTGGAAATCATTCGGTTCACTGGCATTTGTCTTAGCACTCGTCTCAGAAGATGAGCATAAATCATTTGATGATTGTGTTAAATCGTCTTCGTTTTGCCCATGGGAAGATGATGAAATGTCCATTTTAGCAGAAAGTCGGCATTGCTTCAGATTTGTTTCATTACTCGACAAAACATGACTTCTACGTGGTTTATGGTGAGGAAAAACAAAATTTTTACCAGATTCACAAGAAAATTCTAAATCGTCATCATGTGGAAAACTTTCATCTTGAATACTCATTTTTTCAACTACAAAAAGAAAATAATTTACATGTTCTTATAACACACTCCACAAATATAAGAATGCATGATATACAGTTATTGTATACATATCCACATTCATTACTTATTTATGTGTTTTAGAATTTAAAAAGCACCCAATTACCGTTAAGCATTTAAAAATTGTTCTTGTAAAAAAGTACATAAGTTAAATAAAATGCTCAATGTTGACAATACGATAACTATCAGCGATTATCATAAAAAAGGTGATCAGAGATCTGTTGAAATAAAATATGTTTGGATCAATCACAGTTGTCATTTCACCATTAAATTTGCTATGCTGTTATATATATATATATATATATATATATATATATATACATATAAATATGCATATACATATATATACATATATATATGTATATGTATATGTATATGTATATGTATATGTATATGTATATGTATATGTATATGCATATGTATATGTATATGTATATGTATATGTATATGTATATTTATATGTATATGTATATGTATATGTTTTTGTATATGCATATGTATATGTATATGTATATGTATATGTATATGTATATGTATATGTATATGTATATGTATATGTATATGTATATGTATATGTATATGTATATGTATATGTATATGTATATGTATATGTATATGCATATGTATATGCATATGTATATGGATATGTATATAAACATATACATATGTATGTATATATATATATATATATATATATATATGTATATATATATATATATATATATATATATATATATATATATGTATATATATGTATATATATATATAGATATATATATATATATATATATATATATATATATATATAATAGAAACTAAATTAAAAAAAATTATATATATATATATATATATATATATATATATGTATATATATCAATTACATAACGCTAGTTATTAAGGACAGTTAGTGTTTCTTTCCGTAAGCACAGGATATGATATTATAATCCTTATGAAAGTAGCATCAACCATATCCTAGCTTGGCAGCACTTTTTCACGTGTGTTGCAGTGTGCTTCAATTATATGTATATTTAATCGCATTAACCAATAAGAAATGGAAAAATTACGAAAAACTGTACAATGTACTTGATTATGTTAGTATGGGATTAACTTTATATATACATATATGTATACACATGCAAATAGATTCCGTGTATAGTAGGTATGTAATACTTTGCTTTTAATACATTGCTAAAGTTTTAAACAGCTGGTGTTTTGTTCCTTTACACAAACCTTTTTGTTTTTAGTAACGCCAAGTTTTGAATTTGCCAATAATAAGACATACAATGCCATCATCTGACTTTTGTGTTTTCATTTTGATTTCTTGTCTATATTTGGCTCTTTCATACCTACTGAATTTGGGTATAGCAGGTGCTATAAATTTAGTTGTTTCTTCTTTACAGCAACAACAAAAATTTAATCAGATTTTTCTTATTTACTGTTTTCAGTTTATTCTTCGCTTACACAAATTTTCATGTTGAAAGAGTTTTTCTTGTCTGATTATAAAACATAAAAGAAAAAGGTGTTGAAATTGCAAAAATTTAAAAGTTATTTAGCTATTTTAAACATTTGATGTGTAAGTGTTAAATTTGTGCGTGTAATAATCTATCAATTATTATTATTTTAATAATATGTTTTCCAATATATAACACACTTTGAAATCAAACACCAAAATAAGCACTTGTGCTCTTAAAAATTTGTTGAAATTGGAAGGAAATTGCACAGAGATCCTTTCTTTTGACTTGTGCGTGATATAGAGCTAAATAGCCGCCAAACTGGAGCGTATTCCGGAATATCTACGCGACACAGTCGATTGGTTAATGGGGTAAGTTGTTCATATTTTTCCCATTAATTGAAATGTATTGAGATGATTGCAAATTATTTTTCGTTCGACGTAGTTCTCCACCTCCTTTGAGTTGTTTTGGGTTACTTGCCACTTCTGTTGTTGGTATGGTATGATGTTGGGATTTTGTGTAGCTTTTTTATATCTAGCATTTGGCTTGATGCCAATTGGCCTCGTTTTTATCACAAAATTTTAGCAGTATGTGATTTTGTTGTTTTTCTCGTATTTTCATTTCTGTTGGATACCTCTTCCCTTGCGTCTTTGAACATCAGCCTATTTGACTGTTGGAGCCAGTAGTAGCGCAAGCATCATTACTGTTGTTTCTTTTATTTTTGCACTTTAAGCTGTTATTTTTGTTGCTGATTTTATTTTAGTTGCTGATTTTATTTTTGTTGAACAACAACTTTTTGTTGTTGGTTTTCATACGGTTGCTATATGTATATGGGTGTACATTGTTTAATTTTTATGATGTCACAGAAAAAAGGTGGTATGTATAAAATTTAATGAGGAATCCTATATAAATATGTATTATGTATAGTATATATATATATATATATATATATATATATATGTATATGTATATATGTATATATATATATATATATATATATATATATCTATATATATATATATATATATATATATATATATATATATATATATATGTATATATGTATATATATATATCTGTATATATATATATCTGTATATATATGTATATATATATATATATATATATATATATATATGTATATATATTAATAAATAGTTCCAATGTATATAAGTATGTACACATTGGTGAAATATACTTTGGATGTTTATATTGATTACTTCCATATAAATATGTAGATATTTGTGTCGACTACTCTTAAATAAATCCTTTTCTAAAAGTGACGCTTGACGAGAATAGATATCTTCAAAACAAGCAACATAAATAACCGCACTTAAACAAAAGTTCCAACGAAATTTTTATGGATATGTGTACTGCCACATAAAACCTGATCCCTTTATTATTGTATAAATTTGATTGGGTATATTTTAATACAATAACAAATAAATTAATTCTGCTACATAAAATATGTACATATACAAGTCCTAAACATGGAAAATTGGCTTTCACAAACTTTTGAAAAATTCATATATGTATGCCTATAACGTTTTAAGATTTGTTGTATTTTTCAACTTCCTGCGAAACTAGTCTTAATATTCTTGGGTTAACCAATTTTAATAACTAGAATGCTGCGAGTTAAACATTTATAACTGTAATAATATCTAATACGCAAAATACGTGCTTACCTTATTATATAACGTGTGTGATAATAGCTCTGTTCATATACTTTTCTATAACTTTCCATCAACTAGAGAGTAAGAAGATTATTTATGAAATTTCTCTCAACAATAAAAAGTAAATGAACACTTTCCCATTCAACATTATCAACTTAAAATAGTGATGTGTTATGTAGGTATACGCAAGTACTTAGTATGTACTCCAATAATTGGGAAAATTTTATATATTAGTATGAAAATATTGTGATGTTAAGTATATATTTGTTTCTTTCCAATGAAATTAATAAATAATTGCTTTTTACATGTAGTAGTCGTACAAGAACATTTCAAATAATAAAAATTTATCTACACAAACTTACACTATCAAAACGTATAATATTTGTTATAAAAACATATATAAAGCACGGGCAAAAGTATATTTTCGGAAGTTCGAACTATTTCAATGGAAGAAATTTTCATATGAGAATATTTCTGGATCTTAGCCGATTATCTTATCTTGTTATTGATTTCGTTATAGTTTTGTGTCAAATCGCAGTTCCCCCATTTCAATGTGAGATCTCGTCGCGCGAACAAAACGTTTGTTATTCTCTGAAACGCAGAATAAGTCAAAATATATAACACTATTTTATACACTTTTGTTAGATTTGGATAATAACCAACATATTGTTCTATGTATCGCCCGACAACAATAATTATCATAATGATAATTTCGTCTTTATGTGGAGACTTCTCACAAACTGCAGGATCCAGGCGCTTTGTAGAGCCAAGAATATATTTTGACCAAACTTACATACATTATATGTAATATTTGGTTTTTTAAAAATCATTTATTTCATATGCAAATGCATACCTTAAAAATTCGACTATCTACTGCTACTGTGTGAAGTGTCGACTATCTAGGTACTTATAGTTTTTACATCACCCCCAATCGATTCGGCATTTTATGTCCCTGATGTACTAGGAGTTTTGCTACATAATTCATTTTCTTTATACGTAATATATGATTACTGCTGATCCTAAGCTAAACAAAAATAGTCATAAACATATTTAATAGTATTAAATACTTGCAATTACTTAACATTTCTTAAATTTTCCAAAATATATTAATTTTTAGCTTCTTTTAGAAAACTTGACTTCTAAATGTATTATTAATTCTTCTAGTTTTTTGACCTCTTTTTGATTAATAATATGGACTAATATATTTTAAGCTTTATTTTTATTAAATTATAAATTGTTTTTCGATATTTCGTCACTCCTTTGTATGACTTCTTCAGGAAATTTATTTTTTAATTTGATGTGAAAAAATTATTTTTGTTTATGAAACAATAATATGAAAATTATTTGTCAACAAAATACAAAAAGATTCAAACAAAATTTAAATAAATTTAAAATATAGGAACAATAATAAAAAAATTTCAGAAAGTTTTAAACAATTTTAATTGAACTAAGTATATGTGAACAATAATAAAATATTTAAACCTTTGCTCTCTTTTGTGGCTCTCTCGTAGAAAGTTTTTCGAGTTAATGAACACTTTTCTATCAACAATTGTTAAGTCTGTGTTCATACGAGTCATGTTTTATTGACATGATTGCCACTTTATGGGTGAGAGGGACGAGAAGTAAAGTACTGAGTACTCATGCGCATGTACTGCCAGTACGTTTTGCTTTCTCATTCGTAATTTTAAAAATTACACAACTGTTGTGTGAACACCAATAAAAGTTCAAAGAAGAAAAAGTTAGAATCTTGTCAACAAGACATGACTCGTATGAACACAGACTAACAATTGTTAAAAATTTTTAGTAAAACAACATGTATCGATTTGAAGTTAAATATTTGAAAACGTTTGTATGTACATACATATATATGTATATTTATAAAATTAACTGAGAAAAATCACTACTATAAGTAGAAAATTTTGGATAGAAAAGCGTTAATTTACTTTTTGTTATTATTGAGAGAAATTTCACAATATTTCTTTCTACTATCTCGTTAATGAGAAGTGATAGAAAATGAAATGAACCGAGCTATAGCCTACTACACTTATTATAATGTGATTTTTTTAAATCTTTTGTGAGTTTCCATTTAAATTCTCAATTGGTTTATAAGTCTTTTGATAAGGTGAGATGGTTGAAACTTTACAAAACTGTGGTTGACGTCTACTGATGAATTGGTAAAAGCGCCAATGAAATGCATATAGACATTGCTTAACCACCCAAAAAATAAATTTCATATTACAATGAAAATATGTCAAATAGTAAAAATGTCAATACCGGCACCAGCACGGATAATCGAAATACTCTGTTAATAGATTCAAGTATACTGCATATTTTAATACAAAACATACAAATCACCATTAAAGAAGATCAATACCTTTGTTGGCAACAGGTTTGTAACCGTCCGACGAATCAATAAGTAAATAGTTGCGTGTAATGATCTTGTCATCCCCGCACTCAATAGATTTGAAAGTCAATGGACGACAATTGGAAACTCAGCTTCACATTGTGCGTTTATTTTCAAATTTCGTCGCTAAACTTCATTGATGGGCATATGCTGTGTGAAATGGTTTTCACAGATTTAACTAAACGCTCCCATGCTCCGACCTTGTCTGGTGCATTCGGAAGGTTGAACTCCTACTTGAGAAAATCAATTAGATTTTTGGCACATCGGACAGTAAACTGTCTCACAGTAAGCTGTCTAGTGGAAAAAAAAAATAAAAAAACGTTATTTATTATATACATATGAGATGAAAGCTGACACTCTCACGATTCCAGAGGTGGTTTTGTTTTTGATGTGCGTTACACATATAAAAAGTTATACGGCCTTAAAGGCGAATTATTTTCATAATTTTTTCATAACTTTTATGTAACAAAAAATGGGTTTGGGAAAATTAATATAAAAAATTAATTTTTCAACGAGAATGCATGCAATTATATTTGTTTTATTGAGATATGTAGCAGAAACAATGAAAAAATTCTAAATTTCAAATATTTATAGCAACACTGTAAGAAAAATTGTGAATAACTTAGCCAATATATATACTTAAAAAAAAAATTGTCAGCTTCGTTGGACCCGAAAAACTAAGCACATCACAAAATGACTTTTATGCATCAATAATCTTATTTTCTGGTAGTCTTAACGACCTGTTTTTGGTATCTAGACACGTTCAGATTATATTGGTATGTTCACAAAAGTTGTTCAGCTTTACCGTGGCTAATTTTTAAAAATATAGTGTATGAAAACAGGATTTCCTAAAAGTTACGATCGAAAAACGGAAAAAAAAAATTTTGTTCTCTAACTCTTTTAAAAAATCTCTGATTTAAAATACATTTCTGTCATAAAATTTTAGCAAGAAATATTTAAACGTACTCTTGGCTACATATTTGGCGAACATAGTTATGCGATATTTTTAAGTGCTGATTAGCTATTTGCTGATTAGCTGATGACACCTTTTTTTGGGCATCATGCCAATATTGGGAAACTTTGGAGGCCCATAAAAAGAAAACTACTACATTTTGATAGTAGAATCGAACCCATATAGTCACGACCTTGCACTTCTTTCATTGTTGCGTAGTGTAATGTATTATGCTTTAAACCAAAGAATTCCAAGATTCTAACCCATACAAAACCTATATTTGGTCACCATTTGAAACTAACTGTTTATTAATACAAATACGTACTTAAGCCAGAACCGTCAAAAAGTCGGGGTCGAAGTGCTTTACATAACAAGCTAAACCTAAAGATATGAACAAACTTAGCATTACTTATTCTCCCAACGAAGACCATTATAGATATGGAATTTCACCTTTACATTGTTTGCTTAGATACTTTGAGAGCATGTTACAGATTGCATATCGATTGCCTTTTAAGACTTGGCAAGTTAGGAATGATAAGAAAACACTGTATAATAAAAGAAAAAAAATTCGAGATAAATTTCGATCTGAGACGGGATTAACAGTTGATAAAGTGAAGTCTAATTTTGGCACCAGTAATGATGGCAATACAGCTCGAAAATTTTTTAACTAATTCAAAAAATTGTCCGAGATTAGAGGAGTTAATGAAAACTTGATATATAATTTTAATTTAATCTTAAAAACAGTATCCTCTGGAAAACCTATAAATATATCTAACTTTAAACAGGTAACGGAGGAAACTCGAGAAATATACTTAAATAACTACGATTGGTATTATATGCCACCAACGTTGCATAAACTTCTCATTCATGGTTGTGAAAGTATAAAATATTTGGATTTACCTATTTGTAATATTTAAATACCTGTATGAAATAAACATTTTGTTTCAAATATTTTCTTGGTTTATTTTAAGAATGCTTTCTGAAGATGCTTTAGAATGTCTATACAAAACAAGTAGAAAGAACAGACTTGAGCACACTCAAGAAAATAGCAGAGAAAATTGTAATCAAGATTTAATGAATAAACTCCTAATATTTTCTGATCCATTAATTCCATCTAATAGAAGTACAATAACTACAAGCAGCTCTTTCTAAAATAATCAAATTAGTATTTACATAATAAATAGTAGATGCATCTTTAACACTGATTCAGACTCAGAAACTTATTTTAGTGATTAAGAAATTGTTTACAATTGTTGTGTTATTTGAATATGTTTTTTATCTTAAATAATAATTTAATTTTAAAATATTTAGTGTTGTCACTAAGCATTCATATAATTTTATTTGAATACCAATGCTTATTTTCAAAACTTTAAACAATAAAAATACTAAAAAGTTTATAATGTCATATTAAAAAAGGTATACGGCAATCCTAAATAATTAGTGATTGGTTATAGCTCTGTTCATTTACTGAAAATTGTTAACAATTGTTGATAGAAAATTGTTCATTAACTCGAAAAACTTTTAATGTGAGACCCACAAAAGAGAACAAAAGATTGAGAGATTTGAAAATTGTTGAAAATTCTTGATAGTAAAATTTTTACTTTCAATAATTATCTAATCAGCTGCTTTGTGTTACATTTAGAAATCAAGTTTTCTAAAAGAACCTAAAAATTAAAATATTTTGAAAAATTTGAGAAATGTTAAGTAATTGCAAGTATTTAAAGCTACTAAATATGTTTATGACTATTTTTGTTAAGCTTAGTGTAGTATAAGCTACACTTGTGTGGCTAAGTGCTACCCCATACATTTAAAAGAATACTTGACCCTCCTGGTCAACACTACATGGTGGCAGCGGTAAACATTTAATTAAAGTGAAGAAGCTTTTACAATTGTGAAAGAGCTAAGTTTTTTCATCACGTTTTTTGTAAAAAAAAAAAAAAATTTTTTGAGGTTAGGTGAAAATAAATTAATTTACATCAATCTATGCCTCAAAAAGCAGACAAAACTGATAAAATGGAGAACATTTTTGTGGCAAACATCGCTCCTCCTGAACCATTTAATTTTTCGCACCCAGATGATTGGGCCAAATGGCGGAAAAGGTTTGAGCGGTATATGAACGTGTCAGGGCAATCAACTAAAACAGAAAGGGAGCAGATTGATTTGTTATTTTACATAATGGGGGAGAAAAGTGAGGAAGTCTCATTACAATTTGGATCCGCACCAACGAACGTGGCGGATGCCTTAAACAAATTTGACAACTACTTCAACCCAAGAAAAAACATCATATTTGAACGCTTCAAATTCAACTCAAGGGTTCAAAAGCAAGGCGAATCTGTGGATGATTTCATTACTGACCTACATGCCCTTGCCGAAAAGGGTGCGTACGGAAATCTGAAGGAAGAGTTAATCCGAGACAGAATCGTGGTGGGTATGCTCAACACAAAAGTTAGTGAACAGATGCAGCTGAAACCGGATCTAACGTTAAAGGTAGCAATAGATACAGCTCGACAAGCTGAAATTCAAATTAAACAAACAAAAGTCATCAAAGACGACAAAAACGTGTGTAACGTTCAAAAGGCAAGTGGCGGCATGCACGTACGTAACCAAGGTGGAAAAAAATTTTCAAATTTAAATGGTAATGGTAATTATGATAAGAATAAATGTAATTATTGTGGATTTAAACCACACAATAGAAAAGAGTGCCCTGCCAGGGAAAAAAATTGCAACATTTGCAACTTACGTGGACACTTTGCGAGTGTATGTAAAAAGAAAAATGAAATTAAAGCAAAACCAAGTAAAAAGGTAAATTCGGTTGAATCCGCAAATTTAAAATCAAATTCTGAAGATCGGGAAAATTTTGACTATATGATCGGCACGGTGAATAAATTTTTCACGGGAAATAATCGTAAATGTGTAGATTCGTGGTACATTCAGTGCAAAGTAGCCGAATTGAAAAATAGTTTAAACTTTCTTATAGATACTGGGGCAGACTGTGTCTGCATCCCAAAAGATTCGATTTCGAACCATCATAATCTAACCATCATAAATACAGATACAGGCTTAAAGGGACCGGATGGTAATTCGTTGAACGTTCTAGGAATTGCTAAAGCAACTTTAGCTTATCGTGGGAAACAATGTAAAGTAGACGTTTACATTGTTGAGGGGCTTAGTACTCCTATTTTAGGGCGAAATGCTATCGTAAAATTGAATATTCTTCAGCCTCCGGCTCTCGAAAATTTTTTAGTTTCAAAAAGTGAAAGTGAGAATATGTCATTTAAGTTAGTGGAAAATTTTCCCAGACTTTTTCGTGAAATCGGGGAGTTTAAAGGTGAAATTAACATAAGATTAAAAAATAATGTTACTCCTTTTGTACAAACAGTACCAAGAAAGGTTCCAATCCCTTTATTACCAAAATTGAAATCGGAAATTGATAGATTAATAGATCTGGACATAATTGAACGTATGGACGATGTTACTGAGTGGGTCAGTCCCATAGTAGTTGTTCCGAAACCAAACAATGAAATAAGACTGTGTGTTGACTACACCCAGCTTAATAAAGCGGTTATTAGGCCATATTATCCTATGCCGAAAATTGAGCTCTCCTTAGCTAACATTAAGGAAGCTAAAATTTTTTCGAAAATCGACACGAACAAAGGATTTTATCAAATAAAATTATGTCGTGAAAGTCAATTACTGACTTGTTTTATATGTCCATTCGGACGGTTTATTTTTAAAAGATTACCTTTTGGCATTTCTTGCGCGCCAGAATATTTTGTCTCAAAGTTTAATAAAGTCCTAGAAGGAATAAATAACTGCATTTCGCATGTTGATGATATTCTAATTTTTGGGAAAAATCGTAATGAACATGATGCCGCTCTCGAAAAAGTTTTAGCTCGCCTTGACAAAGAAGGTATAACTATTAACAAAGAGAAGTCATGTTTTGGTGTAGACCAAGTTACTTACTTAGGTTATGTTCTTTCAGCAAATGGTGTTTCTATTGATCCAGAAAGAATCAAGGCAATTGTTGACTTTCCCAAACCAGAAAATAAAACAGAAGTCCAACGTTTCCTCGGTATGGTGAATTTTGTTGCAAAGTTTATCCCCAATCGGTCTAAAATATTAGTACCTATCAATGTCTTAACGGGAAAGGTAGATTTTGTTTGGGATAAGGTACAGGAAAAGGCTTTTTTGGAAATTAAAAACAGTTTGACACAAACTCCAACTTTGGCCTTTTATGACCCTTCTAAACAAATTATCATTAGCTCAGACGCATCCTGTTATGGTATTGGTGCCTGTCTTTTTCAAGTGGACGGTGACGGTAAGAGGGAAGTGGTTTCATATATATCCAGAACGATGACCGATACTGAAAAACATTACGCTCAGATTGAACGTGAAGCCCTAGGCATAACTTGGGCAGCAGAAAAGTTAGCCGAGTATATAACAGGTGTGGAAGTAGTATTTGAAACAGACCACAAGCCTTTAGTGCAAATTTTACAGTCAAAAAATTTAGATACCTTGACCCCAAGACTACAACGTTTTAGAATGCGCCTTATGAGGTACGACTACTCTATAGTCTACGTACCAGGCAAAGACTTGAAAGTAGCCGACGCTTTATCTCGTAGTCCAGTTCCTTGTAAAAAGGACGAGCCTCAAGAACTCGGGATAGAAACTGAAGCTTTTGTACGTTTTATCGTAAAACATCTTCCAGTAAAAGATTATTATGTAGAAAAAATAATAAAAGCTCAAAAAGAGGACCCAATATGCAAACTACTTGTTCAGTATTCGGCAGATGGTTGGCCAACTCGTGATAAATTACCAGATTTAATGGTACCCTATTATCAATATCGTTACGATATTTCTTTTTCACAAAATTTAGTATTAAAGGATACACGAATAATTATCCCTCCAGGTTTACAAAGAGAAGTAATCAACTTCATTCATTCAGGCCATCAAGGAATTGCCAAGTGTCGTAGATTAGCTCAAACTTCGGTTTGGTGGTTAGGTCTTAGTTCACAGTTGGAAGATTTAGTAAAAAACTGTCCTAACTGCATTGAGGAACGATGTAACAACAGGGAAACATTCAAGTATGAAAATCCACCAACTCGACCGATGGAGAAAATTGGTTTAGACCTTTTCAAATGGAACACGTGGAATCTTATAATAACTGATTATTACTCGCGATATTTCGAATTTTTTCCACTAACCTCTATGACTGAAGAGGCCATAATCGACAAAGTCAAAGAATTTTTTTCACGCTTTGGTATTTGTTCCATATGCAGGAGTGACAATGGTCCACAATTTCAGTCAAAATTTAAACAATTTGCTTTCGATTACAATTTTACACACGTGACAAGTAGCCCTTATTATAGCCAATCTAATGGTGCTGCGGAAGCAGCGGTGAAAGTTGCAAAAAAATTGATAAAAAAATGTGAAAATGTTCACGAAGGTCTTCTTAACTACCGTTCAACCCCTTTAGCAAACGGATTTTCGCCCGCGGAATTAATGATGGGTCGCAAAATCAAATCTTTGGTTCCAATGTTGCCAAGTCTGTTAGAACCAGAGAATAATCAGAAAGTATTAGACAAGGAACGTCAAATTAAAGAAAAACAGATTCAAAATTATAATACAAGACACAGAACTAGAGATCTTCCGGAATTAAAAAAAAGGGGATGGGGTGTGGATAGTCGATTTACAAAAATATGGTAGGGTTTTAAAAAAACTAGACGAACCACGATCATATCTGGTTAAGGCGGATAGAGAGACGTACAGGCGAAACAGATGGCATCTAATCTCAGTGCCAAATTTCGGTACTGGTAATTCCGACAATTCAGACGAATTTTATAATCCAAATGAAAATTGTATAGTTGAAAACAATTTCGACAACAATGCTAGCGAGGATCAACCCGATTTGCCTTATACTCCAAAGGAACTACCTTCTGAAGAAACTCCAGAAGTTGGTCCCTCAACAAGAGTTGGTAGACATAGAACTACACCAACTTGGTTTAAAGATTATGTAGTTTAAGAGATTGATTTAGAAAATTAAAATACAATTTTAGAAAAAAAGTTTATTATATTTGTTACCTATAAAAACACATTCATTTAAAATAAAATAATAATGAAAATACAAAACAAATAAAATTGTACAAACATCTTTATTTAAAATCAAAAATATCAAAACAATTGTAAAACTGAAAAAATAATATTGTAAAAATACTTTAATTTAGTTATCAAAATTATAAAAAAAAAAAAAAATGTTAAATGAATTTAAAAAAAAAAAAAAAAAAAAAAAAAAATAAGTATAATAATTATTACTTATTATATTTAAAAAAGGGGATGTAGTATAAGCTACACTTGTGTGGCTAAGTGCTACCCTAATACATTTATAATGTAACGAGTATCACCGGTACTCGTTATTGTGCCAAGCTAATGTCATGGCTTTTTTTCCTTCTATTCTTTCTTCTTTATCTTGTGCCCAACACGTTCAGTCGCAATAAAACTTAATTATAATTTAATATTAAAACAACGTTTTTTTATTTAAAAGAATACTTGACCCTCCTGGTCAACACTACACTTAGGATCAGCAGTAATCAAATATTACGTATAAAGGAAATGAATTAAGTAGCAAAACAACTAGTACATTGGGACATAGGAAGCAGAATCGATTGGAGGTTGTAAAAACTATAAGTACCTAGATACTCGACACTTCGCACAATAGCAGTAGATAGCCGATTTTTTTAAGATATGCATTTGCATATGAAATAAATGATTTTTAAAAAACCAAATATTTTACATAATGTAAGGTTGGTTAAAATATATTTTTGGCTCTACAGAGGGCCTCCATAGAACAATATGTTGGTTATTATCCAAATCTAACAAAAGTGTATAAAATAATGTTATATATTTTGACTTATTCTGCGTTTCAGAGAATAACAAACGTTTTGTTGGTGCAACGAGATCTCGTTAGAACAGAAGCACTGCGATTTGACACAAAACCATAGTGAAATCAATAACAAGATAAAATAATCGGCTAAGATCGAGAAATATTCGTATATGAATATTTCCTTCATTGAAATAGTTCGAAATTCCCGAAAATATAATATTGCCCGTGCTTTATATATGGTTTTATAACAAATATTATACGTTTTGATAGTGTAAGTTTGTGTAGACAAATTTTTATTATTTGAAATGTTCTTGTACGACTGCTACATAAATAGCATTATTTTCATACTAATATATAAAATTTTCCCAAATATTGGAGTAAGTACTCGCGTATACCTACATAACACATCACTATTTTAAGTTGATAATTTTGTAATTTAATTTCTTTTTACTCTCTAGTTGATGGAAAGTGATAGAAAAGTAAATGAACAGAGCTTATATAATGAAATTGTTTCCTATTATACATATATGAAGCGAAATTCGTTTAGTGTAGAGTTCTTATTGTGTGGATTGTACACTAAAAGATTTAAAATAATTTTTTAAGTTGTTCATTACAATTTTGGCAAATAAATTTTAATGAACATTTACACTTTATCTTATTAAGTTGTGTGCTGCCTAAGATCCTTTAGTTTTCTCAAGTAATAAATTTAAAAGAAAAATTTTGAACGTATGCTGCAAAGTTTTGTGGACCTTCTTAAAACTTAAATAAAAAAATCAGAGATCAAAACTTCAAATAAAGGTGTTTAATCTTGAAAAACTTATTGTTTTAAAGTTCCGAGATATTCAGCAATTTTTATTTTCATGTATGTTATGTATGCATGTATGTATCTATATTAAGCGTGAATATTTACTATGCATTAATTTAATACAAGTATATCACGTCATATGCTTACATACATATGTATATAGATACATACTAATACACACAAACATATTTAACCTTAAGTGCAATTATAAACTTATTTGTTTGTGGTCAATCAACTTTATAATTAAAATTGAATTTAGTAATGACGATTTTCAACAGATTTAGCTTTGAAACAATATAAAAAGAATATTTTTTTAAATATCTTCATTTTATTGAAGAAAGAAAAAGTCGAATATAAAGCAGAAAATAATAAGCTCGTACTTCGACTTAAAGTAATTAGTGAAAAGTTTGTAATTAAAAAGCTCTTGAAAAAAAGTTTTCTTCTTTCTCTCCTTTTCTTTCTCTTTTGGCTCACTCTACTACTGAATGTGTATTGTTACTGCGACGAATACATACTATGCAGATACATATAAAATCTAGAATAATTATTTGCATAAAAAAAAACATAAATTTTAATTCAGAAAAAGTGTGGCAAACGACGGCAGAAGTTTGACGAAAATTAATTAGTTTTCTAAAATCCTTTTGAAATGTCTATTGTGGTTATATTTGAGTAAAATTTTTTTTAACATTTATAATATTTTGCCTCTACGGGGTTTTCTAACAGAAAGGAGTACAAGATTGAACATCACGTGTCTAACGAAACTTTTGTTATAAATTTGAGTGTGCTTTTGTAGACAAAATGTTATATAAATAAAATCTCACTAGAGGTGACTAATGTGCAGTCAGCTTAGTTAACGGGACAATGTTCTGCCGGTAATATCTCCGTAGGATTCACAGGCGCTGTCTTTTTCTTGAAGTAGATTAGGACGAATACATCTGCATATTAACGAGAACACTCTGTTCTCGGCTGAAACAAAACTTAGAAACTCATAAACTTCACAAAAAACCACTTGGGAAGTGTCTTGGCCACATTCGCACTTAACAATACTTTCTGTATGTTCTTTAATAAAGGGTAGTTTTACAGAGGCAAAACACTTTATGTTAACACTTTTTAACAAGTGAACTGATGATTATCCTCAAGTGTATGTGTTGGTAGAATCATTGGTCCGTATTTCTTTAAAAAAGACGCTCATATGCTAGAAGTCATACTTAAATTATAATGCCAACAGGTTATCTCCTGAATAAAGCAAATTTCATCTTAATATAAGACATCAATGTTTTATTTCATTCCAAATGTCTATAGGTCTATAAAAACACCATTTTGCTATTCATAAAAAAGCTTCAAATAGATGTTAAAAACTTTACTAAGAGGAACTTGATAGAAAATAATTAATTGTAAAATTGAGTGATTGAACATAAAATTCGGAAATTATAAGTTTTCTAAAATTTCAGAGGGTGGACAATTTTTTTGTAGTCGTTATTTTTACTAACTGGCACCAATTTGAAGGGTGAGACTTGGGAAAATTAGGGTCTCCCTAATGTACAATTATTGTAAGTGATTCTTTTATATTCATATCAAACCCAATAGTAAATTTTATAGACGCGATATAAAATATTCTTGCTAATTCTTAGTAAGTATACAAATGCAATTTCTTAGTAAGTATACAAATGCAATTTCTTAGTAAGTATACAATTTTTAATAAAAATATTTAAAAATCATTTGATAAAATAATTCCTAAAAAAATACAATTATTTTGAAGACTCGTTTGGCATACAAAAATAGAAAATCACTTAAAAAAACCAAAAAGTAAATTATTAGGTCTGTCTGCGTACACATATTTTGCATCATTTTGTGCAAAATGTTGTAAAATGTTGCAAAATGTTGTCTGCGTACTCCAAATCTCTTGCAGGGAGAGAGCCAAAAAGAGAATTTTTTGACAGTTGAAAATTAGAGAACTTGCAAAATGTTACTGGAGAAATTTCTTCTTGCAAGATTTTGCAACTAGTTTGAACAGCTGTTTTTATTTACTATTTGAATAAAATAATTTTTGTGAAATGAAAATAAAAATTTAAATTTAACAATGTCAGAGGTAAGTAGTTAGAATTGTGTTGACTTTTAACATTTACAATAACTTATAACAAACAAAACATTTTACTTCATGCTAGACACGTCCAAATATACAGTGTCACCGTGATTTAAGTGGATTGGAGATGGCAGAACCAATGGAATCAGTAGAACTTTGTGGAACAAACTTTGCAATTGAAGAGGCGAAAAGGTTTCTCGTGGAAATAGTGTGCGAGATGAAATTTGCCAAGGAATGCAAATTCTGTCAGATAATAACTAAAAATTCATTTCATTATTTTTAAGGAAAATTTTTAATTCAATATATACATATGTATGTATTTCCATTTTTATTTTTTATGTGTTTGTTAAGTTTATACATTTTGTAATCGGCTTCAGTGCCATTTAGGCAATATTTTTATTTCGATTTTATTAGTCACTGTAAAGAAAAAAATGAAATAAAATAATTCACTTATATTTATTAAACAGAAACAACAAAAGTATTCACTCTTTGTTAAGAGCAGAACCAATGATTCCAATAATGGAATCTTTCCTCTCTGCCCTTGCATTACTCTGCTCCTCTATAATAGCTTCTTATAGTTTGTAGATCTTCTCTTCATTGGCTTCCTTCTGCTTCTCATGTCTCTGCATTTTCCACGTACTCTTGTAAAGACGTTTTCCTTCGCTTAGAGCATGAAGCCGTTATATCTACATTTTCTGTACATGCAGATATAAAATATACATTCATAAGTAAATAAAAAATCCAAACAGTATTCAGGATTCACCAATCTTTCCTCCCGAAACAGGTCGTCCATTGTTAAGCTGACACTATGTTGGGCAATGTAAGCAAAATAAGTTTTATAAAAAACCCGACAAATAAAACTAAAAATTAAGAAGAAATTGAACTTACCAAAATAATAACAGTGTAATAAACAAGTTTTTTAATTTACAACACTTTTTAAGATTCACTTTAATTCATAATTTTTTAATTTACCGCGAGAATTCACTTTTGTGAAAATTCTTTTGCTTTTTTAGTTTAATTATTTACACACCGATCAGCTGTTTTCTTGCAAAATTTCACTGGAAGCCGTCTGCGTACTTTTTGAAATATTCTCAGCCGACAGAGTAAAATTGGTATTACTCTCCCAAAAAAAGTTACTGAGTATTTGCTGTTGGAAAAGTACGCAGACAGACCTATTTATACACCGGCGCTTAGGGTGTGAATGCTAGTGATGCAATGCGTTGTATTGGATCTATGATGGGGAGAGCTAGTCGTGAAGAAAGATGGGAATATGAAGAATTTATTACAATATCATTTCCAACTTCTCCGGCGAATTGTCTTTACAGAACCAACGAAGGAGGAGAGATATACATATAATGCTCTCTGGTAGTGTCAAACGTTGTCAAAAATGTTCAGTGTCAAGTGCTACGCCTTCACCATTGAAACAACTGGACAACAACTAACACACTAAAGCATATTCATGGCTAAGTGTGAAGTCAGATCCAGGATCGTCAGCCATCTGCACTCTCTAAATATGTAAACCTAATGGTAGAGTGAGCAAAAAATTCTCTTCCAAACTTAAAGGTTAACTTAAGAACATATACTATTCCAACACATCGTGGGTATGTTTCACTGATAGTAAAACATAAAAAAAAAATAAGAAAGCATACACAACTGAAGAATAAACAAGAGAAAGATAATTAAAGGAAGAATTCCAAGCAAAAAAAAACCAAAAAAACCAAACATTATAAAAACTAATAATTACCAACTAAGTGCGAAATGTGTCACATGTCAGAGAGCTGTATCTCATCAAAGTCAAACAAACATGAACTAAGATTATGTTGTCCTACCAACAGCTTCATTACATTTCTGTGTTCATCGGCATCAGCATTATCATCCTCAAAGTCCTTTGATAGTAATTTCAACCTACATACCTAAATGAGACTATGTATTTGCATTACAACCCGTATTTTGGTTGCAGAGTTACTTTTGCGTACAAATTTAATGTGTATTTTTTTCTGTAAGCATTTTTATCTTTTTGTCTAACCAATAGTTAATATCTTTTAATTTTGTTTGGTTAAGCTAAGAAAAGGAAGCATTTGTTTGCCAGGTTTTCTTTAGCGGTAATAGTAGGGGGAGGATGATCGTGGGTATTCATGTTGCGACGTATTTTCTGTACACAATGGAAAATATATTGATTTTCAAATTAATATACGTATTATACAGAGCAATTTAGTTTACACAACGTTCGCAATATAAAAACAGAAATAAATAACTAACGTGTCAACCTTCTAAGTTAATTTTTGCTAAGTTGTCATCATGTAGGTGTTATATTGTGCCATAGAGAGTTATTAAGAATTCATGATTGCCGTAAAATATTCTCCATTCATACATTCAGTTCTTTTATTGTTTTGTAGATAACATTTTTCTGTACATGTTAACAGTGTTGGTCAAAAGTAATAAATTATTTTTAACAGAAACATATTGTTGCAACAAGATGGTACAATTTGCCACACATTGCGCTTAAAAATCGATTTCCTGCAAAAAAAAGAAAATATGATGAGAACTATACATTTAGAAGTGGCCCTGTTCACTGCCCGAGATTTTCGTGCAATTTAACGACACAGTATTTATGGGGTTATTTTTAGGCATTTTCTTATGCCGACAAACCAGCAACTTGAAGTATTGAATGCCGATATTCAAGCAACTCTTCAAGTATTGAAAGCCGACATTCAAGTCACTATTAGGCAGTCATATGGTTAGATTGATTGAAAAAATTAATCATAAGTTGGACTCATGCCGGAATTATATTGTGTTATTAGAAATCTGTATAGCCCCGTCCTTACGCAAGGTACATAAATAAGAGAATTGAATTTGATATATAATGTAATAACTCGCTATTTCAATAACAACATAGTAATATTTATTTTTCTAGAATAACACAAATTTACTAATTAAATTTATTCATCTAATACAATCTCAACAACTTTCCTCTAGTATAACTGTCACATAACTAAAGACCCAACTATAATGCGCTTAGGCTAGCGTAGGCTAGCGTCACAACTCAACAAAAAGACTGACAAATGCGTATGGAAAAATAGGAAATATTTGTGTGGGTATATTATATTTACACTCAGTTGTAAAAAATGTACTTTTGCAAAAACTAATATATGATATATGTATAAATAAAATATAAATACATATATATATAAATATATTCAACTTTTACATATATATGTATCTTATCATACCAATTTAGGAAGCAATTAAAAAAGAAATTGTGCAACATATAATTAATTGTAAGAAAATCTACAAATACACTATAATATACATATATACCATAAACAAATGCTAAACATTCAATTGGAGTATTCACACCTCGTGCTATTTAGTCATATTGTCATAGTCATAAAATTTTAGACCAGTTTAAAAAAGTTGTTTTTGTGCTCCATATAAAAAAGTCATAAAATAATAGCACTCTTTTAGGTATGTTTTTGTGTTGTCATAAAATGCTCTAGAGATTCGAGCGGCTGAAAATCTTTAGGCGAGACGGCGATAGTATATGTTTGCCGCCGTTACTTATATATCATTCACGACTAAAAAACGGTTAAAAAATTGTTCGGACCTATATGTCTCTACATTAAATCACTTTTTTATAACATAAATTTATTAAATTAAAAGAGCACTAAATCGCAAAAACTAAATATATACAAGTGAACAATTTTTCTCATTTAGCTTACGTAGCTGGCAACCACTCAACGTTTTTCCGTATGCCGCCGCAAAAACAGGTCATAACAAGATGCAGCTGTTAGAGTTTAAACATGCAAATTTATTTAGCAGATCAAGTTATGACGGGTTGTTAACACTAGTCATATATTTCGTGCTATTATTTTATGACTTATGATTTTATGACTACAGTGTGAATCTTCCAGCTGTGTGCTATTTTGTCATATTGTCATAAAATCATAATATTTTAGACCAGTTTAAAGAAATTGTTGTGCTGCATAGAAAAAAGTCATAAAATAATAGCACTCTGTCAGTTTTTTTTTTGTCATAAAATAGCTCTAGAGATCTGAGTCGAACCGGCTGAAGATCTTTAGGAGAGACGGAGATAGTATATGTTTGCAGCCATTCCTTGACATTTCGAGCGGTATGCTTAGGATCGTTATCTTGCTGGAAGACCCAAGAAAATGTTCAGCTCTCTTGTAAATTGTCAACTCTCTTGTAAATTTGCTTTTAAAATGCTAAGATAATCCCCACCACCGTGCTTAACCGTCTTAGTAACATTATTTTCCTCGTAGATATGCCCAATTTATGCCTCCACTTTTCCTGTGACCCTTTTCTTCCGAAAATTTCTATTTTGCACTCGCCAGTAAATGAACATTTGTCCCAAAAAGAATTATCTTCATTTTTATGCTTTTTCTCATATTTCAGACGCTTCTTTTCATTTTTAACGGATATAAGTGGCCTTTTTCGGAGAACTCTGCCATATAACCCATGTTCATGTAGTGCTCGGTGGACAGTACTGGCACTTACACTTTCTCCTGATGTTATTGTCTGTTCCTCTGCTATTTTTACTGAACTTTCCCAAGCATTAGCCTTAACTCTTCGTGCTATTGTCCTCTTTTCGGCGTCGGAAAAAATTTTAGGTCTTCCAGATCGAGGAAAGTCTTCAATATATTTTACCTTTATGTACTAATCCAATACTTTTTAATAGTATTATGACATCTACCTATAACACGGCCAATTTCTCTCAAAGATTTGCCTACAGACGCCAATTTCACTAATAAATTACGAGTTTGCCCATGTTAACTATTTACTCAGAAAATAAAATTAACTTGCCTTTCTATTGGTCAATATGGAATAAAGATATAATAAAATATTTGTAATATAATTCCAAAAGAAGAAAGCAAACTAGCGGTTTATTCACCGTTATAAAAATACAACGTTGAAATTATATGAGAGTACATTTTTTGACGCATAAAATAACCTACTACTAAGTACACTTTAAAAAAATAAAAGCTGTTTAATTTTAGCATTCGTTTTTTAAGATATATCTTAAAAAACGAATAAATGTTGAACAGTAATAAATGTTGAACATTTGACAGTATTTTCGACAAGTTGTGATACTAGCCTACGCTAGCCGAAGCACATTATAGTTGGGTCTTATGTGCTGAAAATAACCGCGTTGCAGGCCTCCACATATCATACACGATTCTTTTTGATAACAATTATTGGATGTTTTTATTTCTGCTGTAAAGATGGGGTGTATACCATTAATAATGTGATAAAGTATTACCCAACTCCACATAACTTGATTCACAATTTTTCAATAATAACACTAGCCAGCAAGGGTTTTGACTGGAGCAACCAAATATCTTTCATAGAGTAATTTGGTGAGCTGAATTCGAATCTGCAATTGGTTCTTCTCTATAACGTCAGGTTTTCAAGATATTAAAATGCTTTTTATAGTGTTTTCCATAAAAAAAATCATTAGTTAATTAAAAAATCAATGAGTTTTCAAAAGTGAAAGGTGTTATATGAACGTCGTTGTATTTGGTTAATTTGGTTTCACGTATTAGAGTCCAGCAATAGTCTCCCAGCATACTTTTGTCTCAAAATCCTTGATAATTTCTTTCAATCTTCATTAAATCTTTTGTGGGAAAAAATCTATATGCGAATGAAGGAAATGCATTTATGTGACATTCGTGTACCTCATTCGTGATAATTTTTCAATAATTCAGCAATAATTTGTCAGTAGCTTTCACTCTTATTGTTTCCAAGAAAAATTTAAACGACTCCCAGGCTGCATATTGTTTCTCCAATAAACACTGTGAAAAATTATGATCATTTAAAGCTTTCTGATCTGGGGCCATCAAATATGTCCTCTTTTATTTTAAAATATGAAATTTTAGTAAAAACCGCTAACAAATATTTAAATGATATACCATCTTTGTCCAGAGCCTTAAAAAAGTTCTTAAAATGGCCCAATTTTATGTGCAGCGGCGGAAGAATAACGTTATTTTGATCAATTCATGGTTTATTTGAAATGTTTTGTTTTCCTGCTGCACATCCAGTTCTTTTTGGCCATTTTGCTCTAACGTAATAATGAAATGTGGCGCGACTATCTCATAGGCAAAGGAAACAACAATATTTTGTGAAACTTCCTTCCATACTAGTCAACAAATCAATGACCTGAAACAGATTAACTTCTGTTATTTACGATTATCCATACTATATATGCAAATAGATTTATGGTCACCACAGATCTCCTATTTATTACCGTTGTATTTCAGTAATGTCAAAATTTCAGAGACAGCAAACAAAACTTCCCTCCATACCAAATAATACTCTCCTCTCCCCTTTCAAAACTTCGTCGTGTAAACCTGGACTTGTCATGGGGAAGAAAAATTACCTCTAACTGCTGTTGTGTATAAGTTCATATTCCGTAGCTAAGGCCTCTGCTTTCGTCGATAATGTTCTGAGTATTGCTGTCCTATATACTGAGTTTAGTTTATGCACACCGGTGCAGCATATAATGAAATACTCCTAACTACACTCGCTTACTCCAATTGCGTATAATGTTTAACGTATGTATATATGACTTTTTGGAAACTAAGACACGAAATAATTCAAGAGATAAAATCTAAATCGCTAAGGGAGCTCAAGTGCATTTCAGAAATTTTTTCTCCCTACTTTAAAGGGGGCAAAATAGAAATTGACGATTTAAATAAATATAATTTGAGAAAAGAAAAAATTACAGTATATTTGAACATATTTTATAATATAATATGCTTTGAAATTGGTCATTAATGAATACAATTGTGCAGTCGTGGTCCATTCTACAACTGGCTTTCAGTATGATATTTTGATTAATGTTAAGAGTACAAATTTAGTAAAATTGTTTCCTTCGCTGTCGAAATTTCGCTTCAGTAACTATAGAAGGAGATTGCTGTAATACACTCTCTAGTATATGTAATACTAATAGATGTTTCCACTCGTTTCAGCTTTATTAAAAATTGAAATTTTTAAAATCCAATTAGACCCAAATATTAATCATCTGGCCATATTTTGGAATATATATTTTTAAAATCAGGTAAACTATTGTGCCTTATTATGGTCGTCGACTCCACAGTTACTACAAGATAGAAGATAAATTTTGTGTTGCCTATTCGACAGCCGTAACAAGAACTATTATATTAAAGTATCCACAGAATGTTTTAAATTTAGGTTATGTTAGGTTAGGTTGAAAAGAGGGGCATGGGTCATCCCAATCCTCACAAGGATTACACCTAGGCCGCGATAGGCCTGTTGTGCACTCTATAGTTAGGAGTCACCATTCTATGGGACCTCCTTTGTACCTCCCAAAAAAAACCTTAGGATTTGTTTACATTAGGAACCTAGTCTCTTCAATGTATCTTCTTAAGTCCCTAAGAAGTTCCATCTCCTGTATTATCCCCTGATTAAATACTTGTCTTCTGACCTGGTTGAAAGCTGGACAGTGGCACAAGTAGGGCTCCAGTGTTTCGTCCTCCTCCTGACAGGCTCTGCATGTTATATCAACAACGATACCCATGCGTGCCAGGTGAGTCTTCAACTCTGCATGTCCTGTTATCAAATGAACCAGTTTCCGCAGTACTGGCCTTCTCAACGTTAGGATCTCTCCTGTCCTTTTACCATCTGGGTCACCCCATAGAATTCTGGTCACCCTACCTACTGTAGATTGCTGCCAATCTCTTGTATGCAATTCTATGGCCCACTGTTTAAGTTCGTTCTTAAAAACCTGAAATGGCTTTGGGTTATCTAGTGTGATGTTTGCCATTAATGCTCCCATCTTAGCTAGCCTATCTGCCTCAATATTTCCAGGTATTTCCTGATGTCCTGGAATCCATATTATCTCATATTATCGCGTGTATGAGTTTATCTCATCCTTGCATTGTAGTACACGCCGAGATTGAACCACGTGATTCCTTAGGGCCTCGATAACTCTTCTACTATCCGTGAATATACGAACCGGTAGTCTGTTATCGATTTCCTTTAGCCATTTTATCCCTTCCGTAATAGCCGCGATCTCGCTTTGAAATACTGCGTTATGATCTGGTAGACGGAAGTATTTGCGATAGTTACGACCCATGTCATAGAAACCGCCACCCGATCGGTCGCCAATTTTCAACCCGTCCGTGTACAGGTTGGTCATGGAGTTCGTTGTATCCGCATTCTCCCATTCCATACCTTCCGATATTATGGTGATGCAGTGTGTTTGTACATATTTTATAGGAATTCTGTCGTACAGAACCATTCGAACATTGTTCCTCGGTAAGACGTGTATTATGCTCTGGTGTTTGGATAAATGTTCTTTCTTCAGCCACTCATCCATCACCATCAATCTTGTAGCAGCCAGGGCTGCTTCATACTTAACCTGTATATCAATAGGCGGTATTGATAGAATATTTTCCATCGCCTTGGTTGATGTGATTCTTATTGCTCCACAGATGCCGATACAACACTGTCTCTGTATTTTTTTGAAGATGTCTGATGTTCACCTTCTTTTCTAATGACGTCCACAATTGGTCTTACCACACTCGTATAGAGCCAGTGTGCCATTTTTGGGTTCATTCCCCATTTGGACCCGATTGCCATTCGACAATAGGTCCAGACTCTTTGGGTCCTGATTACCCTACTCTCTATATGGTCTTTCCAGGATAATCTCCAATCGAGTATTACTCCTAGATATTTGGCCTTCTTGCTAAATCTGTGAGATCTTCCGCTTTCTTGTGAACATACAAATTTCTGTCTTATTTGGGTTTACATTGAGACCCCTTTCTGTAGCCCAATTGTGAGCTAAATTTAGAGCCTCTATTGCCTTTCCGCAAAGAACTCTAGGATTGTTTCCCCTTATCAATATCGCTTCATCGTCTGCATAGCAGACTGGAGCAAATCCTTCCTGGGATAATGTTTTCAGTAGGGTATTTATGGGAACCACCCACAGTAAGGGAGATAGTATTCCCCCCTGTGGTGTACCGCAACACACGTTTCCTCCTATTCTTGTACCATTAACCTCACAACTTATCTTCCTGTTCCTAAGCTTATGACTGATCCATGCAGTCAATCTATGGTCCAAGTCGAAGTTGCTCAGCGAGTCAATAATACTCGTGGTCGAGATATTGCTGAAAGCCCCTTCTATATCGATAAATAATGCCATTGTGTATATACCCAATTCAAAGGTTCTCTCTATATGATACACAACTTCTTGTAGATCTCGACAGATCTGCCCTTAATGTAAGCATGTTGCTTAAATTTCAGTATGCTGTGCGGTATTCTTTCCTTCAACATTGTGTCCACAATCCGTTCCAACATTTTTAGTAAGAAAGAAGTTAGGCTAATCGGTCTGTCAGTCCTCGGGTCTGCATAGCTCTCCTGGTTTTGGAATGAAAACGACTTTAGCCTCCCTCCATGCCAGGGGAGTATATGCATTGGTAAGACAGATTGTGAATATATTAGCCAACCTATCCTCTATTAGGTCTATACTCTTCTGAAGAAGAGCCGGGAAGATGAAGTCAGGCCCTGCCGCCTTATATGGCGAAAGGCTCTCCACTGCTCTACGTACCATTTGAGTATCTATCATTATCCTTGGATTATTTATATTCCTCGGGGAGTCTGCTACTTCCGGACGGCTCTCCTGCCCTGTGCGGAAGTGTGCCTCCATAAGAAATCCCAATAACTCCTCCATTGTCTCTGCCCTCCTACCCTCCGAGTCTACAAGTATCTCAGGTTGAGTATGGATTTTCGACAAGAGTTTCTTTATTTTGGAAGCTTCACTAACGCTGTCTACCTGTTCGCAAAAACGCTTCCAGCATTTGCGCTTGGCGCCTCTTATTTCCTTATTGTACCTCTTCAGTTTATTTTTATATTCTTCCCAGTATATTCCGAGTCCCTTCCTACGGGCTCTATTAAAGAGCCTTCTGGTTTCTCTCCTGAGATTCATAAGTTGACCCGTCATCCAGGGTTTATCTTTTGGGTTTCTTCTATATCTGAGTGGACAACTGTCCACATAGGATTCCCTAATATCAGTACTCCGTCTATCTATCTCTGAATCTATGCGCCCTACAGTATTCAGTGGAGGGGTATAGTCTCAGAGTCTGCTCTGTAGATTAGACCTATATCTTGACCAGTCCGTATTGGCCCTATTCCTAAATGTCATGGGGTTGGCATCAGGATGGTCTAATGTCATGAAAATATAACGATGATCCGAGAAGGAATGCAATCCCGACACGTGCCAATCGCTTATTTCATCAATCAACTTTTCTGAACATATAGTAATGTCAATAACCTCTTCCCTAATTTTGTTAATGAACGTTGGTTCATTTCCAGTATTTACTGTGAAGAGGTTATTTGCTATTCAAATAACGCATCACCTGTATTGTTGCAATTTGTGCCCCAAGAGAGATAATGCGAGTTGGCATCACAGCCTATTAAGGTATTCCTACCTTTACTCCTAGCGGAAGATACAATTCGTCTCAATTCCGACGTTGGTGGAAGTGTCGGGGTGTCCGAGGGCAGATATAGTGAAGCCATCAGCATATTCCGACTGCCATATATCAGAGTTGTGGCGTCTGATGTTGATAATTCTGGGGAGAAAAGAAAGTTTAATCCCTTATGACATAGTATGCACGCCCTGGGTCTAGCCTCGGTCTTTGCATAAAAAAGTTGATAATTACAGTCGTTCAACCCAGAAACCTTGTCTTTATTTGTCCATGGTTCCTGTATGAACACAACGTGTATCTTACCTTTTGTTACTTGCTCCATCAGGGCTTGAGTCGCCGTTCTACTCCGATGGAGGTTTATCTGTAGTAACAGTAGCATTTAAACGGCTTCTGAAGGAGTATCTTGAGATACCCCTTTATTTTTATCATTTTCGACCTTCTCGGTCGGGCCTACTGCCCAGGCAATGGGAGTCTTCCCGACCTTGAAGTATATGGTCGAGGTGGCAAAGAAGGCCCTCCCTCGTCGTTCCTCAAGGTAGGCCATACCCACCACGATTAAGTTTGTCCAGACCCACCACGATTAAGGTGCCCTCCTCTGCCTCCTCTCGGTGGAAGATTTCCCACTTGCTCGCATCGAGGCCTTTATTCTGTTTACTGATTATATTCGTTATGGCCTCATTTTTCAGACTTCCACCCCAACCTTTTATATATATATTTTTTTTTGTTAGGGCTGGGATTTCCGTCTTCTTCACGAGTGAGAGTCTTCCACCTTCCCATGGTGCCTTAATGCTGTTTATTCGGTCTCGTAATATCTCCACACAGGAGTCAGACTCCAGTTGCAGAACCATTACGTCCCGAACAAACTTGCAATTTTCGATATAGATTTGTGGGGCATTCTCATCCGCTGATAATATGTACTCCACAATCCTTGTGATAGTGCGCTTGAATTTTGGAATCAATGACAGCATAGCTTAGCTCTTCTGCCAGTTTCATGCGCCCCGCCTTGGCATACGTGGGTCGCTCCTTAGCACTCTTTTCATCAGGTCTTCTCTTCAGTGATTTAGAAGCTTTAGGAGCTCCTCCAACCACTGAAGATTTTCCCGACGCCATCGCTTGTTTGGAGGTACTAGCGCACTTTGAGCCCTCCGTAGAGTTCCCTTTGGGATGTTTCGACCCGCCGCCCGCTGCACCCCCTCCCAGCGGGGAGCCTTTTAGTTTGAATTTTTTAACGTGGCCAGCAGTGTTCTACTCCTCCAGCGAGCGAACTCTCTTGCCCTTCTCCATTGGCATGGAAACGGGTGTAGAGCATAGTGTAGCTTCAAATGTCTCGAATGGACTTTCAAATCATTCATTTGTTTTTAAAATCAAATCATAATTTGTTTTTTTTAGGCATATGAAATGTGTTTCGAAACAAAATAGGCACCAAACAAATCAAACACAAAAAAAGAGTAAAAAAAGTATTAGAGTTAAAAAAACAACTCGTCAATAGACTATTCTATTCATAACTGGTTGTGTTTCACAAAACGAAATGTTTTGTGAATCAACACAAAAAATTTTTTAACAAAAAAATATCTTATACATATATTTATATACATATATTTATGTTTATATACATACATACATTATAATTTTAATATATTATTCAC
Source organism: Linnaemya vulpina (assembly GCA_963675445.1). Taxonomy (NCBI): domain Eukaryota; kingdom Metazoa; phylum Arthropoda; class Insecta; order Diptera; family Tachinidae; genus Linnaemya; species Linnaemya vulpina. The sequence continues at coordinate 63,795,930 of OY776278.1, read as the reverse complement.
TCAAAATAATTTTTATTATAAATCTTAGTTATTCTTACTTATAAATTTCTTTCCAACTAAAGATCGAATGACAATTGTCAATTCTATGTTTCGAGTTTTTTTAGAATCATTTGTGTTTTCTCATTAAAACATACAAATGTAAGAAACATTCGAAAAAAAGGAATCAAACATTGTTTCGTTTCTATTTTTTCTATTTGTTTTCGAATAGTCTCGTTACATCAAACCTGTTTGATTCTATTCATTCTATTTCGTTTGTTTTAAATTTTTGTTTTGAATTATTCGACAAGTTTCATAAAACATCAAACCACTTGAAGTCTACTGCTATTCATTGCAACAGTATGGTGTAGAGTCTTCACCTTCCTTTGAAGCATCCTGCTGATTCCTACGTTTCAACTTCGCTGCTTTTCGTCTCTGAGCACCTGAAAGATTCCTCCTTTTCGTGGTGAGTTTGGCTATGCTAGCACTTACTTCCTCGACCATCTTATCTACTTCAGAGGATTTCTTACTATTTTTTGGGTGGGAAAAATCGGAGACCTCGCCCGTCTTTTGTGGCTGGGGATGGTTTGCCATCACCCTCGGTACCGATTCTTCCTCCCCTAGGCTTCTTGTGGCTCTAGCAACAGCGGCGGCCAAGTTGCCCACCTCCGAATTTGTTTCCTTACAGTCGGTTTTTGACGACGACCTGGGGCCTGTTTGCTCACCAGCAAAAGCCGCCGGTACTGAGTTATTTAGGCTCTGCACCGTAACTTTATTCTTTATTAGGTTTTTATCCATTTAGTTCGGGTTGGCCCGCGAGGGATTACAGGAATCCCTTGGGTTCGGGTTAGTACGAGCGATCGACATCCCGGGTGTGCTGAAACCCTGGGTGATGATCGCCCACTCTACCCCGAACCCCCCCTATCCACCACCTGGGGACGCGTCCAATGGGAGCAAAACCAAGCAAACGTCTCCACACGGATGTTTTAAATTTACCACGAAAATTCAGTTTAACTTCATTCAACATGGTAAAAAATAAAAAATATGCTTAAAAAACTAAGAGTGCTGAAGTCAGCTATGGCGAATATAAAATACTGCTCAAGGGCACTTGAATATTATTTTATATATTAAAAAAATATTACATATCGAGAATTACTGCTTAATTATCACAGCGCACAGTAAGCTGTCCAGTAAAAAAAAATCAAAAAAAAAAAAGTTCGAATTTATCAATAAAAGATGAAAGCTGACACTCCCACGATTCCAAAAGTGGTTTGGTTTTTCATGTGCGTTACACATATAAAAAGTTATACGGCCTTAAAGTCGAACTATTTTCATAATTTTTTCATAACTTTTAAGTAACAAAAAATTGGTTTGGAAAAATGCACATAAAAAATTAATTTTTCAATAAAAATGCTTGCAATTATATTTGCTTTATTCAGAACACAATAAAAAAAACCTTAAATTCAAATATTTATAGCAACACTGTAAGAAAAATTGTGAAGAAATCACAAAACGACTTTTATGAATCAATAATATTATTTTCTGATATATATACTAAAATATGTATAGGAAGGTTTAGGTGTTTTCTATGCCAACTTTTGAAATATTTTAAAAATCTTTCATATGTGATATATTTATTAAAATTATCAGTTGATATTTTTACTGTTTGATAATGTGTGATAATAGGCTATGCTTTAAACCAGTGATACGCAAGCTTTTATTTGCCTATCGCGCGCGATAGGAAAACCAATTCTGCTTGCGCAGCCCGTTCTCTCCTTGAAACATGTATAATGTAAACAACAAATTGTTTTTCTCGCTCTCTTTGAGTTTCTTAAAACAAATTATGACTATCAGGAATGAATAACGTGTGCATATTGTTTGTTAATGCGTTAGCTAGTTAGCCTGGATATATTGATTTAAATCACTTTGTGTCATAAAGTGATCCGAATCAATATATCCACTTCTAACTAGCGTAGGCAGAAGTTTTTCTCTTCCACTAGCGTATGTTTATGTGTTGAATTATTGTAAAATTTCATAGCATATGAAAAGTAAGACTGTATAGAATTTCCTAACCCTGTTCAGTTGTTCTGCTGCTTCCAACACATTGTAATGTGTTTATGTAGTGGTGCGTAACACTGCTTTAAACGAAAGAATACCAAGTAGGATGACTCTAACACATATAAAACCTTATTCTTACATATTTGGACACCATGTGAAACTAAGCCTTTATTGATACAAATACGCACTTAAGCAAGAACTGCCGAAGAGTCGGGACCGAAGTGCTTCATATGCCAAGCTAAACCTAAAGATATGAACAAACTTAGCATTACTTATTCTCCCAACGAAGACCATTATAGATATGGAATTTCACCTTTACATTGTTTGCTTAGATACTTTGAGAGCATGTTACAGATTGCATATCGATTGCCTTTTAAGACTTGGCAAGTTAGGAATGATAAGAAAACACTGTATAATAAAAGAAAAAAACAAATTCAAGATAAATTTCGATCTGAGACGGGATTAACAGTTGATAAAGTGAAGTCTAATTTTGGCACCAGTAATGATGGGCATACAACTCGAAAATTTTTTAACGAGTTCAAAAAATCGTCCGAAATTACAAAAATTTATATATATTTTGAATTTAATCTTAAAAACAGTACTCTCTGGAAAACCTATAAATATATCTAACTATAAACAGCTAACGGAGGAAACTCGAGAAATATATTCAAATAACTACGATTGGAATTATATGCCATCAACGTTGCATAAACTTCTCGTTCATGGTTGTGAAAGTATAAAATATTTGGATTTACCTATTTGTAATATTTAAATACCTGTATGAAATAAACATTTTGTTTCAAATATTTTCTTGGTTTATTTTAGGAATGCTTTCTGAAGATGCTTTAGAATGTCTATACAAAACAATTAGAAAGAACAGACTTGAGTACACTCGAAAAAATAGCAGAGAAAATTGTAATCAATGAATAAACTTATAAAATAAAGTAATATTTTCTGATCTATTAATATCAACTAATAGAAATACAATAAATACAAGCAGCTCTTTCTACAATAATCAAGAAATTTGTATTTACATAATAGTAGATGAATTTTTTAACACTGTTTCAGCCTCAGAAACTTATTTTATTGATTAAGAAATTGTTTACAATTGTTGTGTTACTTGAATTTGTTTGTTACTTTATTATTATTCTTTATATAAATATGTTTTTTATCTTAAATAATAATTTAATTTTAAAATATTTAGTATTGTCAATTTGGCAACCCTATTCATATAATGTTACTTGAATACCCATGGTTATTTTCAAAACTTTAAACAATAAAAATACTAAAAAGTTTAAAATAATGTTATATTAAAAAAAGGTATACGGCAACCCTAATTAATTAGTGATTGGTTATATTTCATAAAAAAACTATCACGCTGTATCATTTTGTATGTGAAATGACAGATTAAAACTCAAAATATAATAACCACAAGTGGGGGAATTTTTGGTATTTAATTGTCCCCGCACCGGAAAAATAAAAGGATTTCTAAACGTTTTAATTTATTTTCGAAAATAGTGGGCCAAAAGAAACATGTGTCCAAAATTTCATTAAGCTGCCATAACTCCATCGATTTTTCCCACTTTTATATGGAGACCGTTCACTGTCCAGCGGCGGAAAGGTTCTAAAAGCGTCTGCTGGCGAGAAAAAAATGATAGTTCGATAAAAGAAAGCAGTTAGTTAAATATATCTCAATGTTACAATAATAACATTAATGCGAATGGCAAAACTTTTATAGAAGCAATTCACAACAGATTTTTTACATCTAAATTATTCTCTATACAAATTTGTTGGGAATAGGCATGGCGGTGTTAACCCCTGTCGGCAATGTTCACCGACCAGAGCTATGCTTTCGTCATTGAGATAAGCCGGAAACAATTGACACAATTCTGTACTAATGCAAGTCAGAAACTTTCGGCACAATATTCTTTGTGTTTTCTATTTGACGTGCATACATAAATACAAGTATAAAACTGATATAGTAAAAATTATCATTTTTGTTAGGGCTTCTTTTCCTCTTAAAAATGTGTAAGTAGTAGACTCAATCAACCATTGTTACTATTCGAAAATCGGCTGCTACTTTTCCCTGTTAAAGGAAATTAACTTTACTAACAGATGATTCTTGTTATCTACACATATTCCCAGCAAATTTTTAACATCTAAATAATCCGATAATCGAATAAAATAAGTGTTTAAAATCGACCTTTTAATTTGCTTTTTCTCATTCATATTTGGGAATAATTTCTTCCATATTCTTCCATGTTCTGAAAAGGAGAGTAAAGTGTTGAAGAGAGGATTTTCATTAGTCGCTTGATTTATTTCGTTTGCCTCGCCGACGAATCAGAGTGTTGTCGGAGTGTTGTCAATCGACGCGTTTCGCTCCACTTTGGTTCCTTTTTAAAAGTTTTTGTGCTAAAAATTTCCAAGTTGGTGCGAAGTGCGCTTTTCTTTATGGCGTTTCCTTCTCTGGGAAACATTTAACAGTTTAATACTTTCCGTTTGAGTGGCAGTTTGGGGGAGTTTTAAAACGGAAATTACTTTTCGTAAGGAATGTAGGATTAATTTCTAATATTTCTTATTTTCAAATGACAGAATGTTGTCATTTCTTGTTAAAAAGTGCAAACAATTTAGCATTCTTTTCTAGAATAGAATTCAGCAATAAACTTCGGTGCGTTTCTAATTTATGGAAGCGTCAAAGCAAAGTGTGAGAAAATAACACTTGTTCAATAAAATTTAACTAATTTAACACCTTTTCATTCAGCAGTGCAAAATTAATCCAATTACATTTTACATCCAGCAATAAGATCAACAAGTGATGACGTTTAAGTTAAATTTTTATATTGTAAAAGTCTGTTTTATTGTTATATTATTTATTAGAACGGAAGAATTAAACTTCTGATTAAAAATTATTTTTTTAAAATATTTGTATATGGTAAATACTGAAATATGAGTAATTTTAAATCCTTTCTACTAATCGCTGTTGAACTTCTGATATTAAAAAACAAATGTTTTATCTAATGCTTATTAAGCATATGTTTAGTTTTTTTGTTTGTTAAGTTCTACTGATTTTGTAATAATCCTGAACTATAAGAGATTTTGATACAAAAATATTATATGTATTTTTATGAATAATTCATTTAATAAATAGTTAAAGCAAAAATGCAGCGTTTCTTTCTGAATGGTGCTATTTTATCCCTGTTTTGAAATTTCAAAGCTGTCAACGCTGACTGTCTGTAGTGCTCATTAACATTCGTCATATGAAAGAGCGACAACAACTAATCGCTAAGTCTTGAGCAAGGGCGGAAAAATTCGGTCCCGTGACTTCTCTGATTACGGGTCCTTCTCACGGCCTTATGCTTCATAAGCTTCAATCAACAACGTTGTTAGATCGTCGTAATTGATATTTATCACCAGTTTTCCATCTTTTATAAGGGATCGCAATTGAATGTTGAGAAGAATTACAAGCGGAAAGACAAACCTATACAAACGTTTTTCCATCTGTGGTAAATGGTACAAAAGTAGACATAAAAGTACAGAAAGTATGTTGAACGAGTATGTTCAAATTATAGAATATTTGTATGTGCATCTTATTTTTCACTCATTGTACTCGTATTTTTTTTAAGCAATAAAAGCGATAACTTTTTATATAGCACGTTGCTTGTTCTGCCCCGTTCAGATCTACTGACTCAACGTTTGGTTGTTTAATCGAGTATCATGAAAATTGTAAACGGCATGACAACATTGAGGTATAGCCGCAGACTTAAAGGTTTAAAGCCTTGAACATTTATATTATTAATATTATTTACTATTATATTACAAAGTTTAATTACGGTTGCTGCTGTTGCTTCTGTTATCGACTGTTGAATAGGGAGAGTGAATGAATCTAAGGATAAAGCACTGATTAATGTTCAATAAGTATTTCTTTTTATCAGTTTACTTTGGCGTACTTGCCATTGTTTGTTTTTAATTTAAATTTCTCCCCATTTTTTAAATGAGCAGATACGAAATAAAATTAAAAGAAAACAAATAAAATTATGGCTTTAAATTAAAGAAATATAAATCGAAAGGAAAGAAAAAGAAATACTTGAATATTAAGAAACTTGAATATTTTTTGTATGATGGTATTAAAACTTTTTGTCTGTTTAATCTAGCAAAAAGAAATGAAATTACTCAAGGAATCTATACGATTTAATATCAGCGCTTAACGAAAATAAACTTACTGATGGTTGTTGGGTCAAGGGGAGTTTAGCAACTTATGGTGAACTTACTTGAGTCTCTTTAAAAAGTTTTAAAATAATTTAAATTACATTTCCAAAACTAAATTTTCTTAAGTGAAGAAGAAACAAGTTGACAAGGTCATAAGAATACTTCCATCGGGTTTAATTGCAATTATTTTAGTTAGCAAGAAATATTAGTAAAAACAAATTTCTAGCTGGTTAAATTTCCACGACGTTTAAACGTGTGACGTGGTCGAGTTTTTTTCATTTGTCGACAATTTCTTTTCCTAAACGTTTTAAACCTAAAATATTGTTATCCATGATTCTTAGGCAATCAATTCTCTTAACTGCATTAAAATCTAAATTTAATTAAACACTTTTATTTAAATTTTTTTTGGTTACATATTCAAATAAGAATATACATGCATACGTAAGTAAAGGTGTAAAAATAAATTGTTTATCTTATTTTATGGTTTACTGATTTCTAGCCGGACTTGCTGATTACGAGAATATCAAGTCAAATTTTTAAGGGTTTTGCTGAAAATGGCGATTTACAAGCCGGTTTTTCGAAAACGTAAGCTTCTTCGCACTTAAGCTTCGGCTGCAAATAACTATGTAATATGTTATGTAAAGTATTTTAATAAAATCTTTTTATTAAAAATTTTTCAATATATATCCCAAATGGCATGGGAAATAATTTAAATTATCGAGAAATTTGAATTAACGGGTATTAAATGATCAAGAGACGACGGTACTTTTAATTTCATAGTCCAGTTAATAAAAACCATTGAGTAGTTTCATTGAACCTCATGTACAAAAATGAAACAAAAAATTCCAAAAAATTAAAATATGCAAATGGCAACACAGGGACTTAATAAAAGAGCATTACCATCGGTTTGATACAGTTCTCGTACACCTTTTCATGATAAAATTGGTACAAATAGAAACAAACAAGTGGTAATGAATAAAAATACACATGAGTGAGTACTGACGATGGAAGTGTAGCGGCTGTTCTACTCTGCTGTGTAAGTTGAATATATAAAACTAAACCCTGTCCTGCTGAATATTTATCACTTCTTTCTGAATTAAAATATTAAATTCAATATGGCTCAACCATGAACTAACTATTCAAGTATATCAGCCATGCCACAGAGTTCAATTCGGATATGGGATTTGGATCCGCAGAACTTGAACAACGAAACAAAATTTCATAAAATCAGTTTTAATATCATGAACGGAGTTAGCTAATGTAATTAATAGTGATTTCACGAAATTTAGCGGTAAAATCGGGTTTTGCTACAAAAAATGATTTTGTTTAACCCTTATGTCTACAACCAAAAAATTTCCGTTAAACATACAACCATCATACCCGGGTAAGTCGTACACTTTGCAAGGGAATTTGTTCAGATGAAACCACTATTTTTTGTTTTTTTTCATCAAATTGAATGATTTGCATCCGTTATTATGAAAAAAAACGTCGTCGTTTATAACTAGGTGACTACGTATTTCTGTAAGCTTTTAAAAAGGGGATTACCATTGTTTATCTTAGCTCATATGTTTAAACTATAAAGGAGAGTGTACACAGCATCGTAAAGACAATTTGTTAGCAAATCAAATTAGTTTCTATTTGCACTTGTAATGTGAGGTGTGATTGCAGCAACACAAAAACGTTTTGATTTGATAAAAATCCCAATAAATTGATTCATACATTTATTTATTAATTAATAAAGGTAAATTTGTATTTTTAAGTTTTTAATAACTTGTAGATTAAAAACAGTAATTTGTATAATGGCTGATGGTGAATGGTTAACTCCACGCCAATTACAAGGGCTTAGCCACGAAAAAAGAGAGCAATACATAAATCGAAAATTAGAAGAAATGTTGGAAACTGATAGTGAAGATGAACAAGAAATATTTGGACATATATTAGCAGATGAAGATGGCGACGGGAATAATTCAACAATTGATGATTCAGATATTGAGGAATTACAGTTACCAGAATATACACCTGCTGATGAGACGGATTCGGAAGCAGAGTGTAGTGATCCAGTGGAATCTTCTGCATTAAATTATACAGCAAGAGACGGCACAATTTGGTCGAGTCACATAATGTTCTCCGATCTTCAAATACTGGGTCAACTTCTAAATCAGCAAATATAAGTATTATAAAAAATATGTGATATAGTAATTCGAGAAACAAATAGAAAAGCAAAGCAGTGTTACGAACAAAGGCAAAAAGAAAACCCCAAAACACCAACGCGTGCTTGGAAACCTCTTTCAACTTCAGAGTTTGATGCCTATCTTGGAATACTTTTGATGGCTGGAGTGACACATTCTAATTTTGTCCATACAACTGATTTATGGAAAACTAATTCCCATCCTTTATATCGCGCTTCGATGGGGCTTCAACGTTTTTGGTCTATAAGCCGTTATATCAGATTTGATAATGGTGGTACACGCCAGCACCGTAAAGAAAGTGATAAAGCAGCAGCCATATCTGACATATTTCTGATGCTGAATAGAAACCTACAGAACAACTATGTGGCAGGAACCAACATAACTGTTGATGAGCAACTTTATCCCTTTCGTGGTGGCACAGGATTCACTCAGTATATTCCTTCAAAACCTGCGAAATATGGGATAGAGGTTTGGTGGGTTTGTGATTCTCTTACATCTTATCCACTCAGTGGACAGATATATACTGGCTTGGCGCCTTCTGGAGAAAGGGAAAAAAATCAAGGTGAACGAGTAGTCAAAGATTTGTGTTGCAACCGTTTTCGTGGAAGTGGACGAAACATCGTCTGTGACAACTTTTTTACAAGTTACAATTTGGCCTCTTCTTTGATGTTGGACTATAACTTGTCTATCTTGGGCACCGTGAACAAAAGACGAACATTTGTTCCGGTTGAATTTTCTAATCCCCGAGGAAGAGAAGTAGAATCTTCAGTCTTTGGATTTAGCAACAACATTAGCCCATTTTGTACCACGCTACATAAATGTTTTAATATCTTAATGAAATTTTTAGGGCTAGTTAGAAATGGGTCAAAAATCATTTTTGAAAAAAAAATTTTTTTTCTGTCAGTGGCTACCTGCGAAAACTGCTGGTCGAGATCTCGACCGCTGGGATAATTAGAGCAATTAATTTTCTGTGTGATATGAAATATAATAAAATAAATTTTAAATAAATATAGGTGCTAAAGCTACAAATAAATAAAAAAATTAAGGAATTTAGTTATCATTTTAGTTTATTGATAAAAAAAATTATTTTAAATTTTTGTGGTAAACTTTGAAGCAATTGCCCACATGTAAGTTTGCATTACATTTAGTGCAAGTATAGGCAGTATTCTTCTTGAATATTTTGCACCGGTGATAGCAGCCCTTGACACACAAAGACATGTGCATCCCTTTTATTTTGGGCAATGATGTTGGTCGATCTATGAAGTCGTCGTAACTTTCGTTTTCTTCATCGGACGAAGTTAATTCGGTGTTTGTTACCGGTTCGACAGATAATAACAAAGTTTTTGTTATGAAATTCTTAAAATCAATTTGACTCATGGGCTTCTGATTGGTTTTTTCAGCAATCATGCAATGCAATTTCCATGCATTGACACTAGCACTGTCCAAGCAGGTAACCCAAAGTGGCCACCACCACTTCTTCCCTCTGATTCCAATCCGATAATTAGCGACAGCATTATCATGCAAATCAACTCCGCCCATATATTTATTGTAATTAGCTATAAGGTTGGCTTGGGGTACAGCGATCCGTTTCTTTTGTTTTCTATCGTATCGCATTACATTTCTTATCGGATCGATCTGATCATAGTTCGTAGCCAAAGTGACTTCTGCATTGTCTCTCCATCGAACCAGTGCAATCTTATGCTCTTGGTCGAATAAATAGTCCATATCATGTCGAGGTAATTTTGTTTTTAGGCCTGCGCCTACCAGTCTGTTTGCTCGGATTGTTCCAGTTGCAGAAAAACCTTTTTCTTTTAGAAGGCAGAGCAAGTGGTATCCGGTGAAAAAGTTATCGAAATGAACAGTATGTTGTCTAAGATACTCACAAACCGACATTAGACTCATAACCACGCTAGCACCAAGGCCAAGTTGTTTGTCATATGTATCCGATGCCCCACCATATGGTTGGAATTGAAACAGATACCCTTTCGATGAACACAAACACCAATATTTGTATCCGAAGCGAATTGGTTTCCCCCTGATAAACATCTTGCAGCTATGGCGGCCAAAATATGGCACCATTTGCTCATCAATCGAAAGATTTGGTTCAAAAACACCGAACTGCATAAACCGAGTATTGAGAAGTTTAAACAGTGGTCTTACTTTAGCGAATTTGTCATTTTTATCGATTTCATCGTTATTTGCAATGTGAAAGTTAGATTTAAGTTTTTGGAACTTATTGCGTGACATTGCTTGTTTTATGATAGCAATTCCAATTTTGTGTATTTTTTGACAAGCTTTATTTAGTTTTTTGTTGTATTTATTACACATATATAAAGCAAATGTGAACTAACATTCGCAATTAAAAAAGTTTTGTATTTGATATTCACCACCGAATAATTGACTCAAAAAATATAAGTAACATTTATTAAGATATATACACACTTTTCCAATTAAAGAAATAGATAAGTATTAAAAATAAATTTTGTGCGCTAATTATCCCAGTGGTCGAGATCTCGACCAGCCATGTTCAAGGCTGTGTGGCTATCAACTGGAGAAGCTGCGATAGCTAGTTTGTATACATTAAAATTTATTTGAGCTGTTGGCTATTTAAATCAATAACCATTTTTTGCTTTTCTTTCTTATACACTTAGTTACAACTAAAATAATAATAGGCTATTTTTAACATATTTTTGTGCCCTCCCAGGCGGAACTTTAAAAAGGGGGAGGGGTGATAAAAAACTTCAGCTAGGAAAGCCAATACCCCAAACTTAAGTATGAATTAAACAAAATTATTTAAATGCACTACGTAATATTTTTAATTATTTAATGAAAAACAGCTAAATTTTGTGGTCGAGATCTCGACCATTGGTACAAAATGGGTTAGTATGTGCTCATATATCCCGAAAAAAAACAAATCGGTTGTGCTACTATCTACATCTCATTATAATACCGAGGTTGGAGGTGAAAAAAAGAAGCCAGTAATGATACTGGATTATAATAAAAGCAAAGGTGGAGTTGACAACATGGATAAATGTCTGGGCGAATATACGACAAAGAGGAGAACAAATAGATGGCCCTTAGCGTTTTTTTATAATATTATTGACGTGGCTGCATTTGCAGCTTTTGTCATCTATATGGAGAATAATCCCAGCCTTAAATCCTCAACGAGCCGAAGAAGACTGTTTCTTCAAAATTTAAGTACACAGTTAGCTATGAACGCAATTCAGATCCGCTCAGAAAATCATCAAATTATGAAACATTTTTCATCTCGCAGTGGAATTGAATGCATGTTGGGCCAAACAGTAAAGTCATATAATGCTACTGAACCAGAACGTGTTCAAGAAGAACGCGACGCTTCTGGCAGAAAAAAGCACAAAGGAAATTGCTACATGTGTGAAAAGAGGAGATCAACAAGAAAATCCTGCAAGGAATGTAAAAAACCAGTTTGTGTTCAGCATTCGGAGGATGTAACTTTTTGTCATCTATGTGCAAAGTAGAAAAAAAAATCGATACAAAAAATGATTCTAAAATATTTTTATTTACGAATAATATTTCATAAAGGTTTATTTACGTGTGTAATTTTTATTAATATTAAAAAGGTAAAATAAAGCTTGAATTGGTTTAAATTAAACATTAAAATAATTATGTAAATTTTTTTGAACTTTGAATCAAAAAAGTTTTTGAATTGTTCTTTGCTTACCCGGGTATGTCGGATGTATGTTTAAGGGGTAAATCTTAAAAACTTCGTGTAAATTTTTTCCAAAAAAAAAATTTTTTTAAATTATTTCTTTAGATGTTGAAAAACCATATTTTAGGCACATATTAAAATTTTCAAGTCGATACCTTATCAGATAGCGAAAATATATTGAACGGAAAATGATAAACTTACCAAGGCAGGTGGTTGTAGACATAAAGGTTAAACCAACATGAACCCATTTTTGAATTGGTTTTATGAAATGAATTCGTGCTTTTGTCTGTGCTAACTTGAATGCTGCCAAGTTTATTTTGTTGGAAATGTCTAATAATGTGTGAAGAATACATTTTTGATATCGAAATTTGAATGATTTTATATGAAACGATGTGTTTTTGAAGCATTTATTCGCTCTTTGTATATCCATAATTTCAAAATATTCATTCGCAAAACAAAACAATTGGTATTTTTAAATACAAAGTATTTTTTTTTATATATTTCTAAAAACAAAAACAGCTACGATACAGTTTGTGCATTAAGTATTATAAAAGGCATAGAAAAATACTAAAACGAATACACCAGTTTCTATGAGAGTCTTAATATGTGAGTAAATTTGTTGGAGAACATCTGTGGTAAAACCTTGACTTATTAAATCTGCAGTATAAACTCAAAATCACGTGTTAGTTAGCTAAAAACACGGTATAACTTTCAGTTTGAAAACACTAGAAAGCACTTAATTCCGAAAACTTGTATCCTTATTTTCATTTTCCAAGGAATCAAAATACGGAACTAATTCCATTTCCGAATTTTTTGAGGGTTTGTAATCAAATTTAGCGCGAGTTTCTTTTACTTTTTTAATTGATGGTCAGTACCAGAATGATTGTATGTATTTTTTTTTTATTCTGTTACATATTTTTATTGGAAAAGTTAATAGTTGTCAAATTAGTACATATTTTTGGAAATTGCCGTTTTTTAAACCATTTTAATTTTAATTATGTGCTGATCTTTTTTTCCCAAAATCTTATTAAAAAATTCAAAGTGATCAATTGAGGGGTTTTAGCTAGTTCCTATGTGCTAATAATTCTTGTTGTTACGTAAACAAAATATCTTTGTTAAGAAAATATCGCAATGCTTCCACTTTTTAAGCGAACTGTAGTTCTTCTTTTCACAATAAAATCTTGTCGTAACAGGTTTTTTTTCGAATATTCTATATTACCGTGCTGTTACATGTCTATTATCTAAGCGGATTTATCAATATGCTTAATGTTGAGTTCATTTTTATTTATTCATTTTATATCGTTTGCGTACTACTATCCGATATACTACAGCAGCAACAGCATACTATACAAGAAGGCAATGGTGAGTTGAATGCAAGAAAATATATATAGCACGAGAATATTTTTACGGCTATTGTAAAAATAAAAGCAACATTTAATTAAATTACGGTTTTACAAAATTAGTTTTGTGGCTTTGAATGCGGTAGAACAGCTAACGCCGGTCTGGTTGACGGTGGTTAGTGATGATGGTGATGTCAGTAAGCATCTTGATAATGATGATGTTCGTATTGCTTGCAATATTAAGAAAAATTGTACTATATTTTCTGCTATTATTTACATTGTCGACTTGAAGACATGTTAATGCTAAAGTTGAAGCCAGAAATGAAAGAATAAAAGTAATGAATGCGGGATTTTGGGTTTCTCTGTTTGTGGTAGGGAAGTACTGGTACAGATTTATTAAATATACTACAACAAATGCAGCATACAAGCATTTACATCATTTGTTTTGGTATGTAATATGAGTAATTATTTAAATATTGACAGCATCAGTGCAGCACTAGGAACAATTTCGTCACCATCATTATAATGTTCGACGTCATTTTCACCCTCTTTGGCCTTGTAAAAATGCTTTTTAACTTTGGTTGCACTTCGCTTCTATTTCTTTTGCACATTTATGCTTTTGTTTGTTAGACTATTATTAGCTCAATTGTAGCTGTAACATTTTGAGTGTAAAGGGTTTTTTAACATGACATGCTACCGACATAAAGTTTGGAAGATCTATTTTAAGATCTTTTTTTTCAAGAATGAAAATAATGAAATAAATCTTATCACTAACATGTTTTCTTTACTTGGACTGACACGCTGGAACAAGGAAAAAATACAGTGTTGAGTGGGCGAAAGCCAAGAAGAAGCAAACAATTAGAAAACGTGCAACTTTATTGTGTCATTTCTCAAAGAACTCTCTTAAAAGCGGTGTTGTCAACCTTTTAGTTTCAAAACCACTAAATCCAAGAAAAAGCAAGTAATATAAGCAAAAAAGCGCCGAGTTTATTCAAAAAATATTATAAAAACTGATGATTTGAATTTCTTACAAAAGAAATTGTTAAGAATTTGAAAGCCAATACTGTGGGAGACATAGTCCGAAGACATAAAAATAAGGGACGAATCCATTTTATAAAGCAGACAGGCAAGCCAAAAAAACTTACGGAGTGTGAGGAAAATTAAAGCAAACCCGCGTTTAAGTACACGAAAGTTAATGAAAGAGGTTTTAAGTGAGTTTAATAAAGAAATTTCAGCATCAACCATAAGAACTATAAGGGCGAAAAGTTTTAATGGTCGAGTAGCTCTTCCGGAAGGCCCGTTCTAGTTGCAACGAAGAGCTGCAACCACAAAATTTGAGACCAACTATTAAGCATGGAAATCGATACGTTATGGTGTGGGGTTGTATGAGAGGTAAAGCAGTTGGAAAACTAGTATTTATCAACGGAATAATGAACGAGTAGTCATATTTGAGTATTTTTCGTGAGCTTTATCAAGATAACGACCCAAAACACAAGTCGCGTTAAATTCAGGTATGGCTCCTTTACAATTGTCCTAAAGTTCTCCATCCACCTGCGCAATCTCCAGATATAAACCCCATTGAGAATCTGTGGGATGAATTAGACTGGCGCATTTGTAAACACGCAATATCTTCAATATCAAAGCTGAAATTAAGACTTGAAGAAGAATGGGATAGAGTTCCAGTAGATTACACAGCTAGCATACTAAAAAACATGCCAAATCGCCTAAGCCAAGTTAATAAACAGAAGGGTTATCCCACAAGATATGGAATTTAATTATTAAAATTTTTTAAATAAGTTATATCTTAGTAGCCACTCAAAACCGAATAATATTGTATAGTACTGCTCGAATTATTTTATTTTTTTATGGAGGCGTTATTATTTTTATGAGTAAAAATCTGAAATATTAAAAACCTATATATTTTTTTAACAAGAAAAAGTTCTATTAAAAAATATATGTGAACTAAAACAAGCACTTGAATTTATTCCATGTATAAAACCGAATATTAATGACCCTAACTGTGCATGAATTAAGATTCTAGATTCAAGTTTAGGCTCCGCCTTTATATTCAAAAAATTGGCTAAAACTTGTAACCATCTCAACAAGCGCAACCGGGTGCCCCGGTACCCAATACAATTTTTGTAGGAATCAAAAACTATAAAAAATTATATGAATAATTAATATATTATTTGTCTGAATGCATTGTTGATAAAAGAACTACAGCTTCATGTATTTTGGGTACATAACAACACGTCGCTAATTTTTCATGGAAACCAAAACGGTCGAATATAGTTAGTTCCCTTGATTTATTTGCCAACAATGGTAAACAACAAGTGATCCGCTAGCAGATTTTAATACCATACTTGGCTGACTTCAAAGATATATATTGAGTAAACCCTGTACGACCTAGATAAGGATAAAGTTGTTCATCAATTCTTAAATTTGCACTCGGTCTATATGCGTGTATTTTGTCATTTAATTTGGAGAAGCGCATTATGTTGTGGAATCTGTCGATTCCCATTGTCGCACGGTATAGTGGATACGAATATGAATGCTACATAAAGTATGGTCCGTATTGGAATTATTAGTACCAGCACAAATCAAGATACCAAAGAGCTAATAAATTTCTGTTATAGTTACAGGCTGAGAATTTGGATGATCAACGTTATAAATTTAAAATTTTGGCCGTTACTTAAAGTTAAAAATCATGTTTTTACATGAATATCATTTATCTTAAAAATTTAGTTATAATTTATAATACATTTTTTTTTTTTAGTATTATTACATTATGGCATATGGGTACCCGTATGCCTCGGGTGTTAAACAATATACATAACGTTGGGTATTAACACAAGGGTTAAATAAAATATAGTTTTTCTTCTTACACAAAATGTTTTTAATGTAGTGAGAAATATTTAATTTAAAATAGAAGCTATTACTACGAAGCAATTCAGAATGCAGCTTTTAATACTAAAACATTCACGATACTTATATTTCCATGCGCAACAAGTCCTATTGTGAATTGATTGGGAGTAAAATTGTCTGTTGTGATTTATTATTAATTGAATAAAGATAGGTCCCAATACCTGCTGCAAGTGCTGGAGGAAAATTTGCCTGCAATCGATTCGATATTTATTATCACTTGCGCTCCTTCAATAAAACGAAAATGCAATTTATAGAGTTCTATCTTAAAAACAAACAAAAACGTAAAATAATTTGGGGATTTAATATTTGCGATGCCATATGTGTTGTTTGTGAATTTGCTGCCAAGAGCTTTGTCATGAGAAATATTCACGATAGCGAATCAGGAAACTTGGGAGCTTTTTTTTTTTTATAAGTATAGGTGGTTGTTCGCGATAATGGTGATTAGATATGTTAAGTGAAAGTGTCACATTGCCGAAACCTGTTGGAGAATCGATTCCAATCTGACTCAACGACGTGAGAAAACAAATAGATAATATAATTAATAAGGGTATTCACATTGTGCGCTATTTAGTCATATTATCATAAAGTCATAATATCTTAGATCAGTTTAAAAAAGTTTTTGTGCTACATACAAAAAAAATTCATAAAATAGTATCATTTGCCATAAAATAGTACTACAAATCTGATTCTTTTGTGATACGGCAAAGATCACATTTTCATAACATAGAAATGAGTAAAATGGAATTAAATGGCATAATCTAAATACATATATACAAGTAGAAAGTTTTTATCCGTTAACTTATGCAATTAGAAGCCAATGAAGGTTTTTACGTTTGGCGCTCTCATCAAGGCAGCTGCTGCTTTATACATTTCAGTTCATTAAGCAGACTATCTATGATGGGTTGTGCACACTAGCCATATATTTCGAGCTATTATTTTATAACTTATGACTACACTGTGAACCCCAAAATATATTATAGGCGTCTTAAAATTGCTTAAAATCTATAAACGACATAACTTTACACTTCCCACGACTATTAATTTGGAATCTTTACAATAATATTAAGTTCTCATGCTTGCCTTCTTACAAAATCTATTGAAGTCGTTCTTAAGAATCGTTGTGTATTACTCTGACTTATGCAACACCAAAATGATGGCCCAGCAAATTACTCTTTTCAGAATTTCGGGAATATCCCATCAAGCAACTAATAGAAACCCTGGCGTATGCGTGATTTTATTTCAATCACGACTTTAATTACTACCACACACACACACACATGTACACAAATGAGTGCTTTCTTCTACCAAATAACGCTTTCATTAACACCTCACTTCCATGCTGTTGCTTAAGTGACTCTGGCTGTAAAATGAATTGGTTTGTTTGATGGTGCGAAGGTGGTGATGATGACGTTCTACAACATTTTTGCCCTGCATTTCATCTATTTGTGTTTTTTTATATATAAAAGAAGTGTGCATGAATGTGTGCGTATGTACATATTACCGTCAATCCATGCTGCTGCCGCTAACGACTATGATGTTTATTTGCAATTTGTTGTTTGTTTGCGTACTTAGTAGTGTGTTGCACATATTTCTTTAACAATTTTCGAGTCATTCACAGGGCTTCAGTTTCAATTTGACATTCCTTGGCAGCGCATGGTGGTTGTGTTTTAAATAGCAGAAGCAGAAAAAATATAATATCATGATATTTGTAAAGCAAAAATTTAAATATAAATCGCATTTACAAAAAGTAAGACCATAAAAATATGTGAGGTTTTTTTTATCGTTTTGCCTAAACACGTTGTTTGGCCAAACACGAAACACTATTAAGCTAAAATTAAGCTTAAATATTCATTATGAATTGGGCCATATCGAATTTAACCGGAAGTAATCGCGTTAGTCGCGCCATTTTAGTTCGTTACTCTCAAGTTCCTTTGGCTGAGGCCGAATCAACGCCACAAACTCCTTCAGCGTCTTCTACGGTAACAAATCAAACGTCTCCTTCGTCGTCCTCATTTGCAGCTACATTTTTGCATGCTTCACGTCATGTTCCTGGTCGCGCTGTGCCTCGCAATGGTGCAACTCATAACCATAACTCAACTACAGCAACGACAGCTACTCAAATATCCTTGCCGTTGGATGTTGAGGAGACGGTAACCTGTTTTTGTAGGTAAATAAATAAAAAAGAAATAATAACTGCAGCGCCGCCAATTAAACAATTTTTGTAATTTAACTTAAAATAACTCTTTTAAAGCAAAAATCATACCAAGCATTTTTCAGTAAATTGGAATTTTAAAAAAGGAAAAGGACATCCACTTCCTTGAGGTATTTAAAGTTCTTGTCGATTGCTAAATGGCGAGATAAAAGCACCGTATAAAATAAGTTATTTTCTTGTAAATGCACATTGTCAATGACATTGAATGATGCGATTTTTTAATCTAATTAAACACAGTATTTGAATCCAATTAAAATACGTGTAATACACTTTCACGGAGAATATAAATGTACTGATGTTCAGTACATTGTTTCAACGTGTAGATTTGAATTTTCACTTTGTATATAATGGAATCCGAAATGTATAGAAATATTTTATCTTTAAATATCAATGAACTATAATATAAATTATTTGAAATGTCTCTTAGTCTATTTAATGAATGTATAAAAGCACTTTGTCTAATGTGTGGTCAAGTATGTCAATATACTAGCATTTGATTAGTTCTTACACCAAATCTTTAAATTTCAGAGTCTGCCACGTTTATTCTACGCAATTCTCAATTTGGTTTTGAAAATGTGAACAAACTGAACGTTTTTATTATATTGACCATTATCAAAACCCCCTTCTATATCAATAAATGCAGCCAGGATGTAAATACCCATATCGAAGGACCATTCGATTTGATATACAACTTCTTTCCAGTAAGAATGAGGTTAAGCTAATTGATCTGTAGGCTTTCGGATTTGCTTAGCTTTTCTTGCCCGGTTTTGGAACAAAGACAACTCTTGCCAGGGTAGTATATACGCTCATCCTCCCTTAGGTATATGATTCTCGGAAGAAGAGCGGAGAACTTACCATCAGGCTCTGTAGCTTTATAAGGCACAAAGCTTTTCACTGTCAGTTTTGCCTCCGATACAGTCTGGAAGTGTTCGTCCGCTAGAAACTCTAATAAGTTGGTAACTCTTATACACCAAAAAATATATAAATTTTCTATAATATAATTATAAATTAATTATAATTATTGATTTCTAATACTAATTGAATTGTTTCTCAAGTATAAAATAGGTGTAATTAACAAAAAAAAATTTTAGCTGGTTAATATATTATACTTTCCAACTTCGGAACCGGATTTTCAATATCAATCTATTTAGGACCATATCCAATACATCAGCTCAAGAATGAAGTCTCTAGATCTTGTGTGTCTTCAGAAAATTACAAATGGAATCAGAAACCTACATATAAACTTTCATATTTTTGTGAAGGGTATAAAAAACGTTCGGCAAGAACGAAATCGGTTTCTTATAAAATTGTAATTAATAGTAAGAAGATTTGTTTATTATGTAGAGTCTACTGATGATTTGGTGAAACAAACAAACAAAGCAAATGGTTCATTACAATTAATTTTGTTTATGTTTGAATTTTGTTAACGTTTCAATAACTTATACCATAAGTGCTTGCAAGCAGTGATCTTAAAGAGTAATCTATATAATTTAATGTGATGTGTAGAGATGATGATGTTTTGCGTTCTGTGTGGCATGTGGCGCCGTCTTGTTGAAATCACATGTCAGCAAAGTCCAGCTCTTCTTTTTTTCTGCAAAAAGTAAAAATGGTTATCGCCATTTTTCAAAAAGTACCCTCCTATCAACCAGTGCATTTTTCGGTATGCATTGGCAGGTCTTATAATGCTTCTGGCAGCTATTCACCCCAAATGCGTAAATTTTTCCTCTTCACGTATCCCTTCAGCGTCGCTGGACGCATTTGAATGACAGAAGTGCATGACGTATTTTCTTAACTGAGCATGAAATTGATAATAAAATTCAATAGTCAGCAAGCGTTGTAAGTCGATCCGTGGCTAAATTATAACTGTTTCACAGTTGTTTCCCAGTGTGGCCAGATTCTAAACATTTTTGCAGCTAAATTAGCACTATGAAACCAATAAAAAGTGGCAAAGAAAATGTAACTGCTGACACATACGAACACTTTTTCTTTTTTAAAATACATTCTTTGAAAGTACTTAGTCTACCCTTTTTGTACTTTCGGTGGGATTTTCGGTTGCCGAAAACTCAAGTCTTTTCATAATTTTTGTTATATTATTCTTCAAACTGCTTTGTAAAAAACACTTTGATGCCTGCAGCTTTTTTGCTATCCTGAACGCAATTACAAAAAGTATTAAAAGGTGATGACAAAAAACAAGTCTGTCATCGCAAAGATGCCTAGTTTTCTTAGTATTGAAGTATTTGTTTTAAATGAAATAACCAGTTGTGTAAAATAATAAATTAGAAATTGAGTAATATTGTATATCGTTCACCGTAGAAAAAAAGTAAAAAACTTTGAAATCGCAAAAGTTGTAATCATATTGTAAAACGATCAAACCAAGAAATCCATTACGAATGTAGCTAACACCACTTTTACACTGTAGAAGTTTACTTTAAAAAATTTAATTCAGTTCGTTAAAAAGCGGCGTATGAATATTTCATCTCTCTGTGTTTCTAACAGTTGAATTAAAACTTTGCGAAATAAACTTTCCTAGTGTCAAAGGGGTCAAACTTACTCATTCAACAATTATATTGTAGAATTTGGTATTGTCATCCATATGAGCTTAATTTTTGCCACAAATTTGTTTCATTTCTTCCTTCAAATGATCATGTGATAATTATTGCACTGGCTACACGTGAGCAGTACTAATAAACCGAAAATTGCATTAATTGTGTGTTTCACAATTTTGTAAATTATATATTTGAAAAATCATAAAAAATGGAAAGTGCTTACTGCTAAACCGAAAATTTGCAGCTAAATCAACAAAAGTAGTTCCAAATGTATATCCAGGAATGCTAAAATGGCCACCTTGATAGTTAAAAGCATACTTTTGGCATATCAAATGCCAGCAAAAGTTTAATAAGTGTTCAATAATTTGATTAGTTTTCAATCAACAATAAATATAAAATTTTATTTAAATATGCTCTGCCAGCTGTGTTGCCAAACATACTCTTTATTGCAAATCATATGTTTTACGCCAAAATGCAATTCTTTTTAAAATAATACTTGCGCCCATAATTTGCTCAATATCCAATTTATTAAAAAAGTAAAATAGTTGACCATTAAGGTCATTTCTGTAACTTCCCGCTAATATTAACCGCAAAACTATCATAACTTGGTTGTTGGGCTATTCTATGCTGTGGAACTCTTCCACGTTTTTGTTTTAAAACCCGTGTTACCGTTTGATTATTTTCTTCATGTCCCATTTTTCTGAATTTTTTGTTCCATCATACCTAAGTCAAACTTTTTTGGTTTGAATTTTACACTTAAACAAAAACGTGTTAACATCAGGTTGATACAGTTCTCGGATTCTTTTTCACAATAAAATTTGTGTAAATAGGAACTGTTATCACAATCAATTAAGCCACCTAAACAGTGATGACAAACACAATATACACATGAGCACTGATGATGAAAGTGTTGCGACTTTCGAAAACAGCTGTTCTGCTCTGCTGTGTAAGTTGAATAAAACTGATCCTTTGGGCCTTGGAATATTTATCATCATGTCTTTCTGAGATTTTAAATTAATTTCGAACAATTAGCCTATGAATATTAATTTAAAAAAAACATAATATTTTAATAACTTTTTCGCTTGCGGTATTCAACGTGAATTTTAAATGTCAAGAGTTTACTAGTTCATGGATTCGATCGGTGAAGCCGTTTAAAAGTTATTCTAAAAAAATCTTTAAAAATTATATTTACCTTTTTTTAATACCTTAAAATTTACCGGTTCGAATCGTTTCAAATTCCTTGGAAATCTAAGTTTAGGAACGGTCTTCAGAACTCTACCAGTTCGGTTTGATTCGGTTGTAGCGTTCAAAAGTTGTAAGCTGTTTAGGCACTTATGCACATATACTCACACACACACGTATTCACCTGCATGTACACACATGCACACGAGCGTATATCCACACACACACACACATATTGTGACGGACTCTCAGAACTACCCAAGGAATCTTACCCAAAACGTGGAGATTTGCTAACGAGAAGTTCTAAAGATTTTCTCAAATTATTTTGCGAAACTGTTTTTTTTGTTTTTTTTTTTTGTTCAAGTACGACTTGTAAATATAGAAAATATTTTAGTTTTTTTTTCTTTTTTTTTTATTAATTTCCTGAGGAAGTCACAATGGAGTGACGAAATATTGAAAAAACAAATTATGATTTTTTAAAAATAAAGAAACCTTAAGCTTACAAATATTTGTGAATATTTTTAGCAAATATTATTATAAATAAATAATAGCGTTGACATCAATGATTAGGTGTAACACCGGCTGTCATAATTATTGAGTAAAACATTATAGTTTTGATATAGATATTAACGACAATGTAGATATTAAATATCTACAACTTTATTTTATCCTAATATTTTAATTGTTAATAAACTAATTTTTTGACATATTGTCATTGTACTATTATAATATGAAATTTATTTGTTGGGTGGTTAAGCAATGTCTATATGCATTTCATTGGCGCTTCTTACCAAATCGTCAGTAGACTTCAACCACAGTTTTGCAAAGTTTCAAACTTCTCAACTTATTAAAAAAGGTATAGAAAAATAAAATAGAGTCGTATCGAATAAAAGTTGTTTGTTGGGTTTGGTTTGTATAAGTTTCATAGCCTGCTACACTTATTATAATGTGATTTTTTGAAATTGTTTGTGAATTTTTATAGTTAATTTATTCAACATAATTCTCAGATGGTTTTTGGAAGTCTTTTAATAAGTTGAGAAGTTTGAAACTTTGCAAAACTGTGGTTGAAGTCTACTGACGATTTGGTAAGAAGCACCAATGAAATGCATATAGACATTGCTTAACCACCCAACAAATAAATTTCATATTATACTAATATTTTAATTTTTGTATTAAATAAATTATGGCACTTCCAAGCGTGTTTTATTTAACATACAAAAATATACAACAATAATTTAGTACCAATTTGTAGAAAAGCAAGATTTTTTCAAAATAAACTGAATTTATTGATTATTTTCTCCTTTTTAGGTAAGTGCCATGGTCTTTTTTATAATACTGGAGCAACTGAGTGAGTCAATGTTATGAAAGCGAATTAACAAAAACAGACGATTAAAAAATGAAGTTATGTCCATACGGATACTTTCAACTCAAATTTGAGCTACTGACTTGATTTTGAATGACCAAGAAAAAGATCGTGGCAAAACCTTTTTCCTTTCTTCTTTTGTTAGAATCTTTTGCCACGATCTTTAATTGAATGTGTTTCTCCAAATTGATTAATGATAAAGAAATGAAAAAAAAAACATATTGCATAAAATTAATTATATTTCAAATAATATCGAGCCTGAGGCTTGTTTTTATAAAAAGTTATATATTTATTTTTCGATATTTCGATATCCTCTGGATATCTTCTTGAGGATAACAAAAAAAATTAAATATTAATTATAATTGATTAACAATGAAAAAAATTTTAATTATACAAATTTTAATATTTTTGTTGTTTTGTTTTTTCATATAAATCTTGAAATGAATGACAAAATTTTTTTTATACCCTTCACAAAAATGTGAAAGGGTATATTTAGGCTTGTCATTCCGTGTGTAATTTCTTCGATATCAATATGCGACCCCATAAAGTATATATATTTCGGATCCTTATGAATAGCGATGACGATTGAGCGATGTCCGTCTGTCCGTCTGTCTGTACGTGAAATCGGTTTTCCCAAGCCCCCAGAAGAGCTAGAGACTTCGTTCTTGGACTGATCGATTGGAAGTGAGCTAACTTAGAGTGGTAACGACGGCTCCATCGTCGGAAGGACGGCTCCAGAGTTGGGAAGCTTATACCTATTTCTCGACGCAAAATTAACACCAAAAACCGATTATTTTTTTGCGTATTTGAAAATTGAACCTATTTCATGCCTTGGGACTCCTCAATTGTCCATTTAAAACTTAAAAAAAAATTTTCTAGGGATGGGAAATTAAAAATTTTTTTTTTTGGTACATTCGGTATTTTGTGGTACATATAATAGCTAAAATGTTAAAAAATTTTAAGTTTTTTTTAATTAAACCGTTTTTGGTGTAATGAAGATTTGCATCGATGAAAAAAAAATTTAAAAATTTAGAGTTCCCATCCAGGGTTAGGAAATTTGAATTTTTTAATACAATAACATAACCAAAAATCAATTAACGTCGTTTCTTCTTGGTTAAAATAATTTTTTATTCTGGCAAAACAAATTTGGTATCAAAAATTTAAAAAAAAAATCAAAATTTCGTTTCCAGTGTTGGATACTGCAATGTTTTGTAGTACATGAAAGTGACAAAAATTGTCACAAATTTATATAAAACCGCTTTATACATCATAAAGACTGGCATTGGTAAAACATTATTTAAAAAAATTTAGTTTTCGTCTCCAGGGGTGGGCAATTTTATTATTATTATTTTTTTTGGTACATTCGGTATTTTGTGGTACATATGGTAACTAAAATGTTTAAAAATTTTAAGTTTTTCTTAAGTAAAACCATTTTTGGTATCATGAAGATTTGCATCGATTAAAAATAAATTTAAAAATTTAAAGTTCCCATCCAGGGTTCCGAAATTTTAAATTTTTTTATACAATACATAACCAAAAATCAATTAATGTCGTTTTTTTTCCAAATTAAAATTATTTTTTATTTCGGCAAAACAAAATTGGTATTAAAAATTAAAAAAAAAAATAAAAATTTTGATTCCAGGGTTGGATACTGCAGTATTTTGTATAACATGAAAAACGCAACTGAAGTTGTTGTTATTTTTTGCTAACTGAAACTATTTTATAAGTTAGAAAGTAGACGTACGTTAGTGAAGTGTATATAAGATGCGGCACAGCCGAATATAGCACTTTTAATTGTTTATTTTCTATACATATTAAAAAACATTTCAAAATATTGAAAACATTTTTTATTTCATGCCTACATTATAAATCTTTTTTTTAATTTTTTATATTGTAGGCATGAAAGAAAAAATGTTTTCAATATTTTGAAATGAAAAATAAAAAATTTTGTCATTCATTTCAAGATTTATATGAAAAAGCAAAACAACAAAAATATTAAAATTTGTATAATTAAAATTTTTTTTTTTTATTATTAATCAATTATAATTAATTTTTAATTTTGTTTGTTATCCTGAAGAAGATATCCAGAGGATATCGAAATATCCAAAAATAATTATATAAGCTTTTATAGAAACAAGCCTCAAGCTCGATATTATTATTTGAAATATAAAAGAATCAAAGGCTGAAAAACTAGAACAATATATTAATAACTTTTTTGTTACATAACATTTTTAAAGACCCCCTCCCACCTTACGTGACAAATCATAACAGAAATAGAACTCCTTCTACCCCCTTCAGCAATACGTAATATTTGGGCAGCCCCTAGTATATATAAATCCCGTTTACAAGTATAAAAAAGTGAAAAAAAAAAATTTGGCTTAAGTAAAAATTAAACGGGCTTAAATAGTTTTGTTAAGAGAAAACAGTTTTAGACAAAAGTGTAAACGTCTTTCAAAATTAAAATTCCCTGTACAAAATACGTTTTAGGGGCGTGGTTAATGTGATAACAATTGTTGTTTAGAAAAATTTCATAATGAATTTTTTACAAAAAATTCAAAAAAGGACAGACTACAAACTTTCGTGGATAATAATTGTTAAAGCACCAGCAACGAAAGTTTTATATATACGGTAAAGGCTCGAAAAAGTTAAGTAGTTTGTTTTTGAGGTGGCTTCCTTTCCCGTATTCTTAAATTTTCCGTGATATGAAAAATTAATATATGTAAATATATTTTATTGTGTTTAAATATTGTGTTTACTAAATTTTTCAAAGTCTTATCGTGTTATTACACATGTATGTAGCAAAAATAAATGTTAAATATAGAAAAATAAAATAAAATCAAAAATGACTCTAAAAAGTTAAGATGTACTTAAAAAAGCAGCCAGCACTAACACATTTTCAAAATTAGGCTTTGGCAATAACTGGACCGTCGCGATTATGTGCAGTTGCGAATAAGGAGCGTATATTGTATAAATCATTGGCATGTGGCGTAATGAAATTTTACTTAATGAATGGAATTCAAAGCCCAAGGAAGTGCACAATTTAATTACGTACATCATATATGCACACAAACACATATGGACCAGTGTATCATCGTATCACGTTATTTACTTCGATAGTTGCATATATGCAAAGCTGCAAATGTGTATGCTTTGTACTAACAATAAGTGCATATAACCAACATGGTGCATCTATTCGTACCATAATAATGACCGTTTTTTGTTCTTGTGAAGAGGAAGTTGCATGAAGATTTCATTTCTTTTCTTTATATGGCTTCATTGATATATTTAAAGTGTGTGCTGTTGGTTCTCTTAAATGTTCTTACCATCATTGTAATTTGTAACAGAAACACAAATAGTTCTACACAATATGCATGGGTATAGTGACAAACAAAGTTTGTTTATAGTATGTACTAACTAGGGTATTCAGTTATTCGGGCTCTTGCTCTAATCGGGTAATCGCTCGTTTAGTTAATAGGGGTTTTGGTTTCATTAATTAGTAATCAATTCATTTTGAAATAATCGATTAAACGCTAAATACAAACAAAAACACATTAGTACATATTTTGTGTTGACAACATAAATTGCTTTCGAGCGTGCATTCGCTTTTTTAATTTTCAATTTATTAAAGTGGAAGTTTGAAATAAATACCTTTAGTTATTATAAGAAATGTTGGGTAAAGGTTGCTTGATGATCTGCATTAGCCCAAGTGAAATGCGCAGAGGAACTATCTAAAACCCCTCAATTGATCACTTTGAATTTTTTAGTAGCATTTTGGAAAAAAGAATCGGCACAAAATTAAAATTAAAGAGAAACCACATCAGTTTAAGAAATTACAGTGCACTTGCGATAGTTTGAACAAATTAAAACGAATCCTGTCCAGATTTGCAGGATTTTTAGGGATGACAATTGCCATCTAATTTTTCTTTTAAGTGTTTTTCAAACATAAATAGCAGTTTTTTAAGTAAATCTATTATTAACTTTAATTGGATTTATTTTTATTTTAGAACTAATTTCAATGTATCTATTTCTTATTTTCTTTGATGATGAAAACTTTATATTAAAAATAATTAAATTGAAAATGAAAACATCAAATTCACAAAATACTTTTTAAGAATGTGTCTTAAATTCAGATTTTTTATTACGTGTGGAAGCTTTTTATAACTAAAACTATCAGAGTGAATCTCCTCGCAAAAGGCTAGAGACCCCTAGAGGACGAGTCGCAAGTGGGGGATAGCGAATGCCTTCCATATGTTTGTGTTAGAAAGGGAATCAAATGTGTCGTGGACCAAAAATTCCACTTCTGTTGGCTCGACCCTTCATATTTGCTAAGATGGAGGCTGCTTGTTGTCGGAGGCATCATTCTTAGATTGTTGTATATGTATAACGGACAGAGGGCGCTATATCTCCACCAATAGCCCAATAAACTGCTAAACATATTGATTACTGAAATCACATGAAGGCCTATGATTTATTATTTTTTAATAAGTTTTATTAAAAATATAAAATGAAACCGGTTATTAGTTTGAGAGTGCTGTTGGTTAGTAGTAATAGAACACAAGACGATGCCGAGTTCGACTCCGCACTCAGTCAGGAATTTTTACTGATCTACATTAGTGAAGAATCGTGTTAATTACTGTCTCAATGACGAAGGCATCCTACGTCGATACCTGTAGTTAAAAGTAAAAATAAGTGAAAGTAAAAATAGCTACAACGAAACTATATCATCTGATACGCCCTCATCTTTCCTCTTTAGACTATCCCCATATGTAAAAAAGTTTGCTTTTTAAAATAATTTTATATGAGTTACTTTGTTTATTGCAATCTTGACTCAGAATGCGTCGCAATGTGAGGTGCGTTCCGTTGTTTTATTGTTGCTATAATTGAATGTGCCATAACGCAATTAGGGAACTTGTCTCCGAAACCTGATATGATTATGAAATATATATTACACTCTTAATTAAAAAACTATAAATTAAGATAAGTTCTTAAAATAAGTTTTCTGCAAACTCTAAAATTTGGACTAATAATTTTTAACTTAATTTAATTTGTAAAGTTTGAATAATTGTACACATCAAGATTAAAGAAATAACAATAAAAAAACAAATTTATAAAAATTATAAAACCATAATAAGTACTCGAAATCTGAAAATAAAAATTATTTTTGCAAAAAACAAATCAAAGTCAGAAAAGGAAACGGCTAACCTTCAATGTAACCGCTAATGTAACCGATTTTCATGAAATTTAAGTTCAGGAACGCTCTTCATAAAGCTTTTAGTTTCGTTTCATTCGTTCAAAAGTTATGAGCATGTGACATACTTACACACACACCCGCAAATACGTGAAACATAGTGACGTTCTTTCAAAACTAGTCCGGATAGTTTCCTTGGAAAATTTTCAATTTTTATAAGGGGATGTCAAAAAATCAACTGAAATTAGCTTATATTAAAAATCAAACACCAAGACTTCGATAAACAGCATATAATTTTTGGTGAAAAAGAAAATGGAGGGCTTGAGTTCGATATTCAATATAATCAGTTGACATACTCCTAACACTTTTATTAATATATGGCTTTTTTACAAGCATAAGAACAATTTTTTAAACTATTCTAATATTTTGTCACAAAACATTTTTGAATACCCCAATTATATTTTTCATAATTCCTTCTTGATTTGATACCTCAAATAATATAAATTTGTATAATATATATTTTGTACTGCGTTGTTCCAATACAAAGAAATTGACCTTTCGGAAAGTAAGTCTATCTGTATGTGTTAATTAGACATTCGGTGGAAAACTCACAAATCTATGGGGTGTTAAAATATGATAAAAATGTTTATATACATCCAATATATATATATATATATATATATATATATATATATGTATATATATGTATATATATATATATATATATATATATATATATATATACATATGTATATATATATATATATATATATATATATATATATATATACACCTCTAGTCTCCAGCTTTTCTGGGGTCTTCGGAGAACTTATTTCACGTTCAGACAGAAGGATATCGCTTATTCTACTTCCCAATACATGTGTATGTATGTATAAACTTTTGTGTCTTTACACACGGAATGACCCATATATTTGAGAAG
The DNA here is from genome assembly GCA_963675445.1 of Linnaemya vulpina. Lineage (NCBI taxonomy): Eukaryota > Metazoa > Arthropoda > Insecta > Diptera > Tachinidae > Linnaemya > Linnaemya vulpina. The sequence continues at coordinate 63,766,117 of OY776278.1, read as the reverse complement.
GGTATAAATATAATTAAAAACACATGTAAATAGTTTTTAGTAGCGTAAATTTAATCAGTCAACCGATTAATACAAAAAAATATAAACTTATAAAGTACTTCAAATAAATATGTAACATATTCATGGGTCTTATGTGTTATTACTAAAACAACAAAAACATAATAAAGAAATATTAATTTCTATTTATTATGATTAAATTTGGTTCCGAAATGTAGAAAGCATTTGCTGTTTAATTTCATTGAAATGACTTTGAATATATACTATTTTCACTTATATACATTATCGAGGAAGTCGCAAGCAATTTACAGTTTCACCTAAACGTTTTGATTGATTCTGTCGCGTATCATTAAACTACAATCCTCAGAGCTTTTGTTGAATCATTTGCTTAACACTTATTGGCTTTCATTTAATTATTAATCGATATCAGAATGGCAGAAAAGCACTTTTGTATCCACGTAGGACAAGAATCAAATAATTAAACTTATAACGAGAATCGAATTCAAAATATTGTCAGTTAATAAACAAAAAATAAGTAGTTAATCGGGTATTATCTAAACGCTTAAACGAACAACAAAAAGCCTTTTTAAGAACACCCTAAAGCACGTGCATAAGCATGTCTGACAAAACAAAATCGAATAAAAGAATTACATTTAAGTGCCATGCACATTGGGCATTTACACAAGGTCCTTGGTAACCTTTGTTGACCCACAACATGATATCTATTATTTTTTGCGCAGTGCATAAATTTCATGAACAACATTTTTGAACATTAGCGAAACAGTTGCAACTCAGTTAAATTATAATCATACATATTTTATGTATGTACGTAGCTTCAGTTCCGATTGCATACACTCAGGCCCCGTTTTATGCGATAGGTGCGTTCCAATAAAAATCGCATAAAACGATACCCTACCTTCATACAAAAACTAGTGATGCGTTCAAAAATTCTGAAAAATCGCATTAATTCCAGTTTTAGTTAAAAAATCAAAACGAATAGCATAAAATTTTTTTTTTACAAAAAAAATCGTTTTAATGTTGGGTTTTATTTATATAAGTTTCATAGCCTACTATGCTTATTCTGGTGTGATTTTTGAAAATCGTTTTCATTTGTGAGCTCTGAAATGGTTTTTAAAAGGTTTTAAAAAAGATAAGAGGTTTGAAACTCCTTAAACCTGTGGTTGAACTCTACTGACGACCTGGTCAAGCATCACTGATATGCATATAGACATTGCTTAACCACCCAACAAATAAATTTCATTTTGTAGTAGTAGTATTATGACAATATATCAAAGAGCAAATATAAAAATATACATATTTATTTTATTTACTTAACCAATTAAAACAAAATTTGTTAAAAAATAAGCAAAAATATAATAAATCATTCACTGCAGAAAAAAGGAAACTGTAACGACTATATAAGTGATGCTAACTTGGCTTAATTTAAACGCGGTAACAATTCTAAAAAAATCGCATAAATTCGAATTCGCATAAAAAAATCGGCATATAGCGAGACCCGAGTGTATATACATATGTACACGTATATGCTACTACATATGCATAGATCTGTGCATATGGACATTTTCATGAGTGTGTATTAACTGCTGTTGTACATATGAACATATACACTTGTAGTACATACCTTTTAAATTTAATTAAATCTGTTTAAACAACAGAAAGGAAATTAAATTTTCAAACATTTTCGAAAATATAAACAATTTTAAAGAATGCTGCCACATTTGAAGATTTTTTTAGATTTCGGATGTAAACACGATGTAAAACAGGTGACAGTTTTTTGCTCAACCGTTGATTGTCTGTACTGAAATAAAGTTTTTGTGTGCAGCAAGTCCTCCTCGTGTTTGGATATGTAAACGTTGCAAGATATAAATTTCGACGTGTAAATTTGATTTCATTGGCTTCAGCAGCTAATACTTACACACACATACACTTACATACATACACACGTACACACACCCACAAATGCATAGAATTAGTCGGGGAAGCTTCCTAAAATCTCAAAACTTAGAGATGTAATGTCGATTTTTTCAAAATGGGGCAAAACCAATAACTTTCCGATTTTTTACAATTTAAATTTTCCCGGGGGAAGTTAAAAATATTTCGAGAACGAAAATAATCCTGAACTAAGCAAAAGAATGAATATGACAAAGTCTAAAAGTTTTGTTCATTTCTGGTATTTGTATAATTTTTATTTTGGACTAGCAGTCAGTGGATGACTACGAATTATGCGAGGCGATACCAGAAGTAGAAAGTGGATCGTGTCAAGGAGGATATAGGCAGTAATAACTGTGCCATTCAATTTAGAGTTCGCTAAGTTGAACGTGATAGGAGAGGCCTCTAAAGGGAGTTTATTGCACATATGATCCCTTATGCTAAAGAAGTACATTTTTCTGTAATGTGATGGAACAGGTACTGATACCTCAGCCATAAATGGATGCTCATTGACTGGGACAGGGGCTTCATGCACTAAAAAATTGTGTTTTAGGCACTTAAAATATGCCCAAAAAAGGCGAAATATACAATATGCACAATAAAATATGCACTTATTTTTTAATTTTATTGAAACAAAAACATATAATTTTAATTCATTATATATATATATATATATATATATATATATATATATATATATATGAAGGTACAAAATATAAAAATACAATATAAATAGAAATTAAAAATTATTCCTATTTATTTACATATAAAAATAACATTTTCAAATGTAAAGTTCAATCTATTTGGTCTTAGAAAGCTATTCAAGCAAAAACGCCAGCTATTAGTCTTATTTTTTAAAATCCAATATTGTTTATAATAACGTTATATAATTCAATTATTTTGATTTGACTGGGCAATGAACTAAATTGTGGAAGCTTATCAATTGTATTACTCAGAAATGCATAATTTGCATTAACAAACACCAATTGATCTCTAACTGAACGTAAATTAAAAATTTTTTTAATATTCTTTATTGCTATAGCGTCTTCCTCATTTAAAGCTTCCACAACATCTTTAAGTTGATGAAAGCAGTTTGCGCAATAAGCCACAGGAAGATTTACATCAGGATACTTTTCTTTCAATAGTGATACCTGCGTAATAATTTCTCAAAAATAATTCTGTTGTTGAAGTTTGAGTTTTTAACAATATATGACACAATAATATGCAAATCGGTGCTATTTTTAAGCAAATTCGTTACTTCCAAAAGATATTTCCGTCTTGCGATTATCCGGCTTAAAGGAAAAAGCATGCATTTGCATGAGACCCCTGTCCCTGCTCATTAAGTTTTCGGGCACAATCCCCCTAACATCACTTGTGCAATAACATTTGCTGCAAATGCTGAATGTCTTCAATATAATTTATGGCTAGTTTTTATAAGTTACACTTCACTGTATATTATTTTGCAGTTGTTATTCTCATCAAAGGGTAATGGCGTGATCCAACACTTGAACTAACTCACGTCTCAAGGAAAGGTCAATGCAAATAGAAAATGAAGCAAATGAAACGGAAGATGAAAGCTGCAAAAAACAGTAAGAAATAAATATCATCAGCATTTTTCAATCATGCATAATGAATAAAGCTGCAACTGCATCAGTAAAAAATTTTTTTTTCATGATTGTGTTTAGCAGTTTAATGCGAAGCTATTGAATTTTCATGATATTGTAAAATACAGCGCTGTAGTTGTGCTAGAAATAAATTTTTTACAATTTCACTTGGCAACAGTTATTACGAAAATAAATATCCATTATCTATTTATCTGTATTTATGTATAATATATGAGTGGACGGACTGTCCGGCTGTTAGTTTTGTCGGTCCGTAGTTGTTTATTTAATTAAAAACACTAAACCGTTAAAATTCATATTGAATTATTAATATCTACAGCCTATCAAGGCATGTGTGTAGAAGTGTTTTGCAACGTTTTTGTTTTTCTGTCTCACCATTATAATAATTGTTAAATATTTATTTAATTGTTTTCAAATCTTCCATGTACGGAGAAGCAAAAACTAATAATTAGAACAATTTTCTACTAACTCGTTTAGAGATGGACATGGATCACATGAGTGCTGTAGTTCCAGCGTGTCAACACAAAATCAAACGTGAGCACTAACGTGACATTGTTTACACAGAAAAAAATTAACGTTTAACGCTTTAACTATAATTGAAAGAAAAACATTTCTATTTACGAAAATTAACACAAATTATACATATTTATGTATGTATATAAAGTAATCAAAAAATACCTCAATCGCCTCTTATCACGTGGGGACCGGGTGATTGGGTAGTTATGATAATAGTGTTTAGTATTTTAGTTAGGAAAGCTTTGCGGTTAAAATTAGCGGTAAGTTACAGGGATGGTATTTGGACTCAACAGTTTTCTATATTTGTTTATATACTTTATAATTAAAAAATTTAACAAATATCTATGTGAGCTTTAATCTATTACATTTTTAACTGTTTCATTACTACAGTTTTTACATATCAGATTCGTAGAAATATATGTGTGCACTACTTCACTCCATGCCTCTTTGCAGAGTTGCAACCACTTCCTGTTAGCACTGTTTCAAAACCCATATTTTCTAAGTCGTTTACAAGAAAAAATATAATAAAAAATATAGTCGGAAATATAAACTTGAATATCTGAAACAAGAAAACTGCTAAAGCAGTTAATGCGCTGTCTAGTTAGTCTTCCCTTCTTGAATTTATCATTAAAAATTTAGAATTAAAAAAATTAACTCAAAACTAATAAATATTTGCTTGTGAGCCTATTGTATTGGTTATATTGTTGTATTACTCCACACGGTGAGAACTTTAATAAACTTATACAACTTTTTATACTTTCAAAAAGTTGCGTGGAATCTTTAAATGCTTTAAATTTTGGATATGTTCGCAAAATTATAAACTGGTCTTACCAAATAATAAGATATTGTTAAAACCAACTTAAACTATTTTTGAATTGCTTCAAATAGGTTTTATCAAACGAAACTTTTTCTTTTTGCCTGTGCCAAGTTGAGTGGTGAAGAATCCACAGAGAAATTCACCTTAGCCACATATTTTCTTTCAGAATTTTCATGTTTGTGGTTTTACTGCTAAAATCAGGTTTTAACTTTCAGTTTGGAAACGCTACAACTTTGAATAAACAAATTTTGTTTCACGATATAGTTTGTGTGCACTTCATTTTCACACACGAGCTTCCATTTCCAGCTATCAATTTCATCTGAATAACAATTGCAGAAAAAGACAAATTCATAGTCTAGATATGGATGGCCGTTCTGCTTAATTTTTTCATTCCTTGCCATTTGACTACTTTTCTTAAAGTTTTTTATTTCAAGTTTAAAAATCCGATGTACAAGCGATGATATAAAATTCAATGTTCAAATACGATAAACAAGAGCTTATGATTTAGACTTAAATGTAGTTTTACTGCTAGAAAACATTATATATGACAAATCAGTACAGTGTGATGTTTTAAATTTTCATCACTCTTTTTTTATACTTCAACATATAAAAAGCATTGAAAAGAGATACAACTTCAAATTTGCTAGTTTATAACTAAATCACTTTGAAATCACTATATCATCTCCTAATTTCGTGATTTTTGTTGTTTTCGTTTTAATTTATTTAGTCTGTCAGAAAACAGTTCCAACAATATCAATCCAATTATTTGTTCTTTTTAGGTTGTTTTGCTACAAATATATTGTTATACTAATTCGAATTTTTAAAATCCCAATTAAGGGTTTATTTTTATTAAACAATAAAACCAAATCATTATCATTTTCAAAATAACGAGGCCGTTAACTCTTTTCCAAAATTTCTACTCGTCGAACCTACAGTGAGTCTACTTGGAATATCTTGTAATTCTTCAATTTTTAGTCTGAGAAATATTCAATATTTTTTTTGTAACGCAAAATTGACAACTCCCACTGAAATAAGTACCACATATCAACCTTCGAAATGCCTATAACTGAAATTATAAAAATGCTCATATAAATTTTCTGTGTTGTACGGCGTAATTGCCATACAATTTATTTCTTGTCTTGAGAAAGTACTTGATCATGGAGTTTGATCATGGAGAATATATGTAAATATTTGAAACTCAATTTTGCGTAAAAATTTATTGTGTCAAAGCCGCAACTAAAAGAATAAATTTTATGAAACTATTTTCAATATTATTTTTTTATATAAGCGTTTTTCATTTATTCTTGTTGTTTCCCCGAACACTTCCAGTTAGGAAGCATGACAAGGGCAATGCTCTTAGATATTAAACAAACCCTTTTAAGGCAGGATTATATTACTTGAATAATATGTAGTCGAGTTTTTTTGCGTTCGTGTGCGTGTTTTTTTTTTCAAATTTTTATCCTTTTTTAACACATATTCACAAACTTTTACTGTACTCTGTATTTCCTCCCTCATTTTTTCATGCTGTTAATTTGCTTCGTTTCCTATTAAATGATTTTATTTTTAAGTTAACAAACAGTTTTTCCGAAGGGTTGTTTAACATCTACTGTGCAGGTGTCCTACAATTTAAGGATTCAATTCCGGTTTTAATTTCTTGTATTTTTATTGTTGTTGCAATTAATTTATGAAACCAGCAGGTTCCTGCTTGATTTGGCTCTAGTTTTTAAATATTTTTATTTTTATTTTTAACTTTGTAATTGCATGTTCTTTTTTGCATAATTCATCATTGTATTTTTGCTTTATTAAATACTCCTTTTGATAAATTAATAAACAAACAAAAATAATTTTCCCCTGAAATAACTAACAAAGATGCAGTTTCTTCCTGTCCATTGTTTCACCACATCACTGCCAGCCATCAGTTAACCAGCAACCATCAGTAATATCAGCAACAACGAAAACACATTATTTGAATGTTGTACATTTGCGATCAATGGCGACAATGGCACCACTCCCTCAGTTTATTTTGACTTTGAATATTAAATTTAACCTGATTTGAATTGTTTGACATTAAATTGTTTTTAATTCTTGTATGTTTGGAACGACTCGCAGCTGACAGGGGCACTTAATACCATGTAACATTCGATAGAATAGATTATACAAGTAATTTTGGTTTATTTTAAGATATTCACAAACTATCTGATTAGTGGTGTCTGAGATTATTAATGATAATTACCTGCTAGGAGGATGTGAAACTGAGCGCTCACTACCATCATTTTGTATAACTTAAGGTCATCTTTGTGTCTTGCAAAGAATACATCATTTTCTTCATCATGTTCTTTCTAATCGTTGGTGTTGTCAATCAAATAAGAATTGTTCAAATATTCGAATTGTTCGAATGAACAAAATGTTTTAATTTATAACAAATAACAATTCGAACAGTTTTTGACGAATATGCAAATAATTGTTTCTTTCCAACCCTAAAAGTTGGATTATATTTGAGCAAACATGATTTAAAATTTGTGAAGACTGCGTATGAATTTGACGTTTGTTATTCTTAACAAAACGTCATTGTAATATTGATATTTTGCTAAAAAATTTTAAAAGTTTATCAATAGCAAAAAAGAAATGAATTGTGATGAAGAAGACATTAATGACGCAGAAATCTCTGCCATTTTAAAAGCAAAAAAATTTTTAATTACTGAGCAATGTGAGTCGTTAAGCCAAAAAATACTCCAAATTAAGAATGCTTGTGTAAGGATTTCTGTCTTAAAGATCGTGAAATCGCTTGAATAACACTTTGAAGACTCTGGACATACAAATTAAGGATCTTGAAAAAGATAATAGCTCCTTAATAAAATTAGAAAGTTATTGCTTTTCTACAGATTTAATCATGGAATTAATGAACGACGTGTCAAATTATTAAATACTTTTTTATGATTTCTTAACTCGGGGAATTTTCCATGCAATGCTTTACTTTTTAAATATGTCCGAAAGTTCATAATAAAAAAGTTGGATTATTTAATGATATTCATTTACAAAATGATCCAATTGTAATGAAAAATCAGTGGAAGTGTTCGAACTGATTGAAAAGCTTATCAATAATGTCAGAAATACTTAAAAACTAAAGACACAATAACAACATGATCTGCTTTTGAGTACTACTTTAAGAACACGATTCAGCTATTCCAACTGTTTTGTTTGACAGAATATAGTACAATAATCAATCTCTATATAGTGGCAAACCAAAAAGTGTGTATGACAACTGTTCGAGCTTTGCAAGTGTTTTATATCTAACAGGGACTATTTTGAAGGAAACAAAACAGAAACTGATGAAGAAGCAAATATTTTTTACAAAAATTAAAATGTTCTCTGTATTTTCAACAAACCTCGTAAAAAAGTCTAACAAAATTATGCATTTACATAAATATATGTTGAAAATTTTTTTTTTCCAATCTAAAAAACGATGCCGCGTTTATTTCATAAATCTGCAAAATTTAAAGGAGAGAAGTGCCCATAATATTTTTTTAATTTTTTTTTTATTTTTGAGACTATTAGTCCTAACATGTGTCCAAGGATGTCACCAGCAAATAACACATAAAATAGCAAACATTTTGCAACGTTTTCTCTTATTGCCATAATAAATACTTACTGGTAGTAATCGTGTTTACTGTCATATCATTATAGAAACTCATGTATTCTCATCATATCAGAGGAGTGTTATAAAGGAAACGTTGCCAGCATTATTGTAGATGTTAGCATTATTATACAACAACCAACACAATCAATATTGTAGAACAGTAACCATCAGCTATTCAATTCGCACGGTCATTGCACTTTTGGAAACATTTTACCTTATATTTATTTATTTGTTTTCAAATTACTTAATTTTCGACAATATTTAGTTATTGAAGCGAATTTCTTTTTATTTGCAATTTACACAGTTCCTGTTACCAAATCATCTGTTTAGTAAATATGCTTTGATTTTACTTCTACCATTCGTGGAATCCTGAAGAATAGTTTAGTTTTACGTGGTTTTATAGGTTGTTTTTATAGAGTGATACAAGTTTAAATCACAATAACACATAGTAATATATTTTTGATATCAATGAAACGGTCTTTGTTGGATAGAAAATTTTATGACATTAATGTTTAAATATGATTTCGGCCATGTGACCGCCACGGCTGGCGTACAAGGCGCAATCTGAAACACCAATTTTCACAAACAGTAACATTTTGACCATCATCGTTTTTGCAGACATATGGTCCAATGACTCCGCCAGCTCATAAAGCGGCATAATGGTGTTTCGACAAAAGCTTGTGGATTCTCCGCACTCCAAATGCGACAATTCTGTTTATTTACGTACCCATTCAACCAAAAATGGGCTTTATCGGAAAATAAAAATTTGAATGGGGGAAGTGCACGATAATTTTGACGAACAGAACCATTATTTTGATTAAAAATTTCCACAATTTACACGCGTTGCTCTGGTGTAAGTCGATCCATAATGAAGTGGCAAACCAAACTAAACAAAAAGCAACTATCAGCTGTTAAATAGGTGGTCAAATAAAGCAGTGATGCCAACTCAGAGTTGTACCACTCTATAAGAAACACCCTATACTACTTTGTATTACCATTTAAAGAAGTCTAAATCGTTCAAAAATTATTCGAGTGAATACCCCAGCTGATGCCGCTTATAGGTTTTTGTTATAAATTAACCTTGTTTCAGTATTTATTCTGAAATGCTAAGTATCCACATATTTATAGTATCAAACAGAATTTATTTGGTGGTCTTTTGTGCTTAATTAACACGTTATTTGCTTTTGGATTTGAACACTACATGCAATATTCTCTTTTGTGTGCCAACTAATTTGCCTCTTAATTCAGCACAAATATTTGTTTCTTTATTGCGCCTTTAGCTATAATTGTCAGATCAAGAATCCAAATGTATTCTTTTATTGTACAAAGTTGTGTGTTCTTTAAAAGAAAAGGAAATAAAGCAGTTGTTTGTTTATGTTTAAGTACTTTTTGGGAGGTTTTCTATAAACACGGAGTTGCCAAATGTGAATTTTTACACGATTGTTACAGTTTTTTGCGGTGTTGAAAAGTTGTTCAGTTGTTTATGCACGACTACGAATATAACATGTAAAATTTAGATATATAGTTTGGGTTATAGAACGTCTACAAAAGAAATTATTCTTGTTTAGAACGCGAGAGTAAAGAGTTTCATCCAATTCCAGGTATGTGTAATGTTACAAAGTACAGTAGATACTGGATATAAGCACATCACATAAGAAAGAATTGCATTAAAAAATCCTTATATAAGAGCGAATCTGGCAAAGATAATAAATGATATAGAAAAAGAGTTCATATAATTAGTTTTTTTTTTTATAGAAATATATTACATATTTATAAGAAATAATGTTGTGTCTCTTTTAAAGTTGCTTAGAGAAGATCGATATTGCTGTACCCGTGATACTGTTATGGATTGAAAAACAGAAGCCACTATGATCAATGCGTTTATTACGGTTATCACCGCTGCCGCACAGGCTAAAAGGTACAGTGTGATTGCAGACTCGGATCTTTGTCTTTGATCGCATAGTTGCACATGGCTGCCTGCTTGTTATGAATTGAAATTTTAGAAGAAAATCGAAACGACTGTGTCAAAGTAAACTTCCCTGTGAAAACGATGTCTTAGTATCTTGATTTTATAATATAAAAGTTCTTCGCTACGCTTACAAATTTAATTTATTTTTTAATAAAATATTTCATATTGAATTTTAGTTTTAGTGCCACCGTCACGATAAAAACAAACTAGTTTTAAACAACACCGTGCACCGAGCACCAGCCTCTAAACTTTCCGCGTCGATGAATTGAAAAAACACCGAGTTAACTACGCTGGTAAAGAATAATGTTGCTATGGATGAGTATATCTATTGTTCTCTCTTCTTCCTTACTAGTATTAGTATTTCTGTAAAAATGCAAAGTATATTTGTTTTGTTTACATTCTCTTACCAGCGTTCTCAACTTTGTATTTTCAAAACGGAGAAAAACACGCCACTTACAAAAAAGGAATTTCTTTTGTATATTTGAGTTAATTATTGTTATCACGATAACAATGAAACCTTTTATAGTTCAGGGTTCGTAGAAAAAGTAAATAAATAAAAAAATATAATAATAAAAAAATATAAAAAAATTTATTTTTAATATCAAAATTACTAGTATTACAGTATTTTCCGTTTTTATAAATGTTTTTAAAAATATTTCGTTCCAATAGCATAACAACATAATTGAAAAATTATCTTAAACGTCATTAATTGTTGTTCTTATTGCCGTCTGTAAAAGTAATTGAATTAATTTTGCACTGTTGAGTTAAATTTTATTGTACAAATAAAACGCACCGACTAAGAAATATTTTGCAAGTCGTGAAAAGTGTCAAAGCGTGATCACAATCACATTTTGAGGAAAACTAATTTTTATATCACATTCGCGATGTTCCTTAAAAATTACGGTATCGCTCATCTTTAGTATTATTATGTAACCATTTAGTATTGTTCTTTTTGCATTAGAATAAATAGCAACTTTTCTTTTGACGTGTAGTACACATTCTTTAAGCCTTTTTGGATTTAAAATATTTGGGAAATATTCGCCAAATGGCGTTCCTAGTTTTGTTTAATTTTTCTACGTCAGACTTACTTTCTTATTTATAATAAATTACTTAATAGGAGAACAAATCAGGATATTTTGACTAAAAAGTGAAGAAAAGTTTCAAATTCTTTCAAAGTAAGAACATTAGTTTTAATGACAACCAATATTAATACTTCGCCTTTTGATAAGCAAACAGTTTTTAAGTATATGAGAAAAATCAAATTTGGATGGTGTCCCCCGTTGAATATTGAAGAACTTATTTGTTCAACAAATCCTTAAATCGATCGCCTTGGAAGCAGTGATACCTTATACCTGTATTCAAGTCTGGATTTTAGAGGTATTGCTAATTAAGTATTATACCTAAATTATTTAAAAACTTTTGTGTGATATAATGTCGCATCATTAACGTCTAAACAACAAGGGATTTCGGAAATGCCGGTCTACGGTTACGAATTTGCTTGAGCTTACGACTTTAGTAAATGAAGGATTCATTCGCGGAGAGCAAACTGATGTTGCATACTTTGATTTTAGTACGGCGCACAGTGAACGGTCCCCATAGTAAAAGTGGGAAAAATCGATGGAGTTTGGTAGCTTGATGAAATTTTTGGCACATATCTCTCTTGGCCTACTATTTGCGAAAATGAATAAAAATTCTTAGAAATCCTTTTATTTTTCCGGTGCGGGCACAATTAAATACCAAAAATTCCCCCATTTCAGTAATTATTATTTTTTAGAATTTTAATCTGTCATTTAACATACAAAATGATAAAGCGTGATAGTTTTTCATAAAATATAACTAATTTCTAATTATTTAGGATTGCCGTATACCTTTTTTATTTTAAACTTTTTAGTATTTTTATTGTTTAAAGTTTTGAAAATACTCATAACCATTGGTATTTAAATAACATATCAATAGGGTTAAATTATTATTTAAGAAAAATAAATATATTTATATGTATAACGATTAATAATAAAGCAACAAACAAATTCAAATAACTTCACAATTGTAAACAATTTCTTAATCAATAAAATAAGTTTCTGAGTCTGAATAAGTGTTAAACAATTCATTTACTATTATCTAATTAAAATGTGATTTTTACAAAACTGCAATCTTACATGATCTTGGAGGCATTTTGGCCAATGTGGCCAAATAAGGAGTTGGCATGCATGGCCACTATAAAGGAATTGATCACTGGACTGTATTCTATTAAAGAAAACGGTTGTCATAGCTGAATTGAGTTTGCGAAAATTTTTACAGGCCATCAAAGTTCAATTTTGTTCGAGTCTGACTATTTTATTAATAATAATAATATTGGAGTTGAATAATAAAAATTTTTTAAAATTCATTATATGTAATATATTTTCTTTATTGGATAAAATTTATTTGTTCTTTTTCTTTACTTCATAATATATTTAACTTCAAGGCTAAATATGTCATGACGTAACGGATTACGTCAAAACATATTTAACTCGGCATTTTTATCTTCACACACATAAGAAATTAGGAGTTTATTCAATAAAGTTTGATTAAAATTATATCTGCTATATTTTCGACTGTGCTCAAGTCTGTTCTTTCTAATTGTTTTACGTAGACATTTTAAAGCATCTTCAGAAAGCATTTCTCAAATAAACTAAGAAAATATTTGAAAAAAAATGTTTATTTTATTCAGGTATTTAAATATTACCAATAAGTAAGTCAAAATATTTTATACTTTCACAACCATGAACGAGAAGTTTATGCAACGTTGATGGCATATAATTCCAATCGTAGTTATTTAAATATATTTCTCGCGTTTCCTCCGTTAGCTGTTCATAGTTAGATATATTTATAGGTTTTCCAGAGAACACTGTTTTTAAGATTATATTCAGAATATATATAAATTTTTGTAATTTCGGACGATTTTTTGAACTCGTTAAAAAATTTTCGAGTTGTATGCCCATCATTACTGGAGCCAAAATTAGACTTCACTTTATCAACTGTTAATCCCGTCTCAGATCGAAATTTATCTTGAATTTGTTTTTTTCTTTTATTATACAGTGTTTTCTTATCATTCCTAACTTGCCAAGTCTTAAAAGGCAATCGATATGCAATCTGTAACATGCTCTCAAAGTATCTAAGCAAACAATGTAAAGGTGAAATTCCATATCTATAATGGTCTTCGTTGGGAGAATAAGTAATGCTAAGTTTGTAAATATCTTTAGGTTTAGCTTGGCATAGGAAGCACTTCGGTCCCGACTCTTTGGCAGTTCTCGCTTAAGTACGTATTTGTATCAATAAAGGCTTAGTTTCACATGGTGTCCAAATATGTGAGAATAAGGTTTTATATGTGTTAGAGTCAACCTACTTGGTATTCTTTCGTTTAAAGCATAGCCTATTATCATACATTATCAAAAAGTAAAAATATCAACTGATAATTTTAATAAATATATCACATTTGAAAGATTTTTAAAATTATATTTCAAAAGTTGGCATAGAAAACACCTAAACCTTCCTATACATATTTTAGTATATATATCAGAAAATAATATTATTGATGCATAAAAGTCGTTTTGTGATGTGCCTGGTTTTTCGGGTCCAACGAAGCTGACTATTTCTTTTAAAGTACATATTTTGGCTAAATTCTTCACAATTTTTCTTACAGTTTAGGATTTTTTAATTGTTTCTGCTACATTTCTGAATAAAGCAAATATAATTGCAAGCACTATAACAAAGAGAATTAGTGAGTGATACTACAACATATAACAACTACGCAGACTACGACGTAACCTCAACCCTATTATCCGAAAACTAATGCCAATAAACTGGTGTGTTTGAGGTTATTATCTTGCTAGGGTTATCATTTTTGCCGCATATTTCATCGGAATATCGAGGCAGCACTTCGTTCACTGTCTTCACATAAACTGTATTGGACCACCCCTACCGTATGATAAACATACCCTTATCTATATTTTTGCGCAACCTAAATAAATTAAAGTCCAGAAAGAAATAAATGCATGTGTTGTTCTATTCTTCTCCTCTTACAACACTTAATTTTCACTGCACTCTCAAATAGGAATTCTGCTATAATTTGCAAATAATTTTTGATGTGGTGATATTGTGGATGTTCCTGTTCATTCTTTGAATATTATCAGATGTTTCCAAACTCAACTTAGCACAGAGAAAAACAAGGTTGCATTTTGTAAAACCAATTAAAAAATGGGCTTTAGTTGATTTGAACAAAATCATTTGTATACTAAAACCAGGTTTTAACAGTTGGGCTTAGCGTTAAACCCCGAATTTATTAAATTAATTTCAGCGTGAATACACTATATATATTATGCGCAATCGTTTGCTCTTATTTTCCGTTCCTGGACTTCTTAAATACAACATAAAATTTCAATGTCAAAATTATAAATTCATTTATTTTATACTTTGCATTATTTTAAAGAACTATCATATCAACAAAAGAACTTAAAATTTAATTCAAGCAGCTTATTTGATGCAGTTTTTTCTGAATTCAGACGATTTTGAATTGAGTCAACTAATTTTTGGTGTTTTCTCTCGTATAATTTCGTTCCTCTCTGCGAGCAACTCACTTTAGGATTGAAGAATTTTAGATATAGCTCTTGGGTTCGTAGTATTGATAAAAAGGAAAATTTGTTTCTAAGACCAAATAGTATTTGCGATAAAATTTTCTTTTAAAGTGTACTGATACAGAATATAATGGAAAAGGAAAAACAAGCACATTTTCAATGAACAGAAAGCAAAACAGAAAAGAAGAACGCGCAAACGAATTCAGCCTTTAATCTGTTTATCAGCAGGTGTTTTTCATTTTACATCATAAGTTTAGTTATGCGTACTTTATTTGAAAATTATGTGTGCAGCATCTAAGAATTCGTAAACCGGTAGGCTGAAAAGTGTATTGATGTATCAAAATTTCAAAACAATTTATATAGAAAGTTCGGTCGATATCGAATTCCGCAATTTGCTCCTAATATTTTTAAGTGTTGTAGCTTTTATCCTCATATGATTTTTAATAAATTTTCCGATGAAGTTCCTTTCGTTTCTGTATACGCGCACTTATCGCCTCTTATAATTAACTGATAAAAGATTTTGAAGATGTTGATTAAATTATATGAAAAACCCTGTTCCATGGCAATTTAGTGCATTAAGCACTCCAGATCTTTGAATTTCAATAAAGCAAAGTTTTTTTTTTAAAGACTTATTGATAGCATTATGTGTGAAAATGCTTTTCTGGTTGAAGCGCGCCTGAAGTGTTCAAATTGCACGATCTCGCTGGCCAGTTCAAATCGCTAATGGAGACTACCGCAAAATGGGCTTCTTTAGTGGGAGTTATTGTATGAACTATAAAACATTAAGATGTGGCAACGCTGGTAAATTTGTTAGTAAAAACATAAACAATTTTTGATGCTATTAAATTTTTATTCTTGTATCTTTTACTTATAAATGAATTCCAAACTTACTCGCTGCAAAGCACTCTTAAGAAACAAATAAATTTTTGTGTCCGTTAATGCAAAAACAGAAATTGGGGTAACGTCTTGTGATTTTGTTTCTAAAGTAAATAAGATTCTTACGATATTTTGTCTGAAACGTAAAGTTTTTAAATCAGGATATCACTTTCGAATATCAGAAATTGTTCACAAGCATTCCGTGTTTGTTATAAAGAATTATATTGAGACATGAATTTGCACCCATACCGTCAGAGGTCTATGTATCTATGTACGCCTTATTTGTTAACAACGAAAAGTGAGTTTTTGATTGTTTAACTTCGCCTAGCTGAAATGGGATATTCACCAGATCTCGACGTTTCGAGTTTTGTCAATATTAATAAAGCCGTTTATAAGTTATTAAACAAAACTCGCTTAAAAAAAATTGTCTTAGTTTTATTTTGAGATATCGCGAAATACACAGTCCGAATCAGTTCCAATTTACGTTTGGTAAAGCTCGTTCGAACGCCACCATTTTGATTCGGTTAAGTCGTTCAAAACTTATAATCGGGTCACACATATACATACATACACAGACAGAATTAGACAGAGATCTGATGAGAACCCGGTTATTTCAAAACGGGGAAAACCCAATAGCAAGCAGCTGTAAAAGTTGTAAACATGATTGCAGTTCAACCACTAATCAGTAGGTTCTAGCCTAATCGATGTTGTACGTCAATTTCATTATATTGCATTTGGTTCTGCTGCTTTCAAATGTTTCAAATTGACAGTAGTTTTGTTTTGAAAGACTGAACAAATGACAACCAATTTGTCAGCCTTAGTTTCAACGAGATGGTTGTTGTCTACTATCGACGTGCGGAAGTTCTTGTCGGCACACCCTTTATATAAAAAAAAAAATATAAGCTGCATATTCTTACCGCACAGAAACTCGTTATAAGTGTTTGTTTATTTAATATCCTCATTCCCAACATATCCTTGGATTTTTTCGAAACATAATAGGCAAAATTGTTTCATGTGAATTGGATAGTTTGTTTTAGCGATGACATTCCATTTAAAGTAAAGTAAACTATTTTTAATAACGTCAACATTATTAATTTCTTGTAAAAATTGGCGATTCTGGAAACTCATTTCGGTGGAAATTGTTAAAAAGGGCTTGGCAGGCCTGCTCTGCCTCAAAAAACAAAAAATGTAACAGACATCATTGATCATTTCACCATACAAAAATTCATTGAGCATATAAAATTGATCCACAGACTCTGGATGTTTTCCGCTTCGCGGGCTGTGTTTGTTAATTAAAATTAAAAGAATTATTATATAAAAACGGCACAAGTGCGGAATAAACATAATTTGTTGACAGTACGAAGTACCTGTTAATTTTAGATTGCCCTCGTGTGAACGGCGTACTAATTGCTTAACGGCTTATCTCCCTTTTTTCAATTCATCTATTCAATACATTTCAGTGACGTGCCATTTATACTCAACCCCAATTCCATCTACCCACACCGCTCATTCATGCAACCGACTGACTGACCATCGGCCACCATCATAGTCGTTGCTGTAGCTGTTAAATTTTGTATGAATAATTCCATATTTGAAGTTGCGTCTATTTGTTGGTACTGCTTTGTTTTAGTGAAAGAGACCGTGACCAGTTTGATTTTATATCCATTTATCCATACACTCTTTCGTATTGTTCTGCTTTAAACTCTCTTCTACCCGTCCGTCTCTTTTCTAGTTTAGGGAACAGATTTTATTGTTTTCTCTATGAAAATTTACCCACTGAGTTGCATGGCTGGCTACTTTTTGTCTATGGTATTTACTTCTTTGCAACTCTCTGTGGGCCTGAACTTTATTGCAGTTGTGTTGTTTTTAGTGCACGAATATTTTCCTTCTTTCTTTATTATATTTTTTTCCTACTTAAACGTTTTAATGATTATTGTAATTTTCATGAAATGATTTATGAAGAGGAGTTACAAACATTTTGTTTATTGTTGTTGTTCTTATAGATAGAAGTCTTTTACGTATGTAGATCTGTTGTAATTGCCCGACAAATGCAATAGATTGTAGATTTTTATGTACTTAAACTTATGTTTAGTCTTTGATGTTTAATTTGTATTCTGGGAGTCTACATAATAAAATGCACTGGAGAGTGTGTGTTAAACTGCAGCAATTAAATTTAATATTTTTTCATTTGTATCTTAATGATTGAGTTCGGAAGTCTTGACACTCACTCTAAAGGGTTTGTGGTATGACTACTTTCCATAGTTCTTGCGAAGAATATGTATTTAATTAAATACTAAAATTAGGGGTGTAGCAATACACCTTTTTGCTGTAAAGATACTGGAGATAATGATGCGCGTATTGAATTTGAATTCAAGCTCAAATTAACAAAACCCAAGGTTAGTATTTATTCATTATACAAAATGAATATGCATTTGTAGTAAAATTAATAAAAAGTAAATTTATTACACAAAAAAAGATTTTTTACGAAACAAAATATTTCTATCTTTTGCGAAGATAGACAATTTCGTCAATCCATTGGAACCGAACGTGCCATTTTCTTACAGTTTGGGCATGCCATGTCATTGGGATAATAAATGAATCCGTCTCTTGGCTCTTTCTCGACTTTCCTAAGGAATGAAATTTTTACACACATTCCAAAGTTCACCTGAAGTTCAATTGTAGCTCTACGAAAAAAAAACCAATATAAAACCAAAAATATTGTTATAATAAAATTTTGTAATTATAATCATTTCCACGGTTTCATGACTTTTATTTCACGGCACGACTATTCCAATTTCTAACTACTTCTTTAAATAAATATGGAGGTATAGTATCAATCGTGATTTTAAGTTATTGGCTTGTCATTGTAGAAAAATTACTAAACGTGGCTTCACAAAAAATAAGTCAAAGGCGTTAAATCGCAGGAACGTGAGCACCATAATATTTGAAAATAAACCCGATTGTTAAGTCCGATATATGACGAAATGCGCGATTTCTCATGCAAATTGAAATTTGTATGTAAAGGACCAAATAAACTACACAAGCAGTTTCCGTCATAAACATAGTTTCATACCAAAAATTTTTTATTTTTCCGGTAAATTTTATTAAAAAAAAAAAGATGGAAAACGGTTGACCTTAAAGTACATCCCTGTGACCTCCCGCTAATCTTAACCGCAATGCTTCGTAACTTGGTTTTTGCGCCATTTTATGATATTGATCTAAAAAAAACTTTTTTGATTTTCAAATCAAACTATTTTCACGTGAAATATACTTTTCGATTAATATCAAGGAATGGAGAACACTAACTGATCGCAGCTTTTTTTCGGATTTCTACCAGGCTTACGGAGATCGTCGTTGTTTTCAAATGTCAAAAGCAGATTAGCTTGTAGAATCGATCGATGAGGTGCTTCGAACGGTGCCTTTTTATTTTTGTACAAACATGGTTCAAGTATTTGTACAAACAAGCAAGGACTCTCAAAAATTTGTACAGACGAAATATTTACCGTTAACAATAGCCAATCCTATTCGTATCGTTATGTTTGCTGCGACAGCACTAGAAAATGCCAATCAGCATTTGTGAATGTGGGAATATTGATTTCCTCCAAATCAACTGATTTCCATAAGAATCGTGCTTGAATAATTTCTCTTTCATTTATATGTAAATGATTAAAGTCGCTGGATATATTAGATTCAGAGTATAAAAATGTAAGGGGTTACAAACCACAAGAGGACTTTAATAAGGAAAGGTTAGGTTGAAAAACAGGGCAGTTAACTTCCCAATCTGTTAGGATTATACCTTGGCTTCTGTAAGGAAAAAAACCAATGCAAATATCAAAAATCTGTCAGACTTGTTTAGGTTCCGAACATAGCTTCTTCACTATATTTTCTTAAGTCTTTACAAATCGAATCCCTAATAGTGTTTTTACACTGAAAGTTAAAACCTGGTCTTAGCATTAAAACCAAAAATGTGCGCTTTTGCGTTCATACTGCAGATTCAATTAATTCATATAATAAATAGTAAATAAATAAATAAATAAATAGTCAATAAATAATCTAAAAACTATAAAAATTATTCACTTCAGCAATCGTCTACATAACAAATCAAAAAAATAAAAGATTTTGATAGCTGACACTCATCAAACCGAACTGTCAAACAATTAAAAACATTAACCGTTGCCAGAAATGTTACGTGTTTGCGAACTTTATCCATATTGTGAATATGCACTGCAACTTTTGTTTAGCAAGTCTGCCTAACTTGATAGCTATTAATTCTTAATTTGCATATATGCAAAAAATAATATTATGAATACATACTAAATCAGTTCATCAAATAAAAAAAATTTATTGGTTTTTTTTTTATAACATTCAAAGATAAAAAAATCAATAAACTATAAATAAATAAAATATTTACATTCTAAAATGTTTACAATCGAATCTGTGTTCGAATTATTTGAGTGGTTGCTGTCAGTGTGTTAAGAATTGACTAATTTAACAACGAAAGAGATATCCGACATTGTTTGATGGGTTTTTGACAAGTACAGGCTAATTACATAACTCTAAGACAGATCTCGTAAATAGAATATTACGATTACGGTGGATTCTATATTGGTGTAGCACGTGGTAGATTTTTGGCACAATTTAAGTAATGGGCTACCTGCTTCGCGCTTTCAAAACTGGCAGTCTGGCAAGGCTGCCTGCTGCTAAACATCTGTCATCGCTATATAAATGTCATTTATATACTGAAAGATTTTTCATTTAAACTAATAAATTTGGTGTTTTAAAGCTATAAGATAAATGACAAAGAAATCATATTTAACCATTAACATAGATGAATTTTGTGTAATGGTTATAAATAACCATTGTCAAGAAATATATTTTATTTTGGTTATCGTAACCGATTAAAATGAGAAATATTTTTTTTGTTATAAATAACCATTATATCAACCAAAAGAAATTTTTCGGTTAAAAATAACCATGATTAAAACAAAAAAATTTTTTTTCTTACTATCCATTCCTTAAAATTCAGCTTTTTGTGAGCATTTTTAATGAAGTAGATATAAGTGTTGCTCTATTGGTTATATGTACATAACCAAAATATTTTTCTGGTTTAGCTAATGGTTATTTATAATCAATATAATATAAATGTGACCATAACACAGCTTTAAAAATTTTTAATTTGAAAAATACCAAGAACACCACATGCCTAGATAAGTTCATTGGGACCTCCTGAACACGAAAAACGCTATAATTTTTTTTTCCTAAGAACTGTTTTTTAAATAACGGTACTTTTGCGTTTTTCGGTGTATGGTCCCACTCAAACCCTTGTGGAGCCCAACCGAAAAGTCCAATCGAGATAAATCGCACATCGTTGAAGAGGTAATTTAATGTCTTTTCTGTCGATATGTTGACCAGAAATTACTGAGTTATGGCATCTCAAAGTTCAAAATTTGCCTATTTTTTACGTTTGTTTCAAATCTGGAATGTTTTATTTTTTTACGAAATAGTTTATTTAGTTACCAAAAAATATAGTTTTTATTAAGCATTTTGTGGAACGACAATATACTAATTTTCATTGTTCACACACTATATTCGGCGTAAATTCAAAAAATTTAAATTAAAATGACGGACTTTTCAGTTCGGCTCCACAAGGGTTTGAGTGGGACCATACACCGAAAAACACAAAAGTGCAGTTATCTAAAAAACGGTACTTAGGAAAAAAAAAATACAGGGTTTTTCGTGTTCAGGAGGTCCCAATTAACTTATCTAGGCATGTGGCGTTCTTGGTATTTTTTGGCTGTAAACCAGTGTAATGGTTAAAAATTCGCGAATGCATATAAAGGGAATTTTAGCGTAACCTTTTTGTTCCGAAATAAAAACATAACAGTTATTTTCGGTCCCTGGTTTTAAACTGTAAATTATGATTGACAACGTTAAAAAGAAAAAATTCAGCGGCTGATAACGTTGAGGATGCTGCCCGACCTGTGTACCATCGCAATGTTAATGCTACTAATAATACCCCTTCTCTTAGTAAAAGTTTGGCGGATAATCCGAACTAGTCGATTCCATAGTGTCATCATCAATTAGGTTTATCTTAAGGCTCATTTTAAGCTTTATGAACTGGAGACGGTCACTGCTATAACTCGGGCATGACATTTACTGATGCCGTATACACATAAAGAACACATTTACACTACCCATCTTCGGTGAAATTAGAATGAGAAAAAAAAACACTGAAGGTGACATAGAAAACCAAATTAATAATGGCGGAAAATAAATCGTTCATGCCTTGACGAATAAAACCCAATGTTGATTTATTCATGATGTAGCAGCTGATATGTTGGCGAGAGATTGCCAAAGTTGGAAATGTGCATCTATAAACAGATGAATACAGATTAGAAGATAGAGAATTTGTTATAGTTATTTTTATTTTTAGTATATTAGCGGTGTTAATTGCTGTCGGTAATATTCAGCCGCCATTGCTATGCCTTCGGCATTGAGCCAAACCAACAATAGTTAACACAATTCTGTACTAATGCAGATCAACTCGGTACCATATTCATGATTGAGGGTGGAGTTGAACTGAGAATTTAAGAGCGTAGTCTTGTGGTCACTACATCAGTCAACAATGAATTTTGTGTGTCTGCGGTTTTTGAAAGATCACCCATTATAAGAGGACTGTTACAAAATAAGGTGAGTTTTAATTTTTGTCAATAATTTCTTCACTTCGCAAGGATTTGATCGATTGATAATATGATGGTATGCTGGGGCGTCTAGAACATGCGCCGTGATTCACATCTTCATTGCAACCATTTTCTGACTCAGAATATAATCACTGCGTGCCCTTAAGTACTTAATTTCATTTTAGACAAACAATTTTATGCAAATTCTCTTTTCTTTTTTCTCATTCCGATTTCAGAAAATGCAAAATACTTTCAATGTAATTTGGCTCTCACAAATAAACTGAACTAAATGCTGAAACTGTAGACAAGTATTCGAGAAGAGTGTACCAACCGAAATATTAAAATTCACTTAGTTTTTGAACTACTTTGTTGAATATCCACATTTAAATAGAAACACTAATTTATTTTTAGTCTTTTAAAACAGTCTATGGCTGTTACTGATTAAAAGCTGGTGACTGTGTGTACAGTGAACTTTATCTGCGACAGTTACTGTTGGTGTTGTTTAGCGTCGAATATAACATCATCACGGCCGTATTATTTTAATAATCGTACGTCAAACATGAATTATATTTAATGATTTAAGTTCACAGTAATATTGTTGAGTCTTTCTTGCTGGTTGTTAAATTCTATAAAAGTGAATCAGTTCTAAGAATAATAATTCAGAACTCATGATGTAATAACATAAAGGACGTTACATATGTATTGGTTTAATGACTATTTTCCGCATCTCTTGCCTTTTACCTTAACGGCCCAGGAGGTCGAAATGTTACAATCGTTTGTCATTAACCTAAATTAATGTCAAAGAAGAAATATAAAAAGAAAATGTACGAGTAATATTCACTAAAACTCATCTACTTGGGCGTGCAATTAATCTTGTTTTATATTTGGATTGATAACGTGAGTCATAAAGAGGAAAAGTAGAAGGAAAAAAGTGAAGGTAGTAACAACAGTTTATATATGTTGAAAGCGTTTTGTCCAACGGAAGGAGGAAGAATGTAAGAATGATTGTGTTTTATCCGTCTACTTAAATCCGTCAGTTTTGAAAGTTAGTTTCTTATTTATTTTTGTTATTATTGCTTTTTAGGCTTTTGTGTATTTGAAAAAGTGTCGTACATTATAATCGAATTAAATTTTGTATGATAAGTGACACATCTGTCACTACTAAAAGTCATTGATGTGGAAGGAACGGAGTTCCTTTGCAATAAACTTGTGTGCTTTGATAAACAAAAATTAGCTGAAAGACCACAAGATGATGAGAAAATAATTTTATTCACTCTTCAATTTTGATCTAATAGAAGTGCGGCCAGACAACAATAGGTTTTTTATGCTACACGTGCGATAATTTTTTTAAATTCACAATTTAGTAAAATTCCACAAACATTTCTAAATGAGGCATTACAAACCAAATGTAGTAGATTTTGATTCGATTTCCAATACAAAACAAAATCTTTTTGGTCACTACTAAAATATACAACTGTGGTTTCCGTTTATATCGCACTACCTTTTATATCACCCTGTTAAAGAGATTTACTTGATACGGAGTGGAAGTAGATGAGGAAAATTTCAAAGAAATGTTTTCAAATGACATTCGACGTGGACATCAGGAGGAAACAGTTCCATCTCAACAATTATTTTTGGCATTATGACAAAATCTCGATGTATGTCAGACAATGGTGCTCTAAAAGCTATAGATTTTATTAAAGGCTTCGATCGAAATCTATTTGATTTTGCACTAACATGATTGTTAGCAAATCATATTGGGACAGTGTTATATATTAATGGAGGATGAGATGTAAAAGTTATCGCACTCACATGGTTTTAAAGAAATTCTGGTTTCAACGTTAAAACCAATTGTTGGAACCTCGATTTACCATACAAAATGATGTTGTTGAAACCAATTTAAAACCATTTTCGAATTGGTTTTAAGTAAATCGAGTGCTGCCAAGTATTATATTGAAAACATCTGATAATTTTTTCTTCATGCTTTCAAAATATTAATTCGCTAAATAAATAACAATTCTTATATATACTGCAATGTAATTTAGTTAATAATTTTCATACAAACAAAAACAGCTGCAATGCAGTTTGTGCATTAAGTATTCTAAAATGTAGAGTAAAATACTACAAAAAACATAACGATGAACCGATTTAATTCCTTAATTTTAGTTTCTGGTTCTTTTTTCCCAAAATGTTATCAAAAAATTCAAAGTAGTCAATTTAGGAGTTTTAGCTAGTTCCTCCTGTTCATATTTCACTGGGGCTATTCCAGATCATCAGGGACGTTGGCGTCGATATCAATTGACTCTGATTTTGTCGTCAGTCTTATTGGTGTCGAAATAATTTTGTTTCTTTTTAATTTCTTTCAACAATAACCAATCTTGTATAAAAAATGGAAAAAGAAAAAAAAATTGCCAACATTGGCCAATTCCATAAGTTAATGGAGAAGATGAAAAAAATCCTCCACTTGCCAAATTTTGTTTGTTTTGTTGTTTGTGTTTTAAGTATATAGTTTTGCTTTTTATGAATTAAAAGACTGAATTGAAATTAAAGAAAGCTCCGTTTTATTTCATCTCATATATGAGCTGCAACAGCACTTTGTAAAATTTCGGACCGACAAGAAGTCATTAAAAAGGGCTCAAGTGGATAGTCTGCATCACCTAAGTAGGAAATTTAAATAATTGATTGTTGTTCTATATAGGAGTTGAATTCTTACCTAATAACCACGAAATGCGACTACAAGCATTGTATTGTTCTTCTAAAATAGAGGGTCATGAGAAGAACCTGCACATCGGGTATCTAAAACCCGTATCTGCATTTTCTGGTCACAAATCTAAATTGATAAAATATATATAGTTAAACACAAAGAACAAGCATAATCTTTTTAAAAACTCACAATCACGATTGGTGTATTTTTCTATTTTCTTTGTAAAACAAATTTTATGTGCCGAATCTTATATGCACTTCACCAACGTATGTACGTCTGTCATTACATATATTTTTAAGCACCAATTTTGTTCTTCCTAAGTTATAAAATAATATTAGTTAGTAAAAAAAACACAATGGCAGTTGCCTTTTTGGTTACGTTTATGAATGTAAATTTTCCACCCCTGAAATTTTAATCTTTTACCAATGCAAATCTTCATGATGTATAAAGCGGTTTTATTAAAAAATAAAACTAAAAATGTTTAACCATTTTGGTCACTTTCATGTAATACAAAATGTTGCAGTTATACAACCCTGGAACCGAAATTTTGACTCTTGTAATTATTTGATACCAATTTTGTTTTATCTGAATTAAATATAGTTTTAATTAGTAAAAAAACGACGTTTTTAGCTATTTTGGTTACTTTTATGTATAAAAAAAAATTTCCCACCCTTGAAAACGAAATTTTAGTTTGTTTTGTTTTTTTTTCACCAATGCAACTCATTATGAGACATGAAATAGTTTTATTTAAAAACAATTTAAATTTGTAATCATTTTGGTCACCTACAAAATATTACAGTTATCCAACCCTGAAATCGAAGTTTTAATTTTTTTAGTCTTGAAACCAAATTTGTTTTTCCTAAATTATAAAAACGACGTGAGTTGTTATGTATAACAGAATTTCAATTTTCCATCCCTGGAGGCGAAAATTTAATATTTTTGTCTTAGTTTTTTTATCAGTGCAAATCCTTATGACCTATAAATTTTTAAACATTTTAGTTATTATATATACCACAAAATACGGAATGTGCCAAAAAAAATTAATTTTCCATCCCTGGAATTTTTTATTTATTTTCTTAGCCTTTAATAGACAATTGAGGTTTCCCAAAGCATAAAATAGCTTAAATTTACAAAAAAACAAAAAAAGAAATGTTTCTCGGTGTTAATTTTGCGTCGACAAATAGGTGCAAACTTCCCAGCTCTGGAAACGTATTTCGGAGAACGTATTTCGTAGAACGAAGTCTCTAACTCTTCTTGGGGGCTTGGGAAAACCGATTTCACGTACAGACAGACGGACATCGCTCAATCGTCATCGCTATTCATAACGATACAGAATATATGTATATATATATATATATATATATATATATATATATATATACATATATATATTTATATATATATATATATATATATATATATATATATATATATACTCTATGGGCTCGCATATTAATATCGAAGAAGTTACACACGGGAAGAAAATATTCAAGTCTAGATTAAAATGAAACTTTTTGATTTTAGTTATTTTTAATACTACAAGCAGTTTCCATTTTATAGCATTTTTTCGTCTGCTGTAAATTTTTAAAAATGATGTTACGTTACTTTGCGTTTTAAATGACGATATACATATACTATTTCTCTTAATTAAATTTATATGTGCTGTTTTTGATATCTTATTAAAAATTTCGTCCTTCATAAGATATTTTGCTGCTGCTGTTGAAAACAATATGAATAACACATCATACGATTAAAAGCACACAAAAACAAAAATTACTATCAGTTTCTGTGGAACCTTGACTTGAGAAGAAACCAAAACAACATCATGACATAAAAAAATTTCAAATTGTCCGATAACCAGTAGCCTTGTTTTGCTCTAACATGGCCTCTTTGTCTGTTTGTTATAAATGATGAGAACAACATACATCGAGAGAGAGTTCAACGTGGTTTTAGGCCGTTTTCAATTTAGTTTGCTGAAAATTCAATAACGACAAAAACTGAAAAAAAAGAATACAACAAACTTGAAATTTTTAGTGTTATGTGGCTGATATAAGTATGTACCCTACAGTTTGCTGAGTGTTTGGGTTTTACATTAAGGATGACTACATGCATTTAATAAAAAAGTCATTCCAACGAAGTCAATAAGATCCTAAACTTATGATCCGGAAGCTGTGCAAATTTGCATATTACAATGAGTTTTCGTTGCAAAAGGTTCTCTTTTTTGTCACCTTTTTAGTGAATCTGAGGTCGTGTTCTTGATGTTAATTAAATCTGATTTTTTATGTATACACATCCATCCCCTTTTACGTTACAGTGCTTCTTTAATGCCGTCAAGCTTTAATTTTTCGTCCTATAAACCGTCCGGCCTACAAAATCTCAATTGTAATACACACAGTGTCATTCCTCGAATTAGTCCTGTCTTTGAATAATTAAGTTATTCAGCCTGCTTTCATAAAATTTTCTGCTTAAAAGCTGAACTCTTCCGCTACTGCGTGTATGTTAATCGTTTTCTTGCAATTTAAAATGAACTTATAAATTAGTCTTTGGTAAATTTTTGCATTAATAGCAAATTTAGCGTAAACTTCCTTCTGCTTTGAGCTTTTAATATTTTAAATGGAGATATTAGATATTTTGTCCAACAAGGGAAAAATGGGGAATCAGCCGAACTTTGGAATTTGAAATCTAAACTAAAGGTAAATTTTCTTTAAATGTAAATATTGCTACACTTAGAGAATCCTTAAAATATCGTGTCATGTGTTTTTCACATAAACCAAAAACAAATAATTATTTATACACAACACATTGATAGCACTTGAGTACGTTTATATGATTGGCGTTTGTGTTGAAAAAGTACGTAAATTAATTAAAAGACACTAATAGACAACAGAAACACCAACATACACAACTAATAGGACAATGAGTCATTTCTTGCCAAAAATTTAATAAACTGGACACATATTTTTTCATACTACAACATATATTAAATATATTATATATATATTGTAATATGACGCAAATGTATAAATTGATTTACAGACGTATGTTTAATACTGACCGACCTTCTGCAACGATTATCATGTCTTAATACCTATATATCAACTAAAGAGAAATAAGTACCAAAAAATGTCGTTTGTACCCCATTCTCATCACTGTGTTACAACTGTCACGTAGCCTTAAAATGAAATTCTATTTTCTGCAGGTTGAGACGTTACGGCAACATTTCATTTCAGTGCAGTAAGCATTTACACAGTGTGCCATATAACATGTTGGATCAGCTGATACATATAGCTTACATATAAAATTTCAACGTTCGGCTATTCCATACTTCATTGTTATTATTTTCTGCAGTTTTCCTTTGTTATTGTTGTCTTTAAGGTTGTATTTGATGGTCTCAATACTTTTTTATTTCAATAAGATTTTAATATGCATAAGGGAATTTTTTGTATATATTTATAATTAAGAGAAGTTTTACAATACTAATGCGGAGAAGAGAGACAATACTAATGCCGCATAGGATTGATTTGAAAAAACTAAAAGAACCTTATCACTAGTTTATAATTAGTTTTAGGGAAAAGAGAAATTTCTACGTATTTTTTTTTACTGCTGCGGTTAAATATTTTGTGAGAAAAAGTGCTTTTCACTTTTACCGCAAAGAAACTTTTTGTTGCAAAGAATTTTTTTAAGAGCGGCAAACAACTTACAGTAATTGCCAGCATATTTCGTTTCAATTTGAAACAGATGCCGCTGTTGCGGCACGTTTTAATATGTCTATACTAAAGCAATTTATAAATTGGATATCACACAGAGAAATAAACAAATAGCATCCAGTTTCTTTTAGGGAAAAGTCGGCCAAATTAGTTAAAGGAAGCTAAAAGATATCTCTTTAGTTCGTACCTGTATGATAGAATGCTAAGAAGTGAACACGCCGCATTTTGTAATTTGTGTGTTTATCTTTGAAACCTTTTACAGCGCACAACAGGGGAAAATATTGTTGAGTTGACCTTCAGATAAAGAAAACAACGGAAATGTTTTTCTAATTTTTTATATCATTCATCCATATTTACTTATTATACATGAGTTGGGAACATTGAGTATGGTGCTGTCGATATATTAAGTGCATTTTTGCATATACTATACTTATACATACTTGATTTGGAAAACAAATTTTCCAATAAAGCCAGTTTGATTGATATAAAAAGTGTTTTTCTTTGCTTTATGTAAATTTAAAATGATAACTGCTGTATTCATAAAAATAACATAAAATTTAAAAATTAAAATAAAGTTTGTATGAACATTTTGTGTTAAAGAACAATTGAAGGTCATACATATATGTCTGACATATTGAAAATATTTAAAATATTAATATTAATTCTTTACTTATCTATTTCTTTTTAGGTAAGTTTAATAAAATGGACTTAATAATCAAGTAATAATGATCAAAATCTGCGGCCGTCATATTGTGAGAGAATCGATATATTCAGCAGTGCACTCATTGCGATGATACACAGGCCCGGCAACACTTGTAACGCTTCCAGTCTCTATAAATATCTCTATGATCGTGCCAATGCCTTTCGCGATACGTCAGTAATGACGACCGTAGTCACTCTATAATGTTTTAATAGTGACTATGTTGAAACCATCAGATTTGTGAGTAAGTTTTATTTATTTTTAAGCGTTCTTCGGCTATTTAAACACCTACATGGCCAGCCTCTTCTTATGTATATGATACTTCAGGCTACAGATATATAACAGCTGACCTGCGCTTATTAACTTGTAAATGTATAACTCTTTATAACCTTCATTATTTCTTAATAACCATGTACATTAAATAGCTGTAACTGTATTGGTTTCTTGTTAACCCCTTGTTATAAAATGTATTAATAAAAATCGTATAATTAGTGTTTTTGATATTGTTGTAGAATGATTTCGCAAGCTTCTGGCAGCACGGAATTAGTAAGTAGTAAAAGCAAATAGTGCAATGGCCAATAAATCAGTGGATATTTAAATGTAGTTTTAGTTAATTTTGATGAAAATCTAAACTCTATTTAAATACGCTTTCAGTTTTACTGTCAGACTTAAATACTGCAATTAATTTATGCGAAAAATGTGGTAACACCATGAAATGTGTAAACAAAAATCGCCATTGTTCAGAAAACAGGCGTTTTGTTTATTATTTAAAGTATTTTTATGCATGAAATTATTTTAAGTTTTTCAATTGTATTAAGAGTCTATTTGTACAATAAATACTCTTTTATTGATTTTTTACTTTATTCTCTTGATAATTCACTTTATTTACGTCACTTTTTAAAATTTTTTAACAAATGTTTCTCAACATCACAATATTTTCTTTTTGTTAAAAGAAACAAAAGTCAAAGTCATATGTTTACTGTGCACGATTTAAATTATATTTAGTGGGCCAATGAGGGGTATTTAAGTCTTATTTAAGTTCGCGGTGAAAAGCGAAATTTGCTATTTAAATGGCATTTAAAGATAAACTGCATTTAAATAGCCACTGATATATCGGGCATAAATAAGGGACTTGTAAATTATAAACAAAGTTGTTGAAAAGAGTATCTTTAAAAAAACAGTTTTGGAACAAGTATTTTTCCTTGAAGGCACTATTCTGAAAAGTATTATTTAAAAAATTATCTTTCTAAACTAAGTAAACAGAAAGAAGAAAAAAGTACCGAAAATGAGTACACATTTACCATTTAGGGAATTTTTAAAAATGTATCTTTTTTTCGAAAGAATAAAACGTACTATTTCGAAACAATGACGGACTGTACGAAAGTTTGTGTGATTTTGAAATATTTTGTCTATAGTAGCTTCCGGGATATAAAATATAACATTTGGAATTTACAAAAATCCCATACACAAAACTTAAAGCATATACAAAACTTAAAGTTTCTAGCTTTAGCGGTTTGGGCTGAGCGATGATGAATCAGTCAGCCAGTCGCTCAATAAAAATGGTCTTTTTCATATTCTGAAAGCACATGGTATTCCTTCCCTACTTCTGCTAAACTATTCTTTGATTCTATGGTTATGTTGTAAAATAATTAAATCAAATAGTTTATGTTTGAAATTTTTTGGGTTGTATTGAATAGGTATGACTATGACGTTGATGGTTTTGGTACTCAGTTCCTTTTTCGAAACTACAGATCCTGAAACAGTAAAACGGCTGCAATGCACTGATGTGATGTCGTCCTCAGGGATGTGTTATAATAAAAAATTCATAGTAATTTTCTTAATACATAAACTCGTCTTGTTTTGTTTGGGCAAATCCTGTTTCTCTTAGGGCATCCAAATTTTAAATTGTTATAACATATCCCGTATAAGAATCTATTATCAACGTTCTCATCAAAATGGACGAGTGACTTGAAAAAGTTGTCAAACACAAGTCTTGCTAACATTCTGAAGGGAAATCATTATGTTTTTAAACATAATTCCTGTTTGATACTGGACCATTTTATAAATGCCAGGCACGTAATGCAACAAACTATAAAAAAATTTTAAAAAGAATATACATGAATGAAGAAAAAAACCTTTAGCCACTTAAGGAGAAGTTTAGAATTATTATATTGAGACTCGAAAGAGTATTGACTTGTTATGTGAATTTAGTTGAAAAGAATAATACAACAACCTAAGCTCCATCATGCGTAGGTACATTTATAAGTATACAAACTTACTGTCGTGGATAAAAGCTGTATATGTCATTGCAAAACTATGAAAATAAGTAGATCTTCTTCTAAAGATCTGACTTTTGGTAATTGTTTTCCCTTTTTATTGAAAATTCTGTGTTATTTGTTAAAATCACAAATATTGTCTGTTTCATAATGGATTAGATGATTATGAAAATTAATTTCAAAAGTTTTAATATTCAAGTCAATTGTAATATATAAATTGAATTTCCTTAATCAGGTACTGTGACAGAATGTATCTCATTGCCATGTACAATAAAAAAGCTTTTAATATTTGAAATTAAAGCAAAACTAAAAAATAAAAAAACAAAATGTGTAGCAATTAAACAGTTTTTATTTGTAGAATAAAGAGCATTCTCTTGGGGTCGAAGTATTGCTTTAATTCCGAGAAATCTTTTTCAGGAAACGGATCAATTTCCTCTGAATGAAATCACCTCTACATATCTGGATCGAAATAAAATAAAAATAACAAAAAGAAAACTTGTAGTGATTCATTAAATCGATCAAATTCCGAAGTAAGTAAAATAAAATCGATGGAAATAATAATTTCGAATCAAAACCATTCCCATACATTTTTGTGGCTGGCCTGAATATATTTTCTCACAATGTTACACAAACCTTCAAACATATATATATATATATATATATATATATATATATATATATATATATACACATATAATAAAAACAATCGTTGAGCGATTGTAACTACTACAATTCTTGCGTTGCTTAGCGGTGTGGCGCACTAACTGGGTTACATGTGTTTGTTTTCTTCTGTCATTCATGTAATTCGAAGGATGGAATGACAAAAATTGCAGCTTTCAAAATCCACAAACTAAAGCCGCACTTGCACGGCAACGAATACGGTCAATTTTGGAAACCAAAGCTAATACAATGTGCGATATCTAATCATATACACGCATGTATATGAGCAAGTTAAAACACTGAAGAATCTACCCACGTATAGTATGAATTGCATTTTGTTTAAAATAAAAAGGAAGGTAGTATATGCGAAAACTAAAAATAAATGAGAACTGGACAACATGAATAGAGAGTGTCTAAGAGAAACTTTTATTCTGGCATTGCAAACATCACAGGTTGTCGTCAGGGTTTCCAAGAAGTCTCTAACAAATTAGAATAATCCCCAAATGTAAAAAAATCAATATATATTATTAATTGTTCTGTAGTAAAGATGTAAATATAAAGTAAGACAAAAATATGTTAGATTATATGTTGTGTATGAATTATATTATTAGAAAGTTTTTATCGTGTTTTAGTAAATAGGCGATGATATATTTTCCTTGGCGAAACAAAGACACTAAGTTGTTGTTAATAATATTTTATGCACGGCACGAGCTGTTTCTTAAATAAGTTTATACATACATACATATATGAAAAATAATCTAACATATTAACTGCTATTTTGTGAACAGTTTGACATATGTATATATCTAATAACTCCGGCGTCGATTTTTAATAACTTTTTTTGTCCTTACATTTCGAAATGGTGTCCCTTTCACTTGCATCATAGGGAAACTTTTTTCTACTTTATAACAATTTGATAAACACGCGGAAATATGTTTTTACAAACCTTTTGCATAGTATATGGCAGCTTTGACGTGTTTGACATTTGCTTTGAGGAAAAATTTATTGCAATTGAAAAAAATATATAGTATATCTAAGAAACTGCTTGTTTAATGTATGTGGGCCTATCTAATGATTTTCATTTGATTTTTGTCTTTCAGGAATAACAAACCTAATAAAGTAAAAAAACGTGTTTGCTTTTAGTGTTATCGCAAATAGCGGTTTAATATTGATGTTACACAGTGCATTAGATACAATAAACCGAAATTATTTTAGTATATGCCCATTGTAATAACAATCTCGGGATCCCGTAGTCCCTAAGTATTCCGCGATATATCTCGTGTGGATCACCCGATGGAAATATATATATATATATATATATATATATATATATATATCTGAAATTGTATATCTGTATATTCATGAACATAGGTTTTTGCAAATTATGTTATAAATAAATAGTTTTATGCCATATATAATACGCAGCCCTTCTAAGAGTACGGCATAACACTTTATTTTTCTGACTGGCAACTCTAGTGTACCACTCTCTGTTTTCCGCAAAGTCTCCCAATTTCATATAGTTCTCTTACTCTCGGGAGAAGTGAATCATGTTAAAAAAACATAGTCTCGTGAGTCAGACACAGTATACCACATGAATTTATACACTATCGTTTTGTTTTATGTTCGTTTGTTGATTTTCTTATATTTATTATTCTTTTACTTGCTTTTGTTTTTGTAGTTTAAGTGGGCTTTTTATGGCAACACTAGACCAAACTACCAAGTACTAATTTCAGCCGCAACTACTACAGCTGCATTATTGTGTTGTAGTAAGACCGAGTAAGCAAGCACACAAACAAGTCGTCACGTCGTACTCGTCGCTCAAACAGTAAAACAACAAATGACAGACAAGAAAAGCACGCAACAAACAGGCAGCAATATTTGAGAGTAACTTTAGTATGAAATCTTCTTTTGGCATGATTAGATCATAACGGCAACACTATTCTCTGGCACGGATACTAGACGTGACGTGTACGGTGCACGTTTTAAAACGTTTCGTTATAAAGTTAATTTAATATATGTTGCGGATTGAATATTGTTTAAAGCTTTTAAGTGAATATTTCGTTAAAAGAATAAATTGTGTTTAATTCGAAATTATTAACAGCAAATTTAATGAATACCTATTGTTGATTGAAAAAAGTGCTTTAAATTTTAGAATAAAAAATCAAATTTAAGCAAATGACAACATATATAAAATCATAAAAATTATAGTGGTAGTAAAAACGTTAATTTGGGGAATATCCACTTACATAGTACATACATTCATATGCATGCAATTACATATGTATGTACGTGTATAAATAAGTATGCATTTGTGTTAATTATGATAGAAAAGAGTATTACACATCCTTGTTGTTTTTCAAAGGTAGCCAACTCTAAATTAAAAAAGATTTTGTTATGATTGTTGCATTCAGCGATATATTAAAAGAATAAAATAAAACAATGAAAAAAAAATCAATTAGAAAAAAGCAACTGTTGTTGAAATGAATAAAAATTAATTAAAAATTCTTTTTAAAATGCATTGCGTGCTGTTTAGCCATGCAAAACTGAAAGAAAAAATTTATGAAAATCATCATTATTATAATTTTTGTTGTTGAAATTTACAACAAACACCGCCTTAAACGTCAGTTTTCAGTTGATTTTATATAATGGAAATGCATTTTTACTATATATTGTTGCCACTCCAACTCACTCAGCAACACATTTTAATATTTTCTACTGCCAATGATGCCAACTGCTAATGCAACCAAGCGCAACTTATTGCTAATGCCTGTATACCGTTGCAGTTTTTATATCATCTATTTAGTTGCTGTAAATACTATTTGTTTATTACAACTTTTTTTTAACAGAGTGACAGGAACGTGATTCTTTAATGTACTTTATAAACAGTTTTTCGTTTATAATGTGGTGTATTTATAGGATGTACATAAATACTTTTGAAACCAAAAAGTAATCAATAATTTATGATTTATAGATAGTTTATACAAATAAATCACAAAGTGTAAACCATGTCATAATATTAAATAAAAAGTATTCCTTTAAATATTGCTTTTGCAAGGAAACACTGTGGCATAAGGGAAAAAATCTTATTTAAAACTTCCCCAATTAATTCAAATTAAATACGCATGTATGTATGTATATCGATATCGCCGATATGTCATCGTATCGGCAAAACAGTTTACTCTAGTAAAAAGTTTGCCAAAATATCCTAATTTTTCTGCATGATTTAAAGAAAATATATAAAAAAGTTTTTTTATATGATTCGGTAGCTGTTTGATACTAAAACACATAAAATATATTCTTATGTACACACATACATAATATGTACCTAAATATGAACATGCATATACAAATGAGTGATATTGAAATGTGTGCTATTGTATTTAAAATTATTGCACCGTCCACACTTTCTTTTTAATCTCATTGTATTTTATATTCGTGCCGTTAGAATTTGTTGGAAGGAAAAAATATACTCACATAAAAATTACCCAGTTTGTTAAAAGAATACTTTTGTATGTCATATATCTATGTACGTTTGTATATACATATATACCTACGAGTACATATGTATGCACATGTTTGTATGGATTTCAGTATTCTTTGAGATTTTTTTTCCGATTCGTTTCAAATGTAGCACACTTTTGTTCAAATATTCAATATTTATTTACATTAACATGAAGTGTTGCTGTGTTTGTGCTACTGATGTTGCGCTTTTACCAATACTACTAACGTTGTTAAGTACATATGGCCATACATATGTATGTATATATGGATATATGTACATTTGTAAGAAAGAAAAACTTTTTTGTGTTAGTGTTTTTTGATTTTGCTGACACGCTTACAGACTTTGCAATACAATTGTGAAAAAAGTTTTCCATGACTTCATTCTCATGCATAAAAAACTTTTGTATAAAAATGTTGCCATTCTACACGCCATTCGAATTAATACAATGTGATGATCTACACACAACCGCATATACTTATACATGTACATTAATACATACATTCTAGCATACAATTTCCTCCCCAACTGTCAAGTAATTGCAGTTATCGGTTTTTTATTTAATTTTTATTGTGGTTTTATGCACAAAACAAAACATATGTTTTTTTCTTTCTTGTTCTCGTCACTGTATAAAGAGAGCCAGTTATCACTCACTTTGGCTATCTGTAACAGCTGGAGTTGTATTGCTGAAGCCAAATTGGAGGAACGAAATGTATTAAACAGAACTGCCATATCGTTGTATAATTTGAAGTTTTTAGAAAGTTTTGCATTAGGCATCTTCATTGTTCGTTGAATTTGAATTAGGCTTTTTGGCCTAAATACAATTTTTATTTCTTTGCTTCTTGATAAGCCAAAAATGTTAGTTAAATACAGATTTCTTAGAGTAAATATTTGGCTGGAAACTGTTTCCTATCTCTAAACTAAATGCGAAGAATAATTTAAATTTATTTGTGTTAAATTATGAATGTAGTTAAATTAGGTTACTTTATTTATTGCTTTGTACTTCAAATTAAATTTTTGATCGTATGTATATGTAATAAAAATGTGTGTGTATGCATGTACATACATACATTTCTTGTAAAGGGTGCGATTCCACAAGGGCTTTAAACTATTTGTTTAAAACAGAATTTCATTTACTTTAAGAAGTTCATTCGAATTATTTTGAAGCTCCATTTCAAACGTTCTTTTTATCTAATTATATCCGCAATGATAACAAATATATAGAAGATATTTCTGCATACACATTGCGCTATTCCATGTAATTGAAAAGTACAACAGTGTGTAAAAATTTAGCACACTTTGCAAATATTGCCTTCATAGGAATATGAAAGAAAGTATTTATTAGAGCTTTAGTTATATTTTCTCTTGAACTAGCACTTAGGGGAGGACCCCCGCATATGCAGTGCATATTGCCAGAACTAAAAAGGGAGGGATGGTGTCAAGACGACAGATGAAGACAGATTAGAAGATATAGAATTTTGTTAAAGCTATTTTTGCTTTTAAGCTTCCCGGTGAATATATAGCTAGAACTACCGACTAAGCGGATGACGTATTCTGCTCTTTTAAGTTCTAACATTAAGATGTCAAAATGTTCTCTTACGGTATTTATCTTATGTTTAGTTGATTCATAATCACTAGACCTATTTTAACCATCGATATACATATTATTATTAACTGTTAAGCTTTAAATCATATTATACTCCATTTAAGGCGTTTGTAATGATGTCAAACACCGCATTACAGCTTTTAAACGCAAAAATTTAATCCTTACGGAAATTCACACAGAATGCTAAGCAATACCAAAGCAACAACATGCTCTGAAGATAGGCGTCGTTACTAAAAATAAACAGTTTATTTATTAACTGCGACTCACACTAAAGGGATGATGACCCTACTCGTGCAAATAATTGGAAAGGGTTCGCGTTGTCAACTCGGTGCTTTACTCAGCGTTTCTATTACTTTCTCAATTCAATGGGGCTAAAAATGTTTTATTTAGTGCTCGGTGCTTATTAAAATCCACCTCACACATATTTTGCAATGGTAAATTTCCCTTTGGCAGTCTTTTGAATTTTATTTTAAAATAGCGTAGCCTTCTTATAGCCGATGTTAGAAGAACATCAAAGTCTGTAATCGCACTCGATACCTTTGCTTGTGAGAAAGCGATTTAAAAAGAAAGCGGATCTCTAAGCTGCTCTCCAGCTTAGATAATTATTTTGATGTTAATATTCTCTTATTAGTAGGTATTATCTTAAAAATATTTTAATCACTGTTGGTTTCGGACCTCTTGCGATAGACATGAATCTTAACATAGCCGACCACAAAAAAAGGACTCAAGGCGTTAAATCTCACGATCTAGGCGGCCAATTTACCGGCCCTCAGTGCGCGGTTACTCTGTATTACGATGCGGAGGAATTTACTTTCGCATTTCAATGTAAATAGCACACAAATACGAAAAGCTTTTCTTTCGCATCGCATTACAGAGTAAACCTCATGTTTATTGAACTGGCTTCTCAATTGGGCCATTGTCTTATTGATACCACATGGCAGCCAAGTCCAGCTCTTCTATTTTTGTTCAAAAAGAATTTGTAATTATCGGACGGTAGCGATCGCCATTCACAATAACGTTCACTGTATTTTAAAAAGATATTGTCCAATGATGCCACCGGAATATAATCTGCAGATTCGGTAGCTCAGTAAAAAAAGTTAAACTTAAATATAATATCAACTCCTTTGGTATTGGAATGAAATCTTGAATTGAAATGTACTAAATATCGTGCAGTTGTAAGTGCACTATAATATAAAATTTTACAAACAACTAGTTAATTGGCCTACAACGTATCCAACAAATCAAACGAATAGTTCTTATTCGACATGAATCTATTTTATTTTTCTATACCTCTATCGAATAGAAATTATTATTTTTTTTTATTTGGATTGTATGAGTTTTATAGTCTACTACATGATATGATTCTTAAATTAATTAGTAAATTCTCAAACGGTTTATGATAGTCTATACATAATATGAAATTTTTTAGCTTTTGAAACCTGTAGTTGAAGTCTGCTGATGATTTGCTAAAAATGCCAATGAAATGCATTTAGACAGTGTTTATAGTATTTTTACACTGAAAGCTAAAAAATGGTTTGTGTTTGTATAAAAAAAATAAATAAAAAATTATATTGTACTTTAAAATAGGAATTTTTTTATATATTGCGAATTAATATTTTAAAAGTATGGAAATACAGATAGAAAAAATGATTCAAAAACACATTATTTTATATAAAATCATA
The DNA here is from genome assembly GCA_963675445.1 of Linnaemya vulpina. Taxonomy (NCBI): domain Eukaryota; kingdom Metazoa; phylum Arthropoda; class Insecta; order Diptera; family Tachinidae; genus Linnaemya; species Linnaemya vulpina. The sequence goes on along the minus strand of OY776278.1, from coordinate 63,726,606 downwards.
CAGACTCTGAAAGAAGAAACACAGATGTAGATTTTTCTGTGCGTTCTCCGCACATAGTCAGATGTTTCCAGTATATAACTTTTCAGCACTCAACTTAGCACAGACATAAACAATATTACATATCATAAATCCTACTTAAAACCAAAATAATTTTAGCCAAAATGGTTTTTAGCAAAATGGTTTTATTTTAAAACCATTTATTAAAACCATGTCAATGCGAAAACACTATGAACAAAAGTATGACAATATATAAAATATATATAAAAGCGCTACTACAAAACACTTGGCAACTCTGAACGTTACACCATTTAGTTTTTCTGCCTCATTTCCTTTAAACCAAACACATTCACATATTTGTAGCCACTAGCAAGTGCTCTTTTTATGCATCAGCTGTTTCCTTTTCTCTAATGCAGCGGTTATTACTTTGACATCTGACTTGGTTTGAAATAAAATGCCAACAAAAACTGGAAATGCATAACTATAAAACTATTGTTTTATTATTAAATGAAAATATTTCAAAAAGGAAAAAGGTGTGACAACTCTAGGACATTTTGAAATGATGGAATGAAATAAATGGTTTTTGTTTTTATAAATTTGAAATTAAATTTTTAATGGCTGTTTTGTTTAGTTTTTTGATTTGTAATTTTTATTACCTTTTAAGTACAATCTATTTTCAATGCAATAATTTAATGTCATATTTTCTCTCCTTATTGCCAATCTGTTCTCTCCATAGTTTTAATGACTGTTTGACCTTTAACGTATTTTATTGAGTACGTGTGTATGTACATACGCACAGACATACATGTTTACCTGTGCATGTGTAGTCTAATTTTTGCTTTGAATTTGTTGATGGAGGTATTTATACCACTGCAACCATGTTAAGGTTTCTCCTTAAATTCGCAAAGGAGCGTAGGTAATGTAATTTACAGTTAGAGTTTATTTTTTAATGTTGTTTTCTTTTCTACAAAAATATACTACATTTCCATGTAAAAAGAGTAATTTCGTGTTCGCTTCTTAAAAATGTATTGCTCTATAAAAGGGTAGTGTGTTTGATTCAAAAAATATCTCCCTCAATAATGGTGAAAGGCATTGCCATATTATGCCCCATACAAATCGACAGTGTTGATAGTGCCCTGAAAAGTAATTGACTTTTGTTTATTAATAGTGTTACCAGAAGAATTTGGAAAGAAATCGCCCAGAATTACTAAGTAAAAAGTTACAATTTAAAAGTTAATATCTGTACTGTTTTATATAACAACTATGAGCAAACATTACATTAAGTGATATTAAATCTTACAGGATTTGGAGTTTTGAAATTGCGCTCAAAAAAGTCTTTATATAAAAAAATCGATAAAGCTCCGGGTCGATAAACTGGCAATCTGGCAACCAATTTTTACTGTTTGTATAGTTTACAAAAGAAAATTTTTAACAATTCTAAGGCGTTTAATAAAAGTTAAAAATATTCATATTGCCGCATCAATTATATGTGCAGAAATGGTAATTAGTCAATTGCTAGATTCATCCTCCTCTTCTGATGAGGATGAAATTTAAATTTATTGACATTTCTCCACAAATTGTGTTTTGTTCTAGTGAAATAACAAATTGCATTATTACAGGGTTGGCAAGATATTTTATGCAAGGTGACATTTTTTGTGCCCAAAAGAAAACACCATTAGTTTTTACTTGAATAGAAATCCTTGGAAATACTCACGTTATTTAACAGCGGGTATTACGTGTTGGCCATAAGACAAGAATCTCATTTGATCGATCAGTGTAAGAATAAGCAAGAGTGAATTCGTAATATTCATGTATGTGTAGTTACTTATTCCCTTATATTTTTAATTCAATTTCGTTTTCGTTCAGCGAATAAACAAACCGAAAAACCACCAAATCACCATCATAGGAATCGTCCGAATCATCAGATTGTAAGTTTCTTCTCTTAACATATTCGTCGTTAAGGGCAATGCAACAATACCAGTTCATAGAATGAAATAAATGTGATGAAATATTAAAACAAACAAAATGAAACTAAAAACAATGTGAAAGAAACGTTTTCATAGATGAAGGTTAAGTAGACGGAAATAATATATACAAATAAACTTGTATATGTATGGGTTTATATTTGGCTTAAACATCATGATGTTTAATGGACACTTTGTTTTTGATTGCTAAAGATATGTACAGACTATTGGCAGTTCTTACAATATTGTAAGAAAAATTTTTAGAAAATGTCTAACAACCGTCTAAACTTACAGATTTTGTCTTGCAACGTTGTCAGAAAAAGCATTATCGTTACATTGGCAAACAGAAATATTGTTAGACATCTGACAACCGTGTGAACACTTCTTTGCCATTGTCAGGTAGTTGCCAGACAATGTAAGCTCGTATTTGATTGTCAGATGTGTTCAAATTAATATATCTGCCAATGGCACCATTGTCAGGGAAATATTTATACTGGCAATGCTGTCCATAAATATAAGCACAAAAAATCATGTAAAAGTTGTGCATGTCTAACAACTCATCTGGAAATTCTTCCCATACAACAGTGTGACAATCGTTTGAAAAGACAATTTTTGTTGGCAGATAAATTTATGGTCTTACAATTGTCTGCCAATAAAATTATAAGGTTTTCTTCCAATCGTCTGAACAGACAATTTACCTTTTGCTAACAATTTTTCTTTGTCAGCATATCGTTAGCACATTGCGAGATCTTACAATATTGTAAAATCTGCCAATCGTCCGTACATAAATTAAGAGAAAAGTTAATCAATAAAATCTTAGATTATTCCTAAACGCATAAATACATAAATTATGGCAACGATACAAAATTATAAATATTATGCACATTAAGAAAAATGTATGGACCCTAAAGGCTATCTCTGTAACTTTTTCTTCCATGCTTTTGAGCTCTTCCAGCTAAAAGGCTGTTATATCTATTTTCCAATTAACCGGTTCCGATGTGATACGCGGCGATTAGTGTAGTTTTCGATTACTATAAGAGAAACGAGATTATTAACTGATCAGATATGTATGTAATATCGTAGTTTTTAAAAAATAATTTCTCTTTTCGAATTTCTTTATGTCACGAACGGATTAACCGATTTTTACCCGGCTTACGGTGATAAACGTGGTTTTTAAACGTCAAGAAAGGTATTCTAAAAAACCACTTTGAAAATTCTAAGTTCTAAGTGTTTTTGAGATGTTTTGAAATCTATCGGTTTGAATGAAGTCCAAGTTCTTCTTGATTCGGTTCAGCAACTAAAGAATTATAAGCGGGTGACATGCTTAAATACACACGCACGTGCAGACATAGTGATGGGCTCTCAGAATTTGTCAGGGAATTTGTTTCAAATCAAAAAGAGGTAAAACTAATAACTTCCGGGAAAGTTCAAAATTATATTTAATTGCCTGACGACAAATTTCAAATTGACATAAGATTTCTAAAGATAATATTCTGTCGTATGACGTATGGCGGCTAGGGCGGTCATAGTGCCCGTATATCTGCAATAACGCAAATGTTGTCTTCAAAGTGGTCAATCGTTTCGGGCTTATTGTCATAGACTTTATGTATCCCTATAGAAAATAGTCTAATGGCGTTTAATTGCGCGATCTTGGAGGCAAACTCAGGGGTCCGAAACTTGAAGCTGTATGATTACCAAACGTTTCCTTCCATAAATCAATTGTGGCTCGAGGTGTGTAGCGCGGTTTTTTTTTTCAATTAATGAACGAAAAAAGCCAGTAGTCGTGGCTCTACAGACGTCACCAATGCACGCATCGCTATTAAAGAAGTGCCGACCAATAAATTCGCCACCTCATGAAGAACACCAAAAATATCAGTTTTTTTAAACATAACGGTGTCCCCACATGGATTTGAGGGTTATCATCACTCCAAATACGACTGTTTTGTGTAGTGACATATCAATTGAAACGAAAGTGAGCTTCATCGCTAAACAAGTGGTGGTATTTCGGAAGGAACCCTGACTTTAAAAATAAATTTGCACAGTTAGAAAATGTTGTTCAGATGTCATTCAGTTCACGTTGAAATGAAAAGCCAAACTAAAAATCGCATGACAGCTGACAAAACGGCCGCCAGTTAAAAAAGTGTTGGTAACTTTTAGTGTTATAGCTCTGAAAAACATCCTTTATTAAACAAAAGAAATAAATAAATAAATTTTAGATTATGATTTCTACATTTTGAAGTAACCAGTTACTTGTTTTCGGATTCAATTTAAAAAACAGCACATTGAGAAGCGACCAGAAATGCGATTCGTCGCTGAACACAATTTTTTGATGAAATATACACGATGCACTCTCTCAACCGAGCGTGAATTTTGATAATTAAATTCAATGCTCTGCAAGCGTTGTTTGTTTCTAAGTCGGTTTATGGTTAAATAAAAAGCTGAGCTGCCAAAAATAGTTTATAGTTTTGCTCATTATAAACTTAATCCTAATTAATTGAGAGATGATTTGTAGCGTTTGTCTGTATTATGTTGGGTGTTGCCAAGTTAAATATTGAAACATGTGACAACAGCAGAATCTTTACTTATTCTGTTTATAATCACGATCTAAGACTTTAAGGTTTCCATAGCAGTCAAGTTTTGCATATGAGAGGAATTGGCAAGATTCGTTACTAATCAAACTAACAACGAACATGATTATTTGGTGGCTGTATAAAGTTCACAACTTTTCGAAAAGATTGCAAATTTGTAGTTGTTAGAATGTGTTTAACTTTTTGTTTGTTTTGCTGGTATAATTTTGTGATTTTTCCTTTTTGCATGGACTTTTGAAATAGCAACTTTCATTTTCTTCAGAATAACGTATTCCTACTTTCATTTACAGCAAAAGAAGCATTAAAATTTTGGTTTTTTGTGTTAAGAAAGTTTTTGGCCGATTTATAAATAAGCATGTTTGGCCCTGCCCAACAAAAGTAAAAACTAATCATTTAGAGTATTGCAACATTAAGCAAAAATGTTGCAATCGATACTATTTAGCCAATGAAATGTCTTTACATACATAAACATACATGCACGTACACAGATACACAATGTACAAGCGTTATATATATAGAAATAGCTAGAAAATGCTTTTATACATTTAAAATGGTAATCAAAAGAATGACTTTGTAAACATGCTAATGATGGTCATTAATATCATAATAATGTACACATTTTTCCATACTACGAACCAGTTCATTTGTCATTCTTCAGCATCTTTACATACACAAGCATACACAGTTATCAAACAGAAAACGGGCGTACAGATGCATATTAATGTATGTACAAATACTACATTAGACGTGTTGTTAAATTTCAAAGATCTCTTTGGCCAGAACCGGAATATATGTATTAATACCGTCATGTATTAAAAGAGCAGAATGCAACACCCTCCTTCGTCGGAACCTGTAGCCAAAAATTCACACACGTAATAAGAAGTAAAAAAACTACAACGAAATTCTCTATCTACTAATCTGTCTTCATCTGTCCTCGTAAACCATTGCCTCATTTCTAGTTCTATCACAATGCACTGCATATTTAAGGCTCATCGCCTTAGAGCTGGTAAAAAAAAATAACGTTCTCTATCTAAATTTTTATTTAATCGGGTTGTGTTTGGAAGCTTTTCATAATAAAAAATGTCAGTTAAATATATCATTTTTATTAAACTTTTGAAATGACTCAAATAGGTTTTCAAAATCAGCTGCCGCTTACTTCATGTGAACAAAATTGTTCGTAAAGACCACATCCTTCAATAATTTTTGTGAAACAACCAGAGTTGAAGATGGGAATTGAAAGACAGTCTGCGCACTGACGGTTAAAATACTATTTGTTTACTTGACTGCCGATGAACTTCAATCAAATCAGTTTCTTCTGTTCTAATGCCAAATAATTTGTAAGAGCAAATGCCAATAGAAACATGATAAATAGAAAAGTTAACTTGGATGATTAGATGTTTTGCAGCACAAATTATTTGTAAATATTATTTTTACATTTAAATGACGGAATGTCTTACAAATTGTAATACATAAAAATTATACGGGAACATCTCATAATTCTGTAGTGAATATCTAATATATAAAATTTCCATGTCACAATGTGCGTTACCGTACTCCCCCGAAACGGCTTTACCGATTTTTAACTAATTTTATATGCGTATTCAGTAGGTCTGAGAATCGGCTACTATCTATTTTTCATACCCCTAAGTGATAAGGGTTGTTCACCCTTAAATTTTTTTTTCATTTTTGGACGAAATTTTTTGCTTTTATTTTTTTATAATGTGGCATTAAAAATACATACAACCCAAAAATTTTACTTTTTTATCACCAAGCCATTTGAGTAATTTAATGATTATTCATCCCGCTCGATAACTGATCAATTATAGTGTTTTTAACTGTACTTCGATTAAAATTTCCCTTAGCTTATGGCAAACCTAAAATTTTTTTAATGAAAATAAACATTTATTTTTACTATTAAAGTTTAATCCTGATATCGTTCATAGCGCTCCATGCCTATTTCACGCATATCACACTTAAAATATGTAAGTCACTTTTTGCCTACACTAGAATTTATCTAGAAACTAGAAATAATGTATAAGGCAAAACAACGTTTGCCGGGTCAGCCTAGTATGTATATATTTTTAATTGTTATATATTTATTTTTAATTTTTAAATTATTTTTTTTTGCAAAACATGTAAAGGAAGGCCAAACTTCTGCATTGGAAACTCTATTGGCGAATTTGTTGAAAACGTCAATCACGAAAAGGCGATTGTTTTAGTATAGTTTTGTTCTGTCCTTCTTTTGGATGGTAAAAAACACGTGCTTTTGTTAGTACATATTTGTTTTGTAATGAATTGATAATATACACTGCAAAACGATTTTCTTGTGCTTGTGCAGGGCTTAGCCTGAGCGCAAAAACTTGGCAAACCTTTAACTTGCTTTGAGAGGTATTGGTATTTTATTTCTTGCTTAGAAACAGTACACAGTATTTGTGTACTGTGCTTATAAAAAATAAAAAGAACTAAATAAACCTGAATTTAAGATATAAAATGGAGAGCAATCGTCTCCGTCACTATGTTGATATCAGTTGAAAAAGACGGCGCTTAATTTACGAACATTTACAAATAAACCAATTTTGTAATAAATTATAATTTTAATATGTAGAATAGAAATTCAATGTTATTCTTTGAGGTTAGTGAAAACCAAGGGCTTAACCAAGTGGGTTTAACAAAAAATATATGTAAACGATGGATGATGGTTTTGTGTATTACTAAATTGTCGACTTCATAACTAATTTAAGGATTTTTGGCTAAGACGAGGCATTGAAGAGGCAATAATGAAGTTCCATTCCTGCTGTAAAATAAAAGGAGGAGAATAAACCAATTCACCAATACAAAATGAAAGTGTCAATGTCACCTGTTTTGCTCATTAATCTTCATTAACCAAAACGACAGTGAAAACATATCAACAAATACATATTTAACTTACATACATGCATATTCATAATTGCATATACTTGTTCATATGTTGTAATACATGCTTGAGTGTGCACACACCCATGCATATATACATGATAGTGTGATTTGCTTGCTGTTGCCTTAATGTTTTGCTTTTAATTTGATGCTGAATTCATTCCCATAATTAGTTGTTTGTATAGCAGATACTTATTTCTCGTTCATGTTTTCATAATAGTTGCTGTGTTTGCTTGCCGTCTATCTCTCTAGATGTTTAGAAGAGTTCTCTAACGTCATCTAAATTTTCTGCTATTATTTCAAAAAAATATTGTGGCAATTTACAGACGCAAAGATTTTTATTTGTTAAATTTCATACGTACTAGATACACACATTCATAGATTTTAAATGACTTCTTGCTGACTTCATAATATTTGGCAATATAAATATAGATGCAGATATTGGGTGCTATTGTTGCTGCATGAGAACTTAAAATGATAATTCAAGAAATATTGTAAAAACTACTTTTTATTGTTATCTGGTAGATAATCTCATTCCATTTATTTTTGAAATATGTGGCACATGTCCGCCGCTGCTACAAGTTACACTGTGCATTCCATCAGTCACATTTTTTGACCGTTTAAAGAGTTCTTGCTTAGGTGGCCTAACCCAGTGGCTTAACACAGATGAAAAGTTATCCAGAGACGAATTGATTATTTTATTTGTATGGACGAGGATTTGAATTAACATCTAGGGCGAATTTGAGCACAACTAGGTCCACTGCTCTAGACTCTAGCAGGTTACCGACTACAACATGTCAAAACTAACGACAATAGCCGTAGCTGGCTACATGGCAGCAATTGTATCTAGCGGCATTTGTAGTCGTGTTACCATGCAGCTAGCTGTCGTCTAAGCGTTTAGAAAACATGCCTTCATCATTGAAACAGGCCGACAACAAGCAATGCAATCATGTACTAATTCAGATTAGAAAAATTCGATGCCATGTTCATGACTGAGTACAGAATCAAACCCAGGATTATCGGAATCTTACTCTACGCGTTAACTAGTTCATTCAGCATAGTTCGATAGATCTCGTCATTCATGCAGCACCTTGGTTCATTTCACGTGATGTTGGCAGAGTATAAACCGATCGCATCTAATAGCCAACTTTAATTTTGTTTAATCAAGAAGAGTAAAATTTACTCGAACTCGATAAATAACAGCATCAATTTAATTCATATGCTCACTAGCCCGACTATGTTGACCGTAAAATAGACGAAGTCCTCTGTTAAATTTGCGAACAGATTAAATTTATTTAAAGTAAATTTTCACCTTTTGGAAACGTTATTCTGGCGTTAACTGATTCATGCTGTCTTATCAAAAATAGTGTACTTTTATAGCCTTTGTGTACACAAGTTTACATCAACGACATCGAAAAAAAAGACATTGAAAAATGTATACATGCCACACTTTATACACAAATACATCTTGACTGTACAAGAATGTGCATTGAAGACATTGAAAACATTGAATTCACTTTATGTGCGGATACACATTTGCGGTGATAATAACATTATATTTGTTTTTGTATCTTCATAAAATTAATGGATGTGTGCACAGCAGAGTATATTAGTTTTTGCGTCTTCAAAAAATCAGTGTGTGTGTGCGCAGTAGAAAGAAATAACCCTCTACCATTCGTGTGTTTGTGTGCAAAACCAGCCTGCCGCAATTTGAGCTAACCATAAGGTAACTGGTTGAATATGCGTTAGCTCACAAAATCCCATCAAGGCATTTACACGAGATGTAAACAAGTACAGGTCGAAGGTGTACACAACGAAAGAAAGGCAATGTCTTCAATGTTTTGAAGATGTACATTGTACAGCGGGTGTACATTAAATTTTCTTGTACATTATTTCGTTCTCTGGTTCTCATGTAGTCAAAAAACACTCATTGCAGACTAAACTACATAAATCTGTATATGTGCATACTTACATATAGTATAAATAGTAATTATATGTGTGTAAGTATACTTATCTTGGTTCACTGCAAGAGAGTCATGGTGCAAAACATTTTATTTTTTAAACATAATCATAAATAATTAAATGCCATTTCCGTTCTTTATATATTGCTAAATTTTCATTACAAAATGTATGTGTCCACTCACCTCTTGAGAGGAAATTTATGTTTTCTCACAATGGTAATAAATTTAAATCTGTAAATTAAGTGCTTTTCCGTGAAACCAGTTCTTAGTTATGACTTTCTGGCTAAAAAGGTTCGATATGTATGAAAATTGCATTTTAAAGTCAAAATTCAGATATGTGCTTATGAATAACAATAATAATCATGAAGAAAAAGCTTCAATAGACTATAATTACTGTGAATTGAAGAAATTGTGTCTTAAGCTGTGACGTTAATAAATTGTTGACTCATTTTCTGATTTGTGCTTATTTTATGGTAGATACAAAATTGTCAATAGAAATTTTATGTGTTTTTGTTGTTGTCCCGGTATTATATATAATCTTAGAACTTCATCATCTGCTAACATTTGTGTTACCGATTCCGCCCCTTCAGCATCGAATCCTACCTCAAACAATACAACGTTACAGTCCACGTATATGGGTGGCGTTCTTTCTTTATTTTCTACTGCATCAGCAGTTGCAACATCATCAACGAATCCGTTACAAAATGTTAATCATAAAACCACCAACATCTCTAGCAAAAATAACAATAACTCTTCAGCTGCAACAACAGTAACAACAAGTGATGTGTCATCATCTTCAAATGTATCGCAGATACGTCAACCCCTGCAGCAGCAACAAAATACGCACATACAAAAAAACCTGCATCATCAGCGTCGTCATCAATCTTTGACAAGTTATATGCTCTTTAACGGATTCCACATGTACGCATATCTTAAGTATACTGATGTTTGTTTGCCTAATTTAATTATATTCTCTTAGTAATTATTATATATGGCTGCTTTGTATCAGATACCAAGATTCGCAAAATACTTGCCTTTAAATTTCTGCTGCTTTTATCACGATTTTATATGCTCTCTTTTGGTTTTATATTTGCACCTACTTTAATATGTTAACAAGTTTTGCATACCGACCTCCCTCCTGGTTAATCTGCAACACGGATGGAAATTATGATATAATTGTAAATTTTTCTGTGGCATTTCCGAACTTGTTGGTACCGTGTTACCACCGCGGTTTGATAGAATTCAAAAATCTCAACAAAAGTATAGAGTCTCATATGACAATATCGCACTCAGCATATTGTGAAATTATTGAGTCGTTGTTGATTAAAATAGTTGTTCTTGGGATTTTTTAGTCAACAATTTTGCCGAACATTGAATGAAAAAATGTCAATACCTAGTAAAGTTTAGTTAGTGAGCAGTCATGAATATAGATCGAATCTCTCTGACCGACATTTGTGCATGTTTATCTAAACTATTGTCGACCAGTTTGGATTACGAAGCCTTACGACTGGTCCCTGAACAGTACCAACAACGATTAACACAACCATGTGCGAAAGAGAACATCGTTCCTTAATGTAGCATACACACAATTCGTCGGCGAAGTAAAATAATGTCTGCCTTTCACAACGTGTACACAAAGCAACGAAACATTGTTTGCTCTATCGCGGTATCAAAAAACTTTATCTGATCTGCGATATTTTTTCGAAAATAAAACAATTAACGTTTTAAATTCCAATTAGACGTGAGATAACGATAAATGGTAATGCAGCTCGAACTAGTCTTATGTAGAGCTGTACGGCTCCTGAATGAAATAATTCAATTGAATCATTCAGTCAATTGAGCGAGGTGAATCTTTCATTCAATTGAGCGTTTTTAGCTCAGTTGTTTCAGTTGATTCATTAGATCTGTCTCTTTCAGTAGCTCTTTTTAGTGATATTTCAGTTTGTATGTCAAAATCCATACGAAAAAAATTAATTAATTCACACACATGTGCTAATGCATACAGGGATGTAGTGCTCTTTATTTATAGAGTTGCCAGCAAAAAAAAAAAAACACTGAGCTATTGAATGAACTGAGCTAGTGAAACAACTGAGTTACTGAATAAACTGAAGTACTGAAACAACTGAGCTACTGAATGAACTGAAACAACTGAATGAATTAATTCAGTAAAGTGAGCGGAGCTAAAAAGAGCGCTCACTCAAAAGAGCTGTTTTGTACAGCTCTAGTCTTATGTGTAGCACTGTATTCAATTTACTTGATGTAACCATAAACACAGAAACCAAGAGCATTTTGATTTTAGGTTATGGCGTTTTAGTTATGGTGTTATGGATAAGTCAAGTCTTCTCATATTTCTCCATCTGACTTGATTACGAGGAAATCACAACCAAAATATAACTGCCTTAAAGCCTACACCAAAAAGTAATACTTTTCTGACAAATAATATATCCAAATAAAATCTAGAGAATCTGCCCAAAAATTTGGGAGTAATGTGGCTGTGGCCAAACATATAACCTTTTTGCTTATCAAAATGATCACCTAATTCACTCTATTAAAAATGGCATAAATAATTTCCAAATAGCGAAAAAGTTTTCACTCATAATTAGAGACAATTGTTTATCTTAAATATATGTTTTTATAAAATTTGAGCTGGTTTCTTACATTTCTGTACAAATTTTTATAAAAAAATATATATTTTATAGGTATTAAGAATGATACTGCCATGATATCTCAAGTAAGTTTCGCTTATTTAGTGCGTAAAAATTCGACAAATTCTCTAACCATCCCTGAACCGCAGGGATATATATCTGCTAACTGCAGTTGCGCCTTGTCTTGAAATATCGTTACCTTTTATCTATTCTTATTTCTATCATATTTATTTGTAAAGCTTTAATTCACCTGGTAGAAAAACAGAAATGTGAAATATTCCTCCTTCTGTCTTTCTACAAACTGAATTAAAACTTAAACTTTCCCAGTGCAAAGGTTGTCGGTACAAAAAGTTTGACTTAACAAAAGCACTTTGTAGGTTAAAGCCAACTGTACATATTTGGTTATAACGTTTAAACCAACATTTATTAAAGCCATGTCAGCGTGCAAATAGCATTTTATTATCGAGTCTTGACTGAAAGGTATTTTAAAAACTGTAAAATATTTACATTTACAGTTAATTGAAACAAATAAGTGCGCTCATGATGCTGCACAATGTCCTGTCAAAATTTAAGTGACAACCTCGAAGGGAAAATCCACTATGCCTGATTGCTTTTTATTTGTTTAAGATTTCTTTGTATTTATTATGCGTTTTAGAAATAAATTTTTTATGTTTAATAAATTAATAAATTTTTATTAATTTAACATGATACACTGTAAAAGAATTGTAAGTTTTTTGTTTGCACGCCAAGATATCTTATAAATATATATTATACATATAAACTCAAATGACACAAAAAAGCAAATGCCAAACACCATTATTTGTTGCCGAATGAAAGCAATTAAAAGTTTTCCATGACAAGTTTTATGACAAGCTAAGTCTTTAATACTGGAGATTATTGACCTGACATATATTCAAAAATACCATTAAAATTCGTTTTTTACACATTTTCATATGAAAGAAGTGCCGTGTGTGTTTTTAATTCGAGTGCAATGCCAGAAAATGCTATAAACTATAAATTATTAGATGTATAAGTAAAAATATATAAACGTTAAAACGATTGAATCACGCATGGTAACAGATGAATTCTGTTCTAATAAATAAAAGAAAAATATTCCATGCACACTTCCTATTTGTTGTTCAGAAAAGTGCTGAAATAAATCATTAAAATTTTTTATATGTATGTGTTTATTGGTTTGTTAGTTATATATTATTTGCACATGTTGCTAAGAAATTGTTTAATATTATTATTACATACATACTTTAATAAAAAAACTTAAGAACAGATACATTCCTTACACTTCTTGTCGAAGTAATGTGTAAAAAATTGTAATAAAATCGCTACCAGGGAATTAATTAATTTTGTTTCGTTTGGGATTTTTAAAAAGTCCTTATTTTATAGACTATGACGCGTTAGATCCCGAATTAGACTCCACATTAAGCTTTGGATATGATGTCGGATTTTTCTGATCTGCATTGTGCAAGATTAGCGACTTCCGTCATCGTCCCAATGACGAAAGTCGCTTAACATTACCGACAACAATTTACTCCATCATGTATTTTCCGTCGTCGGCAGCAGTAAAAATATCTACAACGAAACTATCTTCTCATCTGTTTTCATCTGCCTTCTCAACACTATCATATCTAGTCGTTTTCTTGAAATATTAATTTAACTGTTAACGTTCATGTTACTTTTCGTTGAACAACATGTACTTAAGGAAAAAAGATACTGGTTACGGCTCGTATAAACCAACAGTTCTGAAAAGCAATAATGAGTTAATTAAAGTGCATTTGTTTTAAAAGGCTTTAAAATACACTTGAAGAAACTAATACACAACACTAAGAAATAGTTTTTCCTTAAAATAATTTAAACCACAAATATCGTTTCACGTAGACTGCGGGTCTTATATCTTTTATTACGTTATTGTGTAATGCTTTCAATTATTAAACTATTTAAATTTATTGTGGCAAGAAAAGAGCATTTTGTTAGTGTAACTGATAAAACAAACATAATAATTGTTGTATATAAAAATAATTTATTTTCTGCATTAGATTTTTCCATTTCATCATTTGTCTGATAATGTTTTCAGTTTTTCAATTTTAACAAGCCAACCAACAAACAGACAACAACATGTCTGTCTATTTTTGGTTGATACACATTGATTTTTTATCTGCTACCAATTTTGTTATACCTTTTGTTTTCTGTACTTAACTTTGTCTGTTGCAACCAGCAATTCAAATGTGTAACAGCGTGTGAAATTTGCTTTTTGCCACAATTTTATAACGCTCTTCTATTTAAAATAAAAAAGCAAAAAATAAAAACAGCAATGAATTAATCTATAGAAGTAGTTGGTAACGAAAAAAGGAAGCCAATTGTATACAGTTAGTAAAGTGTGTATTTGCAATTTAGGGGCAATTACACAAACAACGCCAATTACGCAAACAACAAATAAAGAAAGAAGTAAATGAGGCACCGCTGCTAAAAATAAGTTTTACTTAATGGAACAAAATTTCAGAAATTAGGACATGATGATAAGGGACTTAAAGTGTGTCATTCCAATTCTCGGATTCTATTTCACCATAAAATCTATATAAATAAGCCATCTGGTATTTAAGTGGTGGTAAGTAAAAATGGACAAGAGAGATGATAAAATTGTAGCAGCATTCGAAAACAACTGTTCTGCTCTGCTGTGCAAGTTAAATAACTAAAATTGAAATATTCTTGCTTATTTAGACATACACGCCGGGAACATAATTGAATTTACTTTAAAATTTTAATATTAATTTCGTAATATATGGCCCAATGTGCTTTTTATCATGGAGATTGATATGAGAAGTCGTTTGTTAAACCTGTCAATACAGGCCATCAGAATTGAATAAATTATTTTTGCCATGTCTCATGAATACAATTGTTTGTTCTTTCAAAAAATTTTAAGTATTTGAAAATGTTGGTTTTTCGAAAGTTGAACTTAAGTATGATATTCAGGAGTTTTATGTCTTCACATGTCTCATAATGAGCAAAATAGCCACATCCGTTTTATGTACGTATTCGTAATATCATTTCACAAGTTCCCTTCGTCTTGTGCGTTTATCAGATTCGTGACAGTAAATATATAACTGGGAAATAATATAAATTTTCTTGTAGGTGTCACCGATTATTACACGAACTCGCTCTTCATATATTCGAAACGCCTCTGCAATTCTGAGTTAAGGAGAAAATACTAGTTTTCGATTCGTATTGCACGGTCGGTCAGTTAACAGATATCAAAAGAATAAACATACCTTTCCCATGATATATAGCTTATGCAAACAGCTTTTTGAAATATGTAAAAAAAAATACCATATATCCTTAAGAAAAACAACAGTATACATTCAAACGGTAAAAAATAACGTCAATTTTAAATTTTAGCGGCTTGCGTGTAATAAAACCTACAATGCGCTCAGTCATGAATATGGTATCCAACTTCTCTGCTGTGAATCAGTGCATGTTTTGTCGTGCTCTTTCAATGACGAAAGTTTAGCACTGGTCGCTGAACATAACCGACAGCGATTAACACCATCATGCACTAAAGAGCAGAATACACCAGCGTCAGATGTAAAAACAGACTTTAGAAGGAAAATTCCTCAGGTCAGCTTGTCAGACGGAGTAGAAAAATTTTCGAATGGTATTCCAAGAAATTTTTAATAAGTTCACTGCATTTTATGTATGGCTGGTGGGATGTGTGTATGTCACAGATATGTATGTATATAGATTGTGTTATATTAATTGTTGTTTAAGTAAATATTATTGTATTTGTTTTTTTGACCAGTTGACTTGAAATAATTTGTTTTTCAATTTTTTCTGCGGTCTAATGTGAAGCATTTTTGCTAATAATGATGTTGATTGTCTAACTTGCAAATATTAATGTGTATAGACATGTAGCTGGTATCTGTGTATGCGCGTGTGTGTAAACACTTCATGCCTCATTCGAATAACGCACTACTATTCCAGATAGGTAGCATATGTGTTAAATAAATAGAAACACTAACTGTTTGCTAACATTTTGCACACATCTTTGTTTACTTAAACAAACATAATAGACAATAATTTTCATTATTTCATCATATTTTTGTATGTACACCACAGAAAAAAATTTATGTATCGAAGGGCGGCAAAGATTTTAACAAAAGTTTCCATTATTGTGTTTATTTTTAAGTACCCCCTACTGATTTGCATCAGCTACCTCTGGCTGCCATCATTACGATTATTTCTAATTCTGTTTTAATATTATTTTCTTAATTTTTATGTCTCAAGTCTTAATTAAATTTACACAACTTTTGATATGAATGTATGTTTTGCTATAATTTTTAAAATCTTGTTTTATTTTTGTTCGTGTTTTTCTTTTAGTTATTGTTAATATTTCCCTTTTGCTTTATGGTTATTGCCTTTGTATGTTGATTTCTTGCTGCTGTTTTTCTCATTTACGGAATTTTCTTTTGTTATATTTTTATAGCGGTTATTACTTGCGGTATTACCAAACCATCCACCCACTTCTGCTTTAAATATACAACCTTGTAAATAACTGCCTTTTGTAGTTGTAAAACATAGTTTTTAACAATCATACAATCTCGTAAGTTCATTCCCTACGTTTGGTTGTATTAAAACAAAGACTTGTGTTGTTTTGTGTGTGATGAGAAAACTGCATTTGGGCTTTCCTTAAAACTTTTTCTTAAAAAAAATTTATTTTTGTTTTATTTTATATTGTATAAAGTAAAACCATTGTTTTTTGAATTTTCCCAAATTTCTTTTAGTTGCGTTTATAAAACTTTTTTTTTGGTTTTAATAATTTTTTATTTTTGTTGTTCATAATTAATTTACTCTTAGTTGTTATTGTCTATCAATGGGCGTATGTTGAGGGCGTATGTTTTATATTGTCATCTTCATGATTTTTTATGTTTTTGTGGCCATAATATATGTGTTACGTACTTAAATTTTATTTATCGCCACAGAAAATGCAAAACGTCCTATCTAGCAAAATATTAAAAACTTTTTCTCATTAGTTGACGATTCCTTTAATACTAGAATCGCTTTCTGGCCGCATTTGAAATATATACACAGTATATGGATTATTTCTTAAAATTGTGGCTACTCAAATTTAAGAAAACTGACAACATAATAAATAAAATTATACAGATAGATTTTGTAAGTACAAAAGAAAAATAAAATAGCAAACCATAACTGTTCTTGTGACATATTTTACGGTAAGAATTAATTAATAAAAAGTATATATTTTTTATACATAGACTCAATTACCTTTTCAATTATATCTGCTTCAAGAATATTGGTGAAGCTTGAAAGTGTACTGCGAAAAATGTGTAGCGAAATAAAAAAAAAATTGTGGCACACGAAAAATAGAGTCTATACACTTTTTTCTTTTTCTTAATTATCTTCATTCTCTGCATTTTTTCTTTGTTTTTGCATAAAGCAAAATAAATAAAAATAATTTAATATATCGCATTATGTATGTAAGTGAGAAATATTAATTTACAATATTCTAATTTGTATTAAAGATATTTTGCAAATAAACTTACCTAAGTACAGATGCCGAGAGACTTATGCCTTCATATATATTCATACATAAATAAAAAATAAAAATAAAAAAAAAAATATATATATATATATATATATATATATATATATATGTAGATGAATATATATATATATATATATATATATATATATATATATATATATATATATATATATAGTATATATATATATTATATATATTATTTTTTTTATTTATTTTTTATTTTTTATTCTTTTTGAGCAAAAGATCCACTAGAAATGTTAATATAATAAAAGTACCAACTATACAACGAATTAGTTATAAAATTGATACAGCAAATGTAGCACAGAATTATAGATATTTAGTTAATAAAATTCAACACTTAACTTAGTTTATTATATATTACATAATAAGTATCTCTGTTATGTTAATTTTGTATCTATGTTATGTTATTTTATTATATTAAGTAGAGACAAGGAAGTATATATATATAAAAATTTTTATTTGAGTCATTTAAAATATGTATGTATGTTTCAAAAAAATGTTCATTGTTTTTGACTTAAAAATTTAAAAACATAATTTTAGTAAACATTGTTGTTGAAAATATCCCTGAAGAAGCTACACATTGTTGGTAGCGAAATATTGGATATCAATAAAGAATTTATAACATTTTTTTATATAAAAACAATACAGTGGATCTTTTGCTCAAAAAGAATTAAAAGAATTATAATAAAAATCAATAAGATCGAAGAAATTAGAAGAATATTATATATATATATATATATATATATATATATTATATATACATAATATATATATATATATATATATATATATATATTATATATATTAATATATATATATATATTATATATATATAATATATATATATATATATATATATATATATATATATAATATATATATATATATATATATATATATATATAATATATATATATATATATATATATATATAAAATATATATATATATATATATATATATATATATATATTTATATATATAATATATATATATATATATATATATATATAATATATATATATATATATATATATATATATATATATAATATATATATATATATATATATATATATATAATATATATATATATATATATATATATATATATATTTATATATATATATATATATATATATATATATAATCAGAGCCATACCTACTAACCTAAAAGCTTTCATCCAAATATAATATCAACGCATCATTATTTTGCTGTTCAAAAAAGAAATCAATATTGTATTCTAGATTTCAAAAATAAAAAGTATGGCAACACTGGTTACTGTCATACACTCACAATGAAAAACAGATTTAATAATTTTCACAACACAAACAAGCCAAATAAATGTTAAGATAAGATTACTATGGATGTGTGCGCTACCACTTGCTTTTTGTTTAAAACGAAATAGACATTTTTATTAAGACTTTATTGTTAAACCAAATTATGTGGTTTCAGCATTTTGTTTACTTCAAATCTCAAAATTGTTTTTGAAAGAAAGAAAAACTTGTGACCTCAATTTCTTTTGAAGAATTTTCATAGATCATAATTCAGTACGAGGGATACTGCATAAGTATTTGCATTGTGGATATTTAATGTAGAAACAATATAATATTTGGAATCTCTTCTTATAATAAATACATGCACACGCGTACTTGTATGAACTCGGTATACAGATAAACTTCGAAAAGGGTAATAGCTTTGGAAACCTTAATCAAAAGTTGATTTGTAAATAGATCATATTCAGCATATCACATTTTTATATTTTATCTACACCCGGCTCTCAGGAAATTGAGTCCTGTTTGTTCTAACAAAAATTTCAATTACTTATTTCAAATATCTTACGAACTTTTGAAACTCTTCTGTTTCGATTTTATAGGAGTTTATAGTGAAACAAAAATTTCAATTACTTATTTAAAATATCTTACGAACTTTTGTTTAGATTTTATAGGAGTTTATAGTAAAACCGTAATAACAATGAATGTAATTCAAAAGTACATACAATTGTGAATAAAACACGATTCAATATTTCAAAATCATTTCAAGCATGAATTTCTTTAAAAAATGTTTTACATATAAACCAATATTTTTTAACTGAATTTTAATAGACTATGCGAAAAGTGTTTTTAATTCAGAAAGACATGCATTTATGTTTATTACCACAATATAGGTGGGTTAGTGAAATGTGACAACAGTTTCTATTTGCACCAAATTTTGTTTCTTACTTACAACCGAAATTTGTGCAAACTCAAAAAAAAAAGGACAAACACGTTAATGTATAAGTTGAATATATAAAGCTGATGTTGATTTTCCCCTGCGCTTTGGAATATATATCATATTTTTTATAACAATTTAGTATAGAAATAAATGGTTCTTCGAAAGGCTAGTCTTCAAAACACATGGTATATTATTCAAGAATCAACGGAGGAATCAATCAACATCAATTATATTATCAACTCATACAGCAGAGTCTAACAGCACTATTTTCGAAAGCCGATACAGTTTCTCATCACTACGCGTGTATATTTATTTATTTCCACTAATTATTCGGCTGCGTTGAATGTGTTGAATTTATTAAATTTTTTATGAGAAAATTGAAATCTCAACTGATGTAGAGATCCCGGATCAAATCCTCGTAAAGGCGGTGATTATATTTTTCATGTCATTGTATTTTTTTTTAAGTTTTGTTACAGTTTTCCCCATTTCTAACTTACATGGTTTTAATTTAAATTCTATTTTTTGTTTAGTTCAATTATTTATATCGAACCTTATTGAGTTGAATTATTATAATTCACAGGCTAGTGGTCGAAAATTATGAAAAATGTTGATTGATTGCTTCACTAATCCTTGGATTATTTAGCATATCTTTCAAACACCAGCCTATCAATTATAATTGAATTTAATATAATAAATAAATTCCAATATAAATACCTAAAACATAACAATATTTTTGATTGATTTAGGCACTTCTAACTATAATGCGTAAACATTTTATTCTTAATCTGGTTTATTAAAAATGTTAAAAACTTATTTAAAATGTCTAATGGAATTTTCAAAATGTGTGTTATAATTACAATTATGTGTGTTATATAAACAATTACAATTATAATAAATTAATATTTAGCACAGTTGCTTTATTACTATCCAAAAAACTATTTCCCCCATATTCATAAAATTTAAAATGAGTTTGAAATGTAGTTTATTCTAAAGTTTTCATACAAAATTTTTTTTAACCGATCTCAAATACATGTTTTTATGTGAAAAAATCAACTATATTATTAAATCAGTAGATTTCTAAAAATGTGCAACACAATGTAATAAATATCGCCGCAAAAGCCAGCCCAGCACTTTTTAATACATTAATTGTATTCAATGTTTGTCCAATTTTATTTTCAATATTCATAGACAAGCTGATATCAAATTTGACCTCTTTTAATTGCCTAAAGTAAACTTTTTACTGCTTTTAATTTTCAAATTCAATATTATCTAAATCCTAATTACAAGGTCTAATCTAATTTTGTTTGCTGAAGTTGTGAAAAGTTTTATTGCGTCTTGTTTGAGTTTTATTGTATAAATTAGCATTTCTTAAGCCATTTTTTGTTTGAGAAAGAACAAAAACAAAACGAATGGTATTAAACAAAAAGTTTGTAAAGCAAACAACAAATGAAATGTTAAATAGGCACTCTGATAAAAATAAAACGTAAATTTAAATATACCCAAACAACAATAATTGGCAGCTAAACAAAACTTTTGTTAGCTTAAAAATAAAATCATACGCTCGTGATGAAATAAACAGAAAGTATTAAAAATTTCATTATTATAAAATTAGATGAACATTAATATAAAACATGTATTTACTCTTTCAATACCTATTGTAGGGTAAAAAGAAGGCAACCTCATGAAAACATAAATTATCAAGTCACATCTTTATCTAGGAAATGTGCCTTTTTCTTCTTTTTATTATTATTTTATTTATGTATTTAAAACCTTTACGTTGCCTTTAAAAAATGTAAACGTATATAACATAAATTAAGCACGAATAAACACTTTTATTATTGTTTGTAAAGAAAAAAAAATAGAAGAAACCCTGTGCTTCTATTAAAAGCTTACAAAACACAGTAAATTCAAGTATTCCAGTGTATATAATCATTATCATCGTCACCATCATGGCCGTGCTTAAAGAAACTTTCTTTTATACAAATTCTTAAAACGTAAAAATTATAAAACCAAAGAAATGGCTTGTATGCATACACATACGAACTTGTGTCTTGAAAAAGTGAATTAAATAAAACTAAAATACTCGCAGTATTTTAAATGTACTTGAACTCACCATTGGTAACTAAAGAAATATACAAAAACAAAAAATACATACACAAATAGAAACAGAAATAGAAATGAAACCAACGAAATGACTGTTTTGCATACAAAATTTTTCATTATATTCTCTCATTTGATTCGATGATATATATTAATGGCATTTTTATCATTATCGTCATCAGCCAGCAAACTGCAGAGCACATCAAGTGCAAGACCACTTTTAAATATCACTGTGTTTTCATTTATAGCTATTATAATACAATATTCTATATATACCCAGTGAACATGTATTGTAGGTTGGGTTTGACCTTGGGTTGGGTTTGGTGTATAATTATTCCGATCTGCATTGTTGACGGTTTGTCTCAATGAATGGTCATTGAACTTTACCAACACCGATTACCAACAGAATAATAATAATAATTAAAATTAGATCATCAATTTTCCGAGTTGTGTAGAATCCTCTGAAATAGTATAGAAATAATAATGTTCAGACAGAATTTTCGACAATCTCATCTACTTTTATATTGTATTATTCCTTATCGAAAATAAACAATATTGAATATTCCAACAGTTAATCGACCAAAATTAATCTGTTAGGATCATTTAAGGGAAAGTTGCGCGTAAACTGATATATGAGTATACATTAATTGTTTCAGCTTTCAAAGTAATCATGTAGCTGGTTGCAGGACGGTAATTACAGTCAGCGGCATTTGCAATCGTAGTAAGCGATTATATATATAGAATTCAAAAATGTTATAAACTTGTTTTCCATAAAATCATTTAAATGAGTTAAATGAATTGTTCGGTCAATAGTCTGTTAAAAAATTTTATAATATAAGGCTTTCCTTACAGTTTGACTTTGTTTTGCACAGTTTGGCTCTAAAAAATTTTAGAAATAAATTTCAGATAGACGAAAATACTAACGATATATATGAAGATGATGGTTCCTTGGAATACCATTGGACTAAAAAGTTAAAAAGTAGAGTTGTCAATAAAAAGATTTATGCTCAATATACCATATTTAAATATATTGATTGGATTTCGCCGAATGTGATAGAATATGTTCGCAGGGTATGTGTTTATATAGATGTAATATAGACACGTGTGTGTTTGTAGTGTTCTTGCATTATTTAGTTGAATATTACGTTGCCAAATAAAGAAACTGAAAAGTCAAAATGTCAGCATGTGTCTAATAAACCTTAATGAAAGATAGAACTCATATGATAATTGCTTATAAACTACTTATATGATAGACACATGTAGATACATAAGTATGTAAGTGTGTATGTATGTCAGGCAGGAATAATAATAAAACTGAGAAGAAAACAACCGACATCAAGTGTCAAACACTATAAAAGTTTTTACATCATCACAACAGTGAGGTTATTAAAATTATGGCTGACAATAAAACATCAACACAAATTAGAAAGATGAGTTTTAAACTACCGTTTGAAAATTCATACAAACCAGTAAAGGTTGTATCAAGTTCAAGGTGATAAATAATGCAGTTACAAATTGTAATTAATTTTCTTATTCTTTTTATAAATTACAGTTTAACATAAACTATATGTCAGAAAAATATGATGACAATAGATACCATATTAACAAAGTAAACACGAAATTTTATTCGTTTCTGTGTGATCCCATGTTGTCGCATACAAGTTTTTTAATACGTATTTAATTCTTTGCACTATAAGAAGAAGTTAATACCTTCTTAAGTGCTTTCTTTTGTTAAACCAGATGTCGAAGTTTTATTTGTTAAAGTCTAAAAAAGTATCTACCTATCAAATGAATCAATGTTTATGTCAGGTCGATTTTGGGTGAGTTTATTGTTTACAGTCAATCGACAAAATATGTATGTATATGTATATATATAAAATGTTTGGATTCAAACCGCGCTCAAATCGGTTTACAAATACAATTATTCATTTCTTGCTAAAGACCTGCAGTCGTTAATTTTCATTAAATCTGTATTTAGGAATCGCTTCAATTTCTCTACTATTTATTGATCAAAATCTTATAATTTTGATATAAAATGTTTACCAATAGTTCTGCTTACTCTTAAGACCCTCAAAATATCTTTGTTGTGAATTAACAATGACCAGTTGTTATTGGGTAGGTATTAATTTGCTTATGATTTTTACGCTAATAAGGCAACTATTAGAAATTGATCCTCTTATTCTGTAAAAATTTATCAACGTGAAGACAATGCAAAAAAGGGGACATTCAGGTCTTCGATGTGGAGAACAATTGAGGTGCTCTAAAGTAGCAAGAGGCCGTTAAGAATTAATAATAAATAGGCGAAGAAAAAGTGTAAGGAATTGTTTCATGTTTAATATTGTCTTGATGTTGACGTTGACAAATAGTTACATAATAAAGGAAAATAATATATAAAGACTTGCCAATGCTGCCGTATGTTTCGATTCTCTTATTTATGCCCCAAGTGTACATGCATATACATAAAATTTTTCTCTTTTTATTAAATGAAAGTAACTTCCCCTGCATTAACACATGCAGGAGGAATAGCCGATGTTGTGTTATTTGATATTCTCTAAAAACTCTTTTCATCAAAAAGCTTTAAGTTTATGTTTAAAAATAACATTAAAATTAAGGAACTAATGCTACGTCGTTTTTTCGGTACGACACTAAGCAAAAAAATACCGGGGATACCGATACCCATATTGAATTTGAATTCAAGTTAAAATTAAGAAATTTGTAGTTTTTTTATTACATAAAATCGCACTGTAACCAATTATCAAAATTTATATCGAAAATATATGAAAGCAATGTATTGAATTTAATTGAGCAATAAATCATAGTGTTGACAGATAATTAGTGTTGTTTACTCAATTAGCTTATTGTGTTTGGCTTGTGATTGTTCATGTATTTCTTCCACTCATACTTCTCCGCAAACACATGTGACAAAAAGAGAAATTAAATGTCAACTGGGCAATTTACTAATCTTATATGGGAAATTGAACTCATTTAAAACCTTAATTGCTTAAATATTCTAATTGTGCAATTAACGTTTATGTCGGAACATACTGTTAATATACACCGTGGTTGAGAGGTAGCAGATTTTATATTTTGTTGTATTTGAAATTTTAATTTAATGCTGATGAGCGTCTACGTTCCAGGAGACTAAAAATTTATTTTAATACGATTTGAATATGCGAAGCATTGCTGTAGCGTGTCATAATCCTTTTATTCTCTTATTAGTAGACGTTAATGACAATTAAATTCGGCATACTTTTCACGTTATATCGCTCTCGATATAATAATTGATTGCATTAACAAGTTCTATTAATAGCTTCGGTGACCATTAGCAGGTTCATGTTCTTGGTCTTCATCGATCTTATGCCTGTCGCCATCACTCCATTTACTTTGACACTTGTACAGCTTAAATGTAATAAAAGAATCGCGGCATATTGTTGTACAATATGTTTTCACATAAAATCTTACAGAACGCTTTATGTTATTATTTTGTTATTCTTGTTTTTCAAACGTTTTTCAGAGAAATCGTTGCATTTATGCAGTTTTGGTTTATGTCCTGGAGCTTAAATAGCTTTTGAAATTTTCTTCTTAGCGTCCTTTATATCGAATATATTATTTTTATCATGTGGACAACGTGAAAAATTAAATTTTTTCGTTATATCGGATTTTCATTAACAAGATATTCGGTATAACGAGTTTTACTAAATGGCTTTGATTGCTTTTTATTGTCAATTTAAATTTCTTTCTAAAAAATAATATATGCTCGGTTGCTAAAAATTTCTGTATATAGTTACTTCAATAAACTAAAATAAATTAAAATTTTCCAGCTTGAGCTGTGTATTTGGCTTTTCTTTCAGAAGTATCAACCTGGCATCGAAATTGTAATATCGCTTTATATTTAATAATAATTTCATTTTTCCCTAAAGTATAAAATAGGTTTAATAAACAAGAAAAGAAAAAAAAAACAAGTTTAGCTAGACACTTTTATATATCAAAAATTAGTTTTGTTTTTTTGCCTCTGGTACAGAATTTTCGATTTTTCGAATTTCCAATACAAATCGACTGATATATTATCAGTCGAAGAATGGTGTCGCTGTCTCTTCTGTGGTCCTCGGAAACCGGATTTCATTTACGGATAGACGGTTGTAGCTCTTTTTAACGTCCTGAGGACGCTGAATATGTATAAATTATGAATATGTAAAATATTGAGGAAATTACATACGGAATGACAAATCTTTAACATACATGCAAGTTTCCTTTGTGTGACAGAATGTCTAATAAAAAATTTTTTACGTTGGAATTATCGACTTGTTTGTATGTACCCAAATACAAAAACAATTGGCACATCACACTAATAATAACTTCAATTCCTACACAAGAAATGAATATATAATGTTTATAGGAATTTGAAGCATATTAAGTTCTCTACACGGGTGTAAATCTTAACCAGTTAAATAATTTATTGAAAGTCATCAAATAGAAACACTTGTGAGTTATTAATAAACAAAATTGTGGGTGGGTGACATAATGTAAAACAAAAACAGTTGTTTGAAATGTCAAAGTATTGAATCTGTTTAGTCATTGTGACAATAAGTTGTTTATTTTCGTTTTCTTGAACAAAAAACAAATATTCTCCCTGTAAGCGTGTCCGCCTGGCCCTTTTCCACGATTGTCTTCTTATTTTGTTTTTTGTATTGTTTGTTTATTAATTTAAAAAAGAGTGTAAATTAAGCATGCACACATACAGAGCCTAATACAAGATTCTAACTTGTTGTATTTTATTAATTTGTTGTTACTTTTAACGAGTTATTTCAAGTTATTTATTTAGTTTTTGACAATTAAGAGCTCAGCGAGCGGTGATTACGCTCAACGAACAATAACTTTTGATAAGCTTGTCCTATTAACACATTCTAAACAAATGCAAATGAAATGATAATTATCCATAGAAGGTTTTTAATATGTATATACTTATGTATGTATATACTTATGTATGTATGTGAGTTTGATATGAAAAACTCATGAGTAGCTAAATGTGTGTTAGTTTATATAAAATGATTTGATCATAAACATGTTTTAAATAAATTTAAAACAAAACACCATTGACAGGTTTTAACTTGAATCATTCGCATTTTATTAGGTTATTTTTGTCTGAGTTAATTTTTTTTACAATTTCGTCGATAGTTGTTATAAACTTTTTCAAATTCTGACCTGAGATTATGAATTCGTTGTTATTTATAGATTTTCAATATAATAATATTGTTTTTTTTCATGTCAAATGAAATTTAAAGTTTCAAATACCAGTAAGCACGCAAAAAAAATCGTGTTAAGATGAGAGCTGAAGATTAAAAGAAACTTATGGATTGTTTGAGCGAATAATTATTCGGGCATTATTTTTATTTGAAATATTAAATTACGAAAGAAAGAACTCTTTCAACAATTTTAAATGACTCGAACAGTTAATCTGCCAAATTTAATCGACTAAACGAACAAAGGTTAATCGTTTGAATATATTAATGTGTACAAATATAGAGAAGGGCTGATTTTTTCAATATAAAATTGGAAATTTTCTAAAACACCACTTGCAAAGCAACTGCACCAAGTTTAGCATTCTAAATTCTGAAATCTTATATGATCTAAAATATATCCAAAACACAAAACAAACAAAAATCTTGTTGTTTAACTTCGTGACACAGTTTTGACATTCGTTAAGGATAACATTGATGACATATTCCAAGGCATAATATTTCGGTGTGCTGAGTGCCATCTTAAAAACAACTACATAACTCTAACAGAATATTAAAAAACGCTCAAATTTTATTTTAAAAAGTCTACTCAAAATTTTGGTTTCTTTGTTTTGACGCGGTAAACTATAGCAAAGTATTTCGATGATTTTGGAACTCAAAAACCAAAACATCCAGTACTCGGCATTGCACCATGCCTGCAGACCGAAATCATAAACAAACTGTTAGATATCGTACACTAGAAATATAATGCTTACTCGGTAAACATTTTACAGAAACTTAAATGCATATAGAGATAAAGTAGCAAGAATAAAAACTAAGGTTAGGAGGACATAAAAGGGCCATTGTGATGCATAGTATTAGTTCCTGAAAACCACCCAGAAATGTTCAAAGCCTGCCAGGGCAGCCAGTGGTGCGTCCCAGGATCAGTCAATATCCAGCAGGAAACGAGAGCTTAAATAGCTAAGCATACATTCCTGGAGGGCCGGACAGTCACAGAGGAGATGCTTTGCTGACTCATCTTCTTTGTCGAAGCAGCTGCTGCAGCGACCATTGGAGGAAAAGCCTCGGCGCTCTGACATGTGCCCGATCGCACAGTGCCCCTACCAGGAGTGACAGCGACTTCTTTCGAAAAGTTAGTTAGTCCCAACGCCGCTAAGTGACGGCCATAAAGATTTGGATACCCAACAGGTGCTAATTGTCGAACACCTGATTGTCTCTGCTCAACTGCAGGAAACCCCTTAGTAAGTATGCTTTAACCAAGGCCGAACCTGCTATTACGCACTCGTCCGTCTTTTCTTTTGAATGCCTTCAAGTCCTGTAACCCAAACCATCTTGACGTCATGTCTTTAACGTTAAGTTTGAGTGCATACAAGTACACACTTCGAATTTATCCTCCTGGAATCTAAAGTATTAATTGCTGAAACTCTAGAGAAATTATTCTTCATGCTGCCTCGGTATTTATGTATTTAAAAGCTCTGCTCTTTTGCATTGCGGTTTTTAAGCAGAAGTAAAAAATTTAGGTTTAGTTTTAATTATAATAATAACCGAGACTTTATTTCAGTAGCGATAAGCACTAAAATATAAAACAATTCAAGGCAATTTTTGTTAATGTACAGAACATGTTAAATTAGCAAAACAAATGCAAAATAAAGTCACGCAAATGCGTGATGGTGAGAATGTTTCTTATATTATTTTTTACATGTACACAATTATTCCTGTCTTAATGTCAGCTCAAAAGCTATTTGTATGAATTTTTAATTAATAAATGTCATGATTCCTGCTTGTTTGCTACTTAAAATAATTAGATTCTAAAATGTAAAAGTTTTTGTTTAAAAAATTAAATAACAATAAAAAATATTTCACTTACACAAACGCAAGTTGGAATAGAGAACAAATAAAGACAAGGTTAAACAGAAATCTTTTTTGTATAGCTTTTGAGTTGTCGGGTTTAATATATTTTAGATAAGGAACTAACTCCTCTATTCTCAGACTTCCCAGTTGTTTCTCTTTAAAAACGAGGTGCGTCCAGTACTACTAACTTCAAGTCATTATAAGAGAAAAAAATCCATATTTGCAAATACATGCTACGGGTATCTACGTAGTATGCAAATATATCAATGAATATTATTAGGCTTTTCATTGGAAAATGTTTTTTTTTCTGTTTTTTCTCTTATAAGGCGAAATTACATGTACTTTAATCAATCTTTGCATATACGGAACAAAAATTTTGATCATCGATAATAATAAGTGCTGGGATATTATCGATATCTATCGTTATTATGCATATCACTGTTGACTGAATGGTTGTACTTTTGCTTTAATTGATCTTTTATCAGTATAATATTTTTATCATCTTATTGAAAGTGTGCAACTTTACAATCAATTATATAAGAGCTGTGGTTGTTTGTTCTAATGTCACCTGAAATATTGTTTTTCTGTTGTAAAAACTAAAATTGATCTCCACAAAAACTGAATAAAACAACGAAATAAATACTGGCTAAAAACTTATCCTTTTTTGTGTTCCAGAACATCAAAATGAAATGCAGCGGTCTTTTCGTAAAGAATATTAAATCTAAGTATGTTGATGTTTAGGAATGCATCCATATTCTTAATCAGAAAACCTTAACAAACATTTTACGGACGGGACAAAAACTTTTAATATATTTTACACATGGTTTAGAAAATTACTAAAACAAATTGATACCAAACACATCGATAGTGATATATTTTCTTATCTTAATTGTGATAGTATACCAGTACTAGCATATGGCATATTTTAACTTATAAAAAATACCTATTCACATTAAGTATGAATGGAAAAAGTTCAATTATTTGGAAAACAAATATAAGAATTTGTGAGTACAATCAGCAGTCAGTCAGGGGATGCCCATACATGCTTCCGGACGGAACTGGTAAGGAATTATAAAGAGAATAGTGGCTGTGGATATGTGATTTGAAACTTCTCAAGTTGTAAATGGCATGTACAAGTAATTTTTTCCATACACGGATTGTTCTGAGAAAAAGCGAATCATCTTAAAATTTAAAATTTGCATCAAACATTTGCCAACCATTTGATATTCGCAGTTATTTATGATGAATTTAAATTGCAAAACCGTTTACGCATGATATTAAATTTCAAAAATATGACAACAAATAAAACAAAAGAAAACTGAATAAAATTAACCAAGTGCTGTGTATGTATTGTAATCTAGCGCGGTAAAACTAATAATAATATTTGCCAAAGATTTCTTTCCTTCGTCGTGTCTTGTCTTCCGCTAATATCATCTTCCGTCGTCTCGGAAAATAAAATAAACAAGAAAATATTCCCATGAAATTAAACAGTCGTGATGGTGGCTATGCAATAATAAAAAAATGCAAAGCAATTTAGTTTAAATCTTCCCACTTCGGGTATCATTCATGTAGTCAGTCACCACTGCAATACGATTGTC
Source organism: Linnaemya vulpina (assembly GCA_963675445.1). Lineage (NCBI taxonomy): Eukaryota > Metazoa > Arthropoda > Insecta > Diptera > Tachinidae > Linnaemya > Linnaemya vulpina. Next base: position 63,695,946 of record OY776278.1, on the reverse strand, counting down.
GCATCACATTCGAATTGGTTTATTTTGTTTTTCTCTTTAAACAAAGCGAATAAACACTTTCCGAAGTTGTTTTTCCTTCGCAAACATAAAGATCAACAAATCAAGTGTAAAAACAAACTAAAAAGAAGCCTTTTAAATTTCTTAATATCGCCAAATGATTTTCATAAAAAAATCTTTAGTCGCAATTAGTACTAAAATGCCTCAAATCTGATACGAGTGGTCTCAATAATAAAACTGAAGGTATCACATGAATAAATAAGGCACATATAAAAGCATTCATATAGACTTTTTATAAAATAAAATTACACAAGATAAAAAAATAATAAAAAATGTGTTAAATCTTATGCCTATCTAATATATTTACGATCGCCCTATATTATGGTTCTTCTTATAGGCAGAAAAAGAACATACATACCTAAACATGCGTATATATGTGTACATTTATATGTATGTATGTATGTACATATGTATATGTTTGATAATAAAATAAACTATGAATGCCTAAACCTAACTCTTGTTATGGTAACGTCTCTAACGGGAATGACGACAATAGACATAAAAATTTTAGATAGTGACAACAAAAGCGTTAATAAAATATTCAATGTAGGAAATGAAGAAAGAAAAAAAAACTAACAATTTCAATCTTTTAACATATAAAAAATAAAATTAATAAAAATCTGACAACACAAACCTTTTTTGTTGAAACGAATGCCAAGATAATGTTGAGAACACCAACGCATATTGTTGAAATCGGTACAAATGCAACGACGACAACAACAACCACAACAACACCATTGATACAAAAACTGCAAGCAGCAGGTACAAAGTACCAGTATCATGATCAATATACCAAAACAAACAATAACTACAATAAAAGCAACAAAACCACAGTCAAACAACTGCAACAATCGTTTATCTATCATCATCAACAGCAGCAACAAGAAAAAGAACAAAAGTATCAACTGGAAACAATAGCAGCGGCAACGGCAGTTGAATATCAATTACAAACCAAGAAACAGAAACAAAAACAGTTACAAGCCACAAAAACTGCTACTAAAAAGCTAAAAAAGAGTAAAAAAAATTCAACATCATCATCGTCATCTTCATCCTCTACTACCTCCAATTTATCGACATCGGGTTGTTCGGCTATATCTACTATATCATCCAGTGACTCTTCAACGGTATCAGCAAAAACCACAAAAACAAATTCATCATCATCATCTTCGGCAGCCTCGCAAACAACATTCACATTCAAGGAACATATACTCAGTCGTGGTCTACTGTCATCAACGCCATTTTCGTTTATGAGAACGAAAAAGTCGAAAGCAACTGCAACAGCAGCCGAAGCATTAAAAAAAACTGAAATTAGAAAAACATCTAAACGTTTGTTTGATTTAGAAGATAAGTCACAGTTGAGCAACAACAACAATAACAAAAGTAAAAACAATCATAATTGTAAAACCGGTGCTGCAATTCCAGAAACTAAGTCAACAGCAGCACCAGCTGCAGCAGCAACCACACGTACGGGTTATTTTTCCAACATTTTAAGTAGTAGCAATAACAATAACAACAACAATACCAAAAATATTAATAATAACAACAATAATTATATAAAATCATTTACAATAACTAAAAGCAGATCTACCACTCCAACACTACCACCACCCTCGTCATCATCGTCATCACCTGTAACATCTCCTGTTATTTCAAATACAGCTTGTGTTGTTGCTCCTACCTCGTTATTGGTAGCCGTTGCCGTTGCTTCGCCACCCATCGCCACAACGACATCAATGTCACCAACCTCGCAAACACCACCGTCATCACGTACCTCGCTTTTCGATTCCTGTCATCGTAAAATACGTCTAATTGGCGGTGGTCCGGTTGCATTTCTTGGCGGTTTAGTTGCGTAAGTTCCTTATGTTTTATACTTTTATTTTATTATTATATTTTTATTTTATATTCTTATTTCATATCCTTACAAATACAAACAAATATATGCGTGCACACGTACCATATATATTTAACACAAGTAATTTTCTTGTCGCAATAAAAATAATTCCCTTTTCGATTAAGAAATAGTTCACATAAGCCACGATATCCTGGCTACGCCACTTAATATGTAATCAATTATTGAGTCTGTGCTATTAAAATCGTAACGCAAAGCTTTGATTTATTATATGAATTTCAATTTAGTTAAATATATTGTAAACTTGCATTTAAATGCGTTTTCAGTTTTTTGCCTCAATTTGCTTTATAAAATAGTGATAAAAGTAGCAGCACCAATTTGCTGGATATAGTTCTGCTAGCACACTGACACGGATTTAATATTTTTTATGTTAAAACTTATGGCTTTACCATATAGCATGGTTTGTTAAAACCAATATAAAACCAATTATGAATTGATTTTATAAAATACAACCTTGTTTTTGTTGTGCTAAGTTGGGTGTTATTACCATGTTATATATTATATTATATAACTGGGAAAGGAGGGGATGGTGTTGAGACAGATTAGAAGATAGAAAATCAGTTGTAGTTATTTTTACTTCGTCGGAGAATTTTTTGCTACAGATACCGACGAAGGAGGGTACTGTATCCTGTTCTTTTAGTACATGACGGTGTTAGTCGCTGTCGGTAATGTTCAGCGTCCAGTGCCTTTGTAATTAAGACAAGGCGACAACAATTAACACAATCCTGCACTAATGCAGGTCAGAAAAATTCGACACCATATTGATGACTGAGTGCGTAGTCGAACTCGGGACCTAAAGCATCGTAGTCTTGTGACTTACTATGTCGGCCCACAGCATCCTCATATTTAACAATGGGCAGAAGTTCTCACGCTAACACCTGGGCGGACAGATATTCCCACGACCACCTATAGACAGACCGAATACCACACACTCACACCTACAGTCATCTTACTTAGTACAGCTTTTTCTCCAAAATAACTAACTCTACATATGGACACACTGATTTTCCTTTTACAATCGCAACTGCTTACTACAGCGCTCCTTCGTAATGTTAGAAGAATTGGAAGAATATTTCCACACTTAACATTTTATTCTCGAAGACGTTGCTTTATTTTTCATATGAAAGAATTTGATATCGAAGCGCCTCTTCACTTTTTATATTAACACTTTGTAGTATGAAAATATAAAATTCTCTTCTTGTTTAATTAATACAAGAGAACAAAAGTCGGTTGTAAAAATGTTTCATGCTATACGAGTAAAATGAAACAAAAGATTTTGAGCAGAAGTAATTTTAGTATTTGTTTATTATTTCAAAGATTTGGTAATATGAAATAAATAGTTAATGGTTAGACTTCTACAACATTTACAAAAACAACATTAAATCTACTGCCTTGGTTTTAGTTCTTTTTGCTAACACTTTATATCCAATTAATGGTGCGAATGTTAAAACACGCCACTGATGTGCTGTGAATAGAAAATAAACATTTACAGACGGCTTTTAACGGTATTCCTTCCTATTTCGCTTTTATTAGATCTGCAGTGTGAACGCAGAATCACATGTTGTTTATGGTTTTATTGCTAAACCAAGTTTCGACTTTCAGTGTCAAAACACTATAAAGCGTTGTTCGAACCACTTCGATACAACCAAATTAATTTGTGAGTTGGCCCTTGCCTTAAACGTCAGTCTTATAAGATTTGATATGCTCAGTGCGAAGGAGGCGAAAAGTATTTTCGTTCGACATGAGTCCCAGATGTACCCTGCCGAAACGATGAAACACGTACACATATATCATTTAAGTACTTTCCACATTAATTTATTAATTTTATTTTCTGCGTTGTGCAGTGTAACTGGTATGCTCTCATTTTGCTAGGGTTCATTGAATTTGCATTCAATACAGGTCGTTAAAAATAAAAATAATTATTTAGTATTAAATTTATATTGGTTTAGTTTAAATTAAAAAAATTGTTTTAGTTTAAATTAAAAATATTTCTGTTGACTCTAACGTTGCCTGTGGTTTCCCTAATGAATCTTTAGCCTTAATGAATTCTTTCTGCAGCTTATATTTAACAAAGTCACAAAAGTCTTAATAAGGCACTTTGTCAAAAAAAGAAAAGAAAAAAACTGTTTATCTTGCTTCTCGTTGTCACCCAGAACATCACATACCGAAGTTGCCACTAACAGCAAAAATCTGTAATAAACATGTCTGTATGCATGTATTTATTTGCTACAAAAAGTCTGTACGCGCAACACCTACTATCTGTTATGAATTTTATAAACCCGTTGAAATTATAAACGGCAGACATTTAATATTTTATGGACTATTTTGTTTAACCTATTTATAATTTGAAGTGTGCCAATTTAAAACAAGTTTTGTGAACATTCTGAAGAAAAATCACAAAGAAAAATGAGAAGAAAATAAACTATAGTCGCACGTAGGCATTTTAATAATTTCATATACGAGTATAGCCCGACTTTATAAAATGTTATTTGAAAATATATTAAGCGTTTTATTTTTATTTATAACTTCTACCCTTTTGAAATTTTGTGCTTATTGTTTTCTGTGTGTCTTAAATTTATTCTATGCAAATAATTCTCTTAAATTAATCTGTTTCGTGGCAGTTTGAGATAGATCGTGTGACATGGAGTATTGCTTGCCTGCCATTGACGTATTTTGTCTGTTTGCATGGCAAACTCTAATTGTCTTTGGTAAATTACAAAATATGTGTCCAAGTACAAACTGAAAGGAAAGGAAATAATATGTAACGTGTTTTTAAAGAAAACAAGTATGTAGTCGGAAAAAAGTAAATCGAAAACGTAACTGAATTGTACAAATAAATAATTAATGCTTGTTTGGTTCCAGTAATCAAGACCGACTTGACTAAATCTTTTCTGTTTAATACCAAAATGCAGTTGCTTATTTTTAACAAACTTAAATTATATATTTAGTTTCAAAAGATTAAGCTTACGAGTTATATAAACTTTTGTTTAAGAAATCTCAGACCCGATTAAAACTTAAGTTTAAGTTTAAATAAAAGTATGTAAAAAACGATTTGCTTGTAACTGTGTAAGTTGATTACCAGTAGCGGTATTCACTTCAAGTAGTATATATTTTTTTATATTAAATTAGAGCCGTCATATTTTAATAAACCGAAATTATAATGTGATGCATAATGAAATAAATGTACAAAAAATATATGTATATGGAAAACGGTTAATCCTTAAGGCCATTCATGTAACTTTCCGCTAATATTAACCGCAAAGCTATTGTAACCTGGTATTTTAGCTATGCTATGCTTTTGAGTTCTTCGAGCTAAAACAATTTTTTTAATATTCAAATCAACCGATTTCAACGTGATAAGCCTGATGTAGTCTTTTATCACTATAAAAGCTTCGGAATATCGACGAGGTTTTCAAATGTTAAGAGATAATCTGTCAAGTCGTTTAAAAGTTACTCTAATAAAAATCACTTTGAAAAATGGTGTCGTTTTTCGAAGTTGTTTAAAATATCTTAAAATCTGCTGGTGCGAATCAGCTAAATTCACAGGAAATCTAAGTTCAGGAACGCTCTTCAGAACGTTTGATTCACATACTTACACACATACACACACAGGCATAGTGACAGGCTCTCGGAGTCAGACAAAAGACTTAATAGGACCTCAAAACGTAGAGATCTGATGAGAACTCGATTTTTAAAAAGGGTTAAAACCAATATCGTTCCGATTTTCGAAAGTTTTTAATTTTCCTGGCGAAAGTTATAAATTAGGCCTCTATAATTTCAAAAGATATTTATTTAACTGACGAATTAAGAAAACAAAGTACTTATTGTAGCTCATGTAAGCATAGAAACGGAAAAAATCTAAAATAAAACATATGATTTTGGTACAATTGCCGTAGGAAAAGTGCAATTTTATGAACTTGTTTGTACAGTTTTGATAGTGCCATTTTGCAACCCTGTTGCCAGATACTATTCTGTGATTGTGCCTGAACTATTATTATAATTAATTATGTTGGCATAAAACGGCACCTTGTAAGCAAGCGAATAAAAAATACTAATACGCGTATTGACGCTTTGAAAAGAAAACAAATTCTGCGGCTTAAAAATTATGTTCAGTCTGTTCAGCGCCATTAGGAACCAAAGATTCTTTACAAATCGTTGTTATATGTCTTTTAGAAATTAAACTGAACTTGTAAGTGAATACCCTTTTCTTTTAGCAAATCGTATTGATTTGTATATCTGTGGGAATTTTTATTGATTTTATAACTTTTACCTCCATCTTGTACTAAATATCGTTCATGTTCATGCTACTATATTTTCTTTCTTTACGCAGAGAGAATAAATAAATAAATAAATTTCAGTTTTATGGTTCAGCTATGATGTAGCAATTACAAATAAAAGTAAAGATAACAACAGCAAATAGAAACCACATTTATTCATTTCCTTGTTATGAACATTTACTTCACTTTTTATATAACTTTATTTCTCTTCATTTATTAATTTACTTAAATAAATAGTTATTAAACCGCAATTATAAATATATTCGCTACCACATCTCTCGTTTATTTGTTTGAAACGCTTTCGTCTTAAATAAACAGAGTTTGTCACCAATAAATAAAATTATAGCTTCTATGCCATCCATTCAACCAGTCGTCCGTCCATCCATCGATTTGCTAACGACAATACCTGTTTATTTTGTTTTATTTTCATTTATATTTTTTCTTCCTCTTGACATTATTATTGTCATACTCCTGACTCCTGTGATATTTAATAGTGTAACCAGACTTATTTTTAAGTAATAAAAATGTTTGTGTGTTCAATACGTTTGTATAGGAGTGAATTTCTTGTTTTCATAAATGACTAACTAATAGCTGTATATCGACTTTTTATTTTAATATACGTTTTTAAAGGTTCCTGTTTGTAATTTGAATGACGTTAGTGCTGGGTTGACATTGTTGTTTACCTGGTTTTCTGGCCTGTGTGTTTTTGCATTTTGTTTTTTTAACTGCAGCCATGTAGTTGGGTCCTATAAGTCATTGGCTAACTTACTTATTCACGTACCAACCATGTAATTTAACTAACTGTGTCACATTGACCTGCTCCAACAAACTAGATAATAACAACAAAAATAAAAACATTAACTACTACTGCAATTTATATGTTTGCTTCCACGTTTTTTAATTTATCTTATCGTTGGTTGGCAGCAGAAAGGAATTCTCTTATTTAAAGAGAAATGAGATCTGCAGAGCTTCTAAAAATTCCTCTAAACAGTGAATTTCCAAGAACAGCTCAAAATTTATACATTAATTCGTCTTATAAGCAGCTTATAAGCATAATCTTTTTGTCGATAAGAAACATGATTTTTTGTTTCTATATGATGAAGAAGTAGAAGCAAATAAAAATTGTAATTAGTCCCTTTTATATTTTAGAAGACCAAACAATATTGAATACTACAACTCCAATGTTATAGTTAATTTCAATATATCTAGCATACGAGCATTTACATAAATAGTTCTGTCGATCTATACCATTGAGAATTGTGCAGGATTTCTTGATCTGATGATAAGAGGCGTTTGGCACTAAAGAGAAAAGTTTGTTTAATTATTTTTATCTTTGACGCTAAGATTTATTTATTAATGCCGGAAGTGTTTAATAACATAAGTATACTTATTACATATCCAAGCACAGATATACATACAGTTATACATACTATACATGTACTGAAGATCTGTCCATTGTGTTTCAGCTTTTAACGGACTTCCTACAATGCCCTGCAGCATTAGGGCAAGTTTAACAAGGCAAGACGTTCTATCAACTACTGAACTTTAAGTTATGGTTTTTGATATTTGCAAATGCTAGTAAAAAAATTAATTTAATTAAATTTCTATTCTAAACTACTTAAAATTTTGTGTAGATTTTGTTGGATTGAAATTTAACACTTATAATATAATACGAGTGATTCTATTTATTTTTACTTAAAGTTCTAACGTCCAAGTCTAGTAAAGGGTAATTATGCGGAGCATTTTGAAATTTCTATTGGAAATTTTATAAAACTTGTATTTTAGCTATGAGATATATTTAGCACATTTATGCAAAACACTCTGAACAATTTCTTTTTCACTCGAAGAAATTGGTTTAAGTAACGATACAACTGACCGAAATAAAAACATGTGTCGTAGAATTTTACTATAAATCTCTGATTAATCGTGCATTAAATTTCAAAACAAAAATAAAATCTAAACCTCAAAATGTGTTATAGGGTTAGTTTATGATATATTAAAAACTTTAAAGTTTAATTTATTTTTGTCAAACACTAGGACAAGAATTGTTATTCAAGCTTAAGTTCAAACGCGTGAATTTGGAAGTTATTATTTTTAATTTATATTAAATTCGAGCTTTATTTAGATTGCAATATTTATAATATTTATTGCAGTCATCATACTAGCAGAACGGATCAGTCCTAATTCCGAGGCCGCTACGCCATTTCATTAACGTTCGATGTTCAGTTTTCCAATATTCTAGGTGGTACTGGCCATTAGGAATATCAACTATTCAGTTCTTGCATTAATTTTTTAAGCTAAACTACTTTCGGTTAGTGCGAAATTAGCTGGTTTGGAACATGACCCTTAATAATAATTGTTGTCTTAGCACGTAAATCTACAAGTTCGAATAATAATAAGGATATACATACGCATTTACCTTTATATATGTCATTCAGAAAATTTTACAATTCTCGGGTTTTCAGGGCTTGCAGAAGAATTCTACAACAAAAGTAATGCACCGTCGGAGTTCGACCAAAGTTTAAATATATAAATATTAATAATGTATTTTGTAATGCAATTGGGAAATCTGTACATAGAAATAGTTATCGCCAAATATTCGAAGAAGCAGTTGATTAGATTTAATCGGTTAATGAATTGACGTTGTGATTTCATCAGCTAACAAATAATTGTTAAATAAACAAAAATATATGCGTATTTTATAATGTTGAGATTTCATTAAGTAAAAATCGAACAATTCTCGAACCAAATCAAAAGAAGAGCAACTCAATAATATGGAGTAATAAAAAGTAATTAGATAATCACCCCTATCATGAATACTTTTTCTCCGGAAATTTTCCCTTTTACCTAAATTTGCAATCGTGATAACATTCCTCGGGAATGATTTCATGCTAACAATAAATTGTCCTTACCGCGAATGAATTTTTTCCGTGAGTTTTTTTTCATTTTTCCCTTTAATTTATTTGCTTTGTCTTTGGTGGGGAACAGAACAAACAATGTATATTATAGTATAATTTGCTATTAAAGTTTGCAAATTTTATTTTAAGAGCAAGATCTGTTAATAAGGCTCAAAGCAATAGATCGATTGATCGCTGTTTTGTGAAAGATTCTATAGACGTGGTGGCAGAATTTCGTAAATTTCTAACAGAAGGCATATAGAATTAATATAGTGTATACAAACGTTTGCTCCAATATTGTTCATTTGTTTTTTTTTTTCTTTTTTAGTATAAGTAGTTTCTAATATTTTACAGGTTATTTGATCCAATTCGTATCAGTTGTTCAGGAAATACGAGCTTCCAAAGTCGACACCTACGTGAGCAGACACCCGGGGTACGTTTGTACCATACCAGTTTATATCAAAACAAAAGGCAACAAACCATTTTATAGTGTGTTTAAGTTGTTATTTTAATTGAAAAATTAAAATTATTATATTACATATCATAAATATTAATTATGGTTACATATTATGCAGTAGGTATTGGTGATCGAATGTTCGAGGCACATTGGCTTCTTACATTTGCCTCACACTTTTCTGGTTTTTCTATGTCTTTTGTTTCTTGAGCATAATATAAATAGTAGGAACCGCTGATAGGTTTTGGCGTGCGGTCGGTTGAAATATGGCTCAGTCGCTATTTTAGTTAAGTTTCGCGTGATTTGCCGATTTAGTGCACTTTCTTCAATAATTGGCATGCACAATGCTTCAGCCTGGCTGCAAAGGAACTGCTTTGATGGGGTTATTCATTCCACATAATGTATACGCTGCAAGAGCCGTTATGTCCAACATGAAAACATTGAAAAATAATGACAGTGGCCAACGCTTCGCCTGCCGTTGTGTAGGATATTCATTAACCAATTGGTCCATTTTCATCTATGATTACAGGCCTCCCACCCTCAGCTATCTCGCCAACATAGTGCATTATCGTAAGCAGCGTCACTGATTTATTTTTTCGTGAACCATGAGATCACAGCGTCACATATTCTGCAGCCGAATAATAATGAACCAATTGGTCTGTCTTTGTGTGCCTTCATTTCCGTAGGAATATACGTCTTGTGTTTACGCGAAGCTCCAACGGTTGTTAGGTTCCAAATGAGAAGAAGTTCTGCAACTGGCAACGTCGTGAAAAATTGTCCATAGTAATATTTCTTACACTTCCTTGGTATCTGCTATCCAAATCTTTCACAACTCGTTCCTCTTGGTTCATTTCCCTACCGGACGCTGCTTGGCCAGTATAAGTTTTACCGTGCAGTGGATATACATGTTTGGCATCGCAAATCTACCAAACTTTAATACCATATTTTTCAGCCTTTAATCGTATGTATTGTGTAGGAAGTGTGCGTCCACAACGTTGAAATACTGGTGTTTCACTTGCCAACAGCACAATAGTTGCCTTTTGCTTATATCTGTTGAACCAGGTAGAATATTTGAATCCTTTAAACGTTGAAATACTTGTTTCATGTTAGACTACATATTTAAAAAACAGAAACTAAAAATGTTGTTTTTTATTTCTTGCCTATATCTCATGAACCATGTAGAATATTTGCATGAAACAAGAACTAAAACATTTGTAAAATGTAATATAAAACGTGTCCCGGGTGTGTGTTCTCGTAGAAAAAGTTGGGTATGGATCGCAGGGTTAAGATACTTATATAGGTTTATACCTTCTAATAGAAATTTCTTTGAGTTCTCTATGTTGCTTTCAGCCTCTCCCTTTTTTACATTGATAGCGCATTTAATTTCTAATGGGAGATTCGCGATACCATTTTCCCCTTCGCGTGGAATAAAAATTTCACTTGAACTAAATTCAACGATTTTTTTAACTTTTAATAAAATTTAACTTAAAAAAGCCCTTTTATTTATCACAAATGGCTCAGGAAATTACTTGTTGTGACATTAGATGTAGGTTTTGTCAGGTTATTAGTAATTATATTACTATAGATGCAATTGTACCGTTCCCTGCAAACTTCGGACACTAAATGGTATTTTGACTCTTACTAGAAAAAAAGTACTCGCGACTTGTGGAAGGATTACAAATGTGTTTATTATTAAATATTAAATAATTCCTTAAAGCTCAGCTAGAGTAAGAGTTTTTACTAAGCTGTTCTATATACACATGCCATGCTTTCAATCTTTAACTCTTAACCGTTAACAAATTTTATTGTAATTTCAGTTAAAAATACAAAACAAAAAACGGCTAAGTCTATATTCGAACTAGTCCTGCCGTATCTTGAGGATGCGAACCAGCTGACAAAACTTGTTACATAAATAATCACTATTCATTCAATCTGGCATTGCTTTTGCGAGTCAATCATTTCAAATATGCAAATATGAATTTTCGTAATATTTGAAATATGTTTATATACCTTGTCAAAAAGAAATATCTACTAATTAATGCACGAAGCAAATGTTTTGCGCAAAAAAGGGTTAAAAATGAAAAATAATCATCTATGAAGGCAACCTAAACATATTTTGTTGGGTTTTATTATTTGAACACACCTTTTATATGAAAAAAAATATGTTTAAAGTAGTCTAAATAATTATTACGTTGTAACATTATGACATGTACACTGTGTGAATACCCTAAATGTTTACTTCCTTTAGTTTAAATTAAAAGACTGAAGTCGTAATTAAAAGTTCTTTCATACAAATTAAAAATCATTTTTTTTCTACTCGAGTCCATTTTCAACATGGTATAGGTTTGATTTTACAACATCAAACTTATTCAAATGGCTTAAGTAACATAATTAAAATGCTTAAAAGCAGCTTAGGTAGCTAAAAAAAACCAACAACAACATGATAATGTATAATATATATGACCTTGTTTAATTAGCCAAATAAATAAATGAACTCTATTTCCTTTTTTTATATTGTCGTGTTTCATGTTAGTGAGATTGTAGCATGTGTTGTATTTCAACAAAAGTTTTCAAGTAACTGAACTATTTAAAAATTTATATAATTAAATGTAGAAAGCGAATAAAAAGTAAAACATCATTAAATGAAATGGTTTAAATTTTTTATTTTCATTACAAAAATCCCCCTTCTGCCAACGTAATCCCAAATGATCAGCAACCAGTCAAACAGACCAACCAGCCATTCGTTCATTCATTTATTCTTTATTTCTGCGCTGTACATGTTGGTTTTTGTACTGAAAGTCAAGGTCGATTAATAGAGCAAAATAACATTATAATACTGCAAATAGCATTTAAATTGTTTGCATATATTTAATTTATATATTTTAAAGGCATTTTAAGTTGAAATCCAAAACAAAAATTATAAATAAACAATTGAAATGGTTTGGCTCAACTAAACCAACCAACCAACCAAAGCTGTCAATTTACTTGTCAACCGAAACTATCACATCTAAACTACAGCTAGTGGTCGGCCTCTGGTACGCTCCTATAAAATACTCATTCATTTTAACAAACCAGAAGCGACATAATGCAAAATGTTGTCAATCAATTGACTGCTGTGTTGTCAGATGCATGTTTAGAGTCTGAGCCAAATTATTTTTCTACCATCGCCAAATTAACAGTCATCCAGACAGTCCATATGTCTGTGTGTACACAGTGCCACACATCGTTTTACGGAAAGTAAAGTGGATGCTCTAGATATTTTCAAAACATTTGATCGAAAATTTTTGTATGCATCGTAGACGAGATCATGCAGTTGCGATCTCTTCAAACCCTTTTACGATCAATTCACTCGTACCACAGAGCTCTGTCCTTTTTTGTACTATTTGTAAAGTTTTGTTTTTGTTGTATTTGGACCAACACTCAAGGTGTGGACCCTACTCATACAATGCAATGTGCCGGACTTACGAAAGAAGGGCGTAGTATTGAGAGGACATATGAAGAAAGATCAGAAGGTAGAGAATTTTTTGCAGGTTCTTTTTTTATTATTTACTTCGAATAAAACTTTTGCAATAATACCGATGAAAGAGTTTGCTGTAATGCGCTCTTTTAGGACATGATGGTGTCAATATCTGTCGTTAATGTTCAGAGACCAAGGCCGACAATAACTGTCACAACCAGATCAGCAAAATTCGCTACTATAAACAAGTACGGAGATGGTGAAAAATTAGTAAAATGTTAATGATTTACTAAAAGATGTCTTTGTAATTTTTCCGAGTGGCACGATTTTAATAGCTTAAGATCCAGAAAATAAAAAATATTGTACAGCTCAAATTCTCATATATCAGTGCAGCCGAACTTCAAGTTAAGAGAAATTTCTTTGCTGAAAAAAATTTTAAACAGCATTTTTTCGTACTCTGAAAAATGCCAGTATAAAAAGTATGTTGTGTCTAATCAATAACAAAAAATATTTATTTTGCTCGAATCATCCATCTACTGAATTTCAATCAATAAATAAATAAAAAAAAACATTGTAAGAAATAATACACATAAATGCCATTATTCATTAAGAACGATTCAATTATATTGTTTTATATTCTTTCAGTTGAAACTGTCGAATATTTAGAGTGTTTTTATTTACTTATTTGTTTTGTTCTTTTGTTTATTTCTTAAAAACTCAATTCACATATTTTATAGAAAATAGGCAATTTAGCAAAACTACTCGAAATACGAAATATAATGAATATTTCGAAGACTTTTGCTGTTTACCATAAGTTGCCAGTGTTTGGTTTTAAAATGTAGATTTTCAATTTAGTTTTAAGCAACAATTTTTTCTTAAATATATTACTCGTGTGTACTTAATAATATCGACTGCTTGCTTTGCGCTAAATTGTTACAGACTTGCGCATGCTATTAATTTATTATATCTTTATTCGCTTAGTTATTTTTCTACTGCGAAATTTCATGTGCTTTATAAAATTATGTGTTTCGAAAAGGTTAAGGACATAAAAATGTTTTCAGCTATACAGGGATACGCGTGGTAAAAATAAAATTCTTTACCATCACGTCAGTCTGAGAACGCACAAACATTTGCCGGAAATTCTTCAATGAGTTGCTTATATAAAAATTTTGCAATCTCTTTCAAACTATAATTTTTTAAACTATAATTATTTGTCATTGAAGTGTCATTGGCTTAGTGAAAAATTAACAAGGAATTGGCAAGAATATAAAGAAACCGGAAGTGGCTGGAAGCGATCGACTTTGTTCCAAAAATCGACTCTTGCTGATTTTTGGAACAAAATAGACTTTAATTCTTTTTGTTATGCAACAGATGTAGAGCCGGTCATTGAAGTGACTATTGTCTTGGTATTATTATACATCTTAAAAGTCCAAAAGTCAAAGGTTTTTCTCGAGCGACGCTAATGGGAAGAATTTTTTTATTTCTCTAGAAAATTTTCTTTTGAATAGAAACGCTTCTCTCACCGCTTTTCGGTTTCGTTGTTGCTCAAAGGATATTTAAAGTGTATTTAAAACTCGAATTAGCTACTGATTAATCCTAATCATTTCCTAAGGTGTTACTGCATTTTACCCAAAATTTACTTACAAAATTTTGCAATTCCTCCAAACTTAATGAGAGTAGCAAAGCCTTTGCTTAACTCTTTTATATCTTTTATAATAATGGGCCATCTACGAGTTTAAATAGCAACCTCCGATTATATCGAATCTGGCAATACTTATGTAATTCTATTCGGTATACTATCTTCACTGAGCGAAATGAATTGATTTTCGCTTGAGGAACGTTGGTATTTATTGGAAACGTATTCCCGAAATAAAGACAATCGGTCAGATTGAACGAAAATGTCTTACAAAATTTGGTCGGAAATGAGCATCAGTTTATGAAACTGATTCTCACGACTTGAACATATCACGCACCAGTTTATCAGTTATTTTTAATGGGCCCGATCAAATGGGGTGCTGTAAATCCAGCCGCGGCACCATATAATTGAAATAATATATTATAAGAAAAACAAAAAAACAGAAATTTCAAATTAAGTGATATATATTTAATCAGATAGTGGTTAATCGGTTACCCGATTAAATACAAAAAAGTCTGATCATTATAATAATAAGATGGAAAATTTGTTTATAAAATAAAGTGTTAATTTGCGTGACATCGTGAGAAATTTTTTACACTCTTTCATTTGTAACTATTGTAAAAAGAAAAATTACTCATGAGCACGAAATTAATTAATTCTCAAGAAAAAAAGAGAATAAAATAAGAATATCGCTGGAGTAAATTTTACTATATAATTTTAATGAATATATTGAAAGCATAATTTTTTAAAACTTACTAATTATATTTATTGTTTTTTTCTTTATTTTCTTTTCAGGTAAGTACCATGGACTTTTATGAAATACTGAGTGAGTAACTCTATGAAAAGCAAATAAATCTAAACAGAAGATTAAAAAAGTATTATTAAGATCAACCAAAAAATGCATTACTTTTATAACACGATGTTAAGCACTGTGCTGTCTAGATCAGAATACTACATAAATGAACACATGGAAATGAATTATTTATTCGTTAAAACTGCAGCTGACATTCAATTCAATATGCAGAATAACGTATTGTAGGAAATGTAATCTGCTGCCCTTAGTTTTGTTAGACATTATTACGGGTTTGCTTTTGTTGCTAATATATTTCCGATATATAGATATAGGGAAAAGTCTGTTAAGAGAACAGATAATCGATTTTTTAAGAGTTGTGGTGTGCATCAGGGTATTCAATTATTCAGGCTTTTAGTTGAAACGGTTAATCGCTCGATTAACCATTATAGGTTTTGGTTTAATCGGTTAATTTTAAGTTAATCGGTTGAGCGATTAGCACAAACAGTTCATAAATTTATTAATTACAATATATAAAAATCGACAAAGATTCACACACAATCCCTATCGATTCAGATGAAAGTTGATCAAAGGCTCTGTTTCTTTCGATTTAATACGTATTTCTACCTACGGAAAAAAGTTTTAAATTGTGTTTTCCAAAGTGATTTATTCATGTTATCGCCAAACTTGTAAGTTGACTTTTTCCGATGTCTCACAAAACATCTCTTACACAAAAATGATAATGATACTGATGTTTTAAATGGAATATTTGGGGATAGAACCCATATATATATATATATATATATATGTATATATTTTATTTTTTTCTTTTAATGTGATGTAAGCAGAGTTTTGAAATTTTTAAAATCTAATCAACCAAAGAACCAATTTTGTTTTTGACTAAACTTTCTTAGTAATAGCGCTAAATGTTGATCTTGAAATTTTCAAGAATACATTCCTTTTCTTGGGTGTAACTTTTTTTCTTCCAAATCGGATAAAAAAATTATCGAAGCCTCTGTTATTGCAAAAATCAGCCAAAAACAAAATGCACATTCCTTGCCTAATAAAATTGTTAAAAATATTGAAATCTTTTAAATATTTTAGCTTTTATAAATAATTTTGCTATGGTAGCTACGAAAGAGGTGGAGTTACCCACGTTTGTTTGGAAGAAGTGCTAAAGTTGGTCAGCTCAGATATTCGGTAACCAGTTTTTCAAACCACATATCACATAAAATATAAATCTCGCCTCAAGCACCGCAGAGCAGAAAGAAAAAAACGAGAAACATAAAATGTCATACGAATAATTTTTGTGTATCAAATGGGTTTTAAACTGAAAAAATTAAATTGGTCAATTTCGACAAAGTTAATAAATTTTGAAAATAAAATAAATTTGCCAAAAAAAAAAAAAATTATATATCTGTCGTTCTATCCGAATTGCATCTAAATCGAAAGGGGTCGAGTCTTACTCTTTGTCGATGTGACATGGAATAACTCATATATTATTTTGATATGTTGTTAGTAAAAGTACAGTAACATGAACAAGACATTTGCGGTTATTCCATGATTAACTACGTTGCCACTTCTAATGTGAAGTCATAGGACATGTTTATAGTCAGAAATGGATATAAGTCGAATTAACATCGCCGATATAT
Source organism: Linnaemya vulpina (assembly GCA_963675445.1). Classification (NCBI taxonomy): domain Eukaryota; kingdom Metazoa; phylum Arthropoda; class Insecta; order Diptera; family Tachinidae; genus Linnaemya; species Linnaemya vulpina. The sequence continues at coordinate 63,678,817 of OY776278.1, read as the reverse complement.
GTCATCCCATCCTAATCTGTGCACTTATATTTTGCAAATAAATAAATACTTGCGTTCAAAATAATTTTAAAAAATAAATAAATCATGTTTTAATTCTTTTATTTTTTCACCTCTTGTTATAATAATAATAATAGTCCCCAAAATATATATGGAAGCTTAAGGTCTCCTTGTTTCCAGGAAAAGTTAAAAAAAATGTTGAAAAATAAATAATATTTTAATGTCAAATAAAGAGATTTTAAGCTTAAAAATAGATAAATAATCTTGCGATCTGACACTCAAGCGATGTGAAAGAATATCCTCTTTGTTCACCACTTATAAACGTTGGTGCAACTGGTACTACATATCAGGCAGGGTTTTGTTGTAAATATCCATTAACATGAACATTTGTATGGATTACTTACTTAAAAAAAACTTTCTTATAAATGCACTGTTTATTAATAATCATTACAATTTTCCAAAAACTATTTGTCATTGACTTTTCTTATAAGTAAAAAAATATGTTTCACTACTAAAGAAAAATAATTTACAAGGAATACTGACAAGAAAAAAACGATGAATTAAAATAAATTTATTAAGAATTAAAGAAGAAAAAATGGAAGTTATCAAAATGCAAAAAAATAAATATAATAAAGCTTAAATGATTCACTATTTCAATACCTCATTTACCAAGAACCAAAAATATAAACTCGGAATTAAAATGGAAAATGCTGCCTGTGAAAGAGTGTTTTGTTTTTTGTTCCCTTTTTATTTAAAACTATAATTTGAATTTAGCAACTTAATATGCAAACAGCCATACAACACAATTTGTTGGAAAAATAAAAAAAATAAAAATTTTATTCAAATATATGTAAATGAATTTATTTGTTGCAAACCCAATAAAATAAAATGAAACACGTATACAGCCATGGTGGAGAAAAGGGTCTTATGACTCACGGCTACAGCAAAATCGAACTGAGCGTCTGATTATAGTAAAAGAATAATAATGACAAAGAAAAGAAACTTGAGCTTAAAATTCGAAAGAAATAAATACACTCATCCATAAATGTTAGTTGGTAGCATTAAATACGTATAAGATAAAAGTCGTAGTATTTGCAAAACCACAATTTTTAGTTTTGTTAACAAATAATGCACTTGTAAAAACTAAACTAAAAACTTTTATGGAGGAAAATGCATATATTTTGTGATATCAAAGAACATTTAATAGAGTAATAAGAGATTTTAAAATCTTTGTGGCTTTAAACTCCAGGCTAAAGTTGTTGACGTACTATTCAGAAAGAGTTAGAAAGAATCAATAATCAAGAAGCAAGGAAAAATTAAAAAGATGGACGGCAGAACAGGAACACAAAGTTCTCACGAGTCGCTATATTTCCATCATCAGTACTAATTTTTATCTACTACTGTTATCTCTCTTTTTTATGCCGCTTTTGAAGAGAAAAAATGGATTTCCATAGTCTCTGTTTGTAACTTATATCGGTTGATTTCTTTAGGTACGTGGGAACTCAAAATAATAATACAAATCAGATATATTGTTAGATATACCTGATTGATATATTATTATAATCTGGCAGATAATTTCATGGGATTTATTATTGAAATATGATTTCCGGCATATTCCGGGTGCTGCTAAAAGTTACATGCTCCATCTGATGTTATGCTGCCTTTCCTAATAAATTTAGCTGTATGCCATCAATGGAAACTTGAATGTACGATTCCAATGTATCTGGGTTTTGACATAAACCAATGACGGTAAATAGATCTATAGAACTCAGTCTAGAGGAGTTGAATCCCACGAACGAGGAGTTCGGTGAACGGGCTCACGTCTGGAATGAAATTTTCAAGGTTTTTAGTTGAAACTTATAGTTTTCGGAAACGGTTAAAGTCCGAAAAGTTAAGTGAATTGCAATCGCTTTTGTTGAGTTTATGGTATTAAGGTATTTACTATACATATATGTATTATTTGTTGCTAAACGAAGATAGATTTTTTTTAATCTGAGAAAGACTATTTCGTGATACTTTTGTTAATTTTTTTTTAAGGTTTTCGAAAGTCGAGCTATGTAATTATGTTATACCACGTGTTATATTACGTTAAAATTTTTCATATCTTCTTTTAGAAATAAGAAAAAAAATTGTTGCGCATTTTTGCACCATTTTCAATGATTTTTGAAAATATCCCTTTTTTTCTCATTTTGCTTATGCTTTCCTACATTTGAGAATTTTTATCAGTGAGAACTTCAGTTTTTAATAATTGTAGGAATACACCACCCGTCCATATAGCCGCTTTTAGCTACCTGCGTAGGTACATATGTATGTTTGAATGACGTTATTTGGTGGGGTAAATATTTTTAGTTTTCTTAATATTCTTCCGTATTCAGGGATAATTTAGCTTAACCTAAATGAATATTTTATAGAACCTAGCAGAAAAATTTATTGCTTTCGACAGTGGTACCAAGCCTACAAATGGGCAAGGAGGAAAAAAGGCATATTATGGTCTATGTATATATATCGGTTGAGTTGCATGGATCTAGTGCACTTTATAACATATTACATACAATATAAACTAAAACAAGTAAAAGCGCTATATTGGGCTGTGCTGAATCTTATATACCCTTCAGCCACGTACCTGGAATTGAACCTTTGAAATTTTTCGATTTTCAATATCAATTGAATTTGATTTCTAAAAAAATTAGTATTATATAGATAAATAATTTTAATATACTTAATATTAAAACAAATTTGTTTTAATATACTTAATATTAAAACAAATTTATTATTCCAACCCTGAAGCAGTTTTTTCACCTTTCTGATTCTAGCAATAAATTCCATTAAAAATATCAAGTATGTATAATTTGGAAAGAAAAACTAAATATTATAAATATCATTAATTAATATTTTAAAGAAAATCCTTATATACAGCGATTGGCTTCTTCAAGAACACTAATAAAAAATATAAAAAACCTTAAAATGAAATCAAAGAAAAAACTTTAAAGCTTGATAGAGCTCGACATTCAGCGTAATGCCTTCGAAATTAACAAAAGCCGACGATGCCGTCAGCGTGCGAACAGCTGCAAACAGTCATTGTTAATGGATGTAATGGTAATTCGTCAAGGGCTTGATGATGATATTGGCCCTAAATACGACAGTGCGGCTTATTGAGCCCTTTAACCATAAATTATCTTCATCTGTAAACACAATGCTGTGATAAATGTGCTCTATGGACGTCGCGAACAGATTTATTTATTGCAATTTTTATTTATTAGTTTTAAGTGAATTAGTAGACTTTTGAATCGTTGCTTTGACGTTAAACTATTCATGATAATATGACAATCCTTACAGAAATGTAAGGAATGTGTAACATTCTAAGCTAACAAACCACAGTTGTCGATATCGGTAGCTGTCATGCATTTCTCTTGAAAATTTAGCCAAGAAAGACCTAAAAAAATCCAACGTTTTTGAAAGCCGTCACTCTTCTGACAGTTTTTATTTATGCCAGAACTGTACCAATATTTTACTCCAAGATTGTAGAACAGACACCACTGATCACTCTTCATCCATCATTATATGGGCTAACTTCGTATTATTATTAAATGATATATCATCTAATCAAAATATGGTGTGGAGGGTAATGTATCCAGCATCCTTTTATGACTATATATCCTTGATTTCTGCCAGCCCTCTGGCATGTTGTTAACCATGAGTCAATATTTGAGAACACGGCGAGTGCATGAGGAAGCATCGTAATCAAGTTTAGTAAAGCATTTAGATCCTCTAAAGCACTGCTAAGAAGTTATTCACATAACAGTTCGCAACAAAATCTGCGAATATTTCTGTAAAAGTAAAGAACTCGTCCATCGATAATTTGGACACAATTTTAGGAGCAAAAATGCGTTTGTTCAATTCTTTTCTACCCATCTTCGCTCCCACTATCTCCGTAACAAATCATAACTAAAATAGAAACCCCTTCCCTCCAGCTTTTGTCTTTCGGGATGTGTGAACAGCCTCTAAATGCTGTAACTACCAATGCAGGTAATGATTCCGGGTAGGCTTGTGTTCAAAATAATTGAAATGGAAAAAAACTAACAAAATTTAAAAGTTCCTCAACCTCTTCAATCCTCTATAGTTGATCTCCCAACATACATTTTACTTGTGCCGGACCTCCATGTTACAGATCGCTACTTCAGGATTCGTAACGATCCGTAGGGATGCAGCAATTAAAGCGCAGATAAAAATCTGTGTATTGCTGAAATATTAAAAACTCACATGTGCTGCATCATTACCGGGGACTTAAATGTTATTCATATAACATAAATGGCAATTTTGATTGTTGCGGACATGTGAGTGATTTCTAACAATTATTAATCAGTTTCAAGTTCAAATTACAATTTTTATGAACTAAAAGGATATCAAACACAACGCCTTCGTTTTTTCACTCGGAATTTTAGTTGTACATTTTGGTGTTTTTTAAATACACCTTTTTGCTGCTTGTTTAATTTTTCTTATTTTCCGAGAAATTCTTTTTTTTAAATTAGAGTCTGGATTGATGGGTATTTGTACCCATTTTTAACTACAGTCCTTTGGCGTTTTGTTCAAAAGTTTTTCATTTTTCAAAGGTTTTTCCATTAACTTTTCAAATGAAAGTAAGAAGAAACGAACATTTCAAATGTTATTGCAGAAGTTTTACAAAAAAGGGTTATAAACAACAAGAGAAAACGTTTCCTATGAGATTATCTGTGACCGCCGACTCGCTGCTACTGGAGATGACGAATCTGTTGCAGCTTGAGTTGATTGTTCCGACTCGCGGCGCAAAGGTGAAATGTTTCTAACCCGTTAAGCACTATTTTTTATTTTGCTTTTAAGAAAATCTGATTTACTTAAAATGTTAACTCACTTTACTTAAAATAGAAATCATAAAAGCCCTAAATAAGCACAAGTTATTTATATTATAAAATTAAAAGCTGAAATTGCAAAATTTTTGAGGCGAGACTAATGGTAAAATAATTATTTTGTTGAATTTAATGTATAACTATTTAAGCGTCTGCCTAATATATTTCCATACACATTTTATTATTTGAATTACAAAAAAAAAAAAAAAAAAAAAAAAAAATGCGTTTGCAAAGCGGCTAAGATAATCAATGAATTGCATAAAGATCCAAAAGGTCAAATATGTATAACATAGAACGTCCTACAAAATAATCAAGGTACGGTTACACTTGTCAAACAGTTTCTCAAAAAAATGTGAACACTAAACAGCAAAGAAAAATATTTGACGTGCTTCTTAAGTAAGACAGTTTCACAAATAACTGATAATCTGTGGTATATAATAATAATTTGATTGGGAACTATTTAACTTAACTGATTGATATGTTGCTCCGTCCCCTGAGAACTACATGTCCCCCAAATGCACAGCGTGAAGGTGGCTCTGTAGCAATTGCTCTTTTTATGCAAAAAAAGGGCCGAAGAATTTGTCTGCATAAAAATCGTCCCAAACAGCTAATATTTTCCTTGTGCTCACTTTAGGCTTCTTTCTCATTCCCTCAAATAAAAAAAGTTTGCTTTCTGAAGAAAGGTCGCGTCAGCTTGCGTCTAATATAAACCCCAATTGGCAAATGTGTGATGCTTAAAACAGCCGATTAGTTTCAGTTCTGGTGTTAGCGTTATTTTATACAGACTTTTTCACTTAACCTACAGTTATCACACAATTTACAGAGTTTAAGTCATTATAGTAACTTTTCATCTATAAAATCACATCCAGTTTATAAGAGGATTTTTATAATAAATATATTATATCAGAGGAAAATATTATTATTATAAAAACCTCTGATTTGATATTGGAGATTAATTAATGTAAAAGAAAAATATATGTAATAACCATATACACTCATACACACATATATAATTATAAGTCATATACATATACGCATTTAAGTATATACGTAATACATACATGTATGTATGTATGATGGTGACATAATCAATAAAATAAACTGGTCTTTAATAAGGGCCAGAAATTAGTGGGTTACTAGACATGCTACAAGAAATCTTAAAGCGTTCTGTTAAAAAATAATTTTTTCAATAAATAATTTTATTTTGTTTTCTTCGTGGAGATCTTTGGCGGAAAAATGTCATGCCTAATTAAGGATCGTCTTTAATAGCTTATTTTGACAGATTTGGAATTTTTAATATGGTATTTTGCGCAAACGCCCCAAACTGAACAAGCATACAAAATTATAGATTGAAAAATTACTTTAGCCACAATTATTTTATTATCACGACTTAAAAACTATTTACACCCGATTAGAGGATATAACATTGCTTTTGCTAAATTGAATTTTTCAATCTGTTTTTTGATATGCAGTTCAAACATAAATTTTTTGTCTAGTAAAACACCCAACTATTTAACATTATTACTCCATTGCACATTGATGCCATTGACTATGATTTGATTTGTTGGATAAAAGCATAAATTGCTTCTGCGATTGAAAAATATTGCATTGGTCTTGCTTTCATTAATTTAAATTTTCCATTTGTGAAAATAAGCCATAAGCTGATCTAAAGCTAGTTGCTAGTTGTAAGTCTAACAATATTTTTTCCATACTGGTGAGACGCATATAAACAAGTGTCATCTGCATATGCTGCGCATTCTATTCCCCTGGGTACAAATTATAGAGCAATGGTCCTAAACCCGAGCCCTGTGGAACTCTAGTTGTTACTTCAACAAGATCAGAACATACGAGTATATCATTTAGACTCACTCAAAAATAGCTATTTTTTAAAAATTACTCAATGAAATTGGAAAATTATATTGAATCGTTTTATATAATAGGACGTTATACCACACGGAGTCAAAAGATTTCTCAATGTCCAGCGTAACCAATACAGTTAAGTTTCCATTTGTAAACTCGGAATTGATGTAGTTACATATACATACATACGCTTTATTTGACGAACTATTTAAAGGGGTAAAACCAAATTGAGTTAGTGGCAATATATCATGGAGATCCATAAACTTATTGAAACTACTTAAAAGACTTATAGGACGATAACTCTGTACTGAATTAGGAAGTTTATTGGATTTCAAAATAGATATAACTTTTGCCGTTTTCCATTCTTGTGGAAAATATTGTAGTTTTAGGCAACAATTTATAATAAGACATAAATATGTGATGGCGGACGTAGCCAGTTGCTTGAGCATAATGTTTTTAACACCATCTAAACATGATGCTTTTCTAGCCTTTAAATCTTTTATAATTGCAACAATTTCATTATTATTTACATATTCGCATGAGTTAATGCTAAGTTGAGAAAATTGTTCGTTAACAGTATCAATTAAATAGATGTGGGACTAGTTATTTAAATTTTTAGTAACTCTTTGATTTTCCATGAAATTATTGGCAAGTAAACGCTTAGCTGTTTTCCAAAACGGTTTTGAGGCTTTATCTAAATTTTGAATTTTGCTGGTTTCATGTTTTATTTCTAAATTTTGATATTACTATTATATTATTACTATTATAGTTGTTCATAAACAACTATAAAGTTACGAACACTTTATAACTGTTTAATGTATGGTTGTAATACTTGTTCGTTTAAATCCTTATTTCCTTTAGGAGTTGCAATTTCAATAGCTTCGATGATGCTGTTTGTTGAACTAATCTACGCTTACGTCAATAGCATCCTTCCTCGTCACAGCGCCGACATCACAGGGTAAATGAGGAACCGATTTGTCTAACAAATACTTATAATGATTTCGATCTTTGTCGGAGCCAAGATCGTTGATTGTTGTAGGTTGTGTTATACTTTGCGGAATATTTGAGACAATCAAATCAAATTTAATAAGAACTGCAACACCCCACCAACACGATCAGTTCGATCACGTCGAATACAATAGTAACCCATTTGAGGTATAGTTATTAACAGAATTGACAACCAGGTTTCTGATAAAAAGCATAAGTCTACATTCTTATTATTTAAAAAATTATAAAGTTCTAAGTTTTTATTTTTAATATTTCTACAGTTCCAGAAAATAATATTTAGTTGTTGGGTCAATATGAATAATTATTTACTATAATAAATATATAATACTAATTGTGTGATAACATGAAATTGTTCCTCTTTAGAATTACATAATTTTAAATTATTTAAAGCATCGAGTGTAAGCTTATTTATCTCTTCAGTACTAAAGAGTTCATTTGAATTTTGCGTATTGCTTCCATAAATATTACGATTTTGAGAGGCTGCCCATACCTTTTTGCTCACTTCACGTCTATTGCTTGGCTGAGGTAAATTTGGAAAAGAGTCACAGGACCGTTATCATTGGCTGATCTTTGACTATTTGAATGACGGTTATATTTTCTTTGGATATTTTCTCTTAGATTTAAATGCGAATCTCTTACTGGACAATTGGGATTTGTGGTAGCGTGAGCTTCATTGCAGTTTGCACATTTAAACTTTTCTTAGTTGATATCACAGTTGCCACTGTGGTACAATTGAAGCTAAATTTTTTTTTACGTTTGGTTCGCTGGTTCATTTTTTTCTTTTATGAAAAGTTAACGATTATAATATAAACAAATTTTGAAAGTTTTATCATGCCTGCAAAAATGTATTTACGAAAATTATTACTCTTCACATAAAGCAAAAGATTTGATTCGTTTACAACACTTGATAGTAATCGATTATTACCTACCCACAGTAGTAAATCAAAAAGCTATATTGGCAACACTGATCGATTGTTACTTTTGTTTACAAGTCAGAAATTGACTATTTGACTTCAGTGTAAAAAGTATTGTATTATAATTCTTTGTGCAAAAGTAAAGCTAACAAATAATTTCCCATGGACAAGTAAATTAAAGATTCAAAGAAATTTAAAATTTTGCATTAATATATCCATACATACACTTATTATTTTAGATTTTTGATAAAGAAGGCGAAGGTTGCATAACAAAAGGATCACACGCAGTCAGTCGAAAGTGATAGCAGTGAAAAGTAATAAAGACATACTTATTTCATGAAAAAAACATGTAATTATTTATTCATTCTATATTTAGCGACACAGCTGGCGAAAAAAAGGATTCAAGACGAAAATTTCTAAAAGAATGGCTAAGCCAATTTAATGTGGCTTAAAAAGCAAAATGGGAGCGCATTCTGCATTGCTTGCGAAAATTCCATGGTAAACCACCTAGGCAATCTAAAAAGACACTCAGAGCAATCAAGTCATGTTCAAAATGTAAACAAGAAGAAGGGTCAAGTGAAGTTAGATTCTTTTCTTAAAGAACAGCATGATACTTTAGAAAAGCAGATCCGAATTCAATTTAGTGATGTTCGTTATGGCGCATAATCTTCCATTTATCCTCATGGATTATTTGCCACAATTGCTAGCCGTGTGTTGTCCGGACTCAAAAGTAGCTCAGTCTATACGCTATTCACTTTTATGTACATACGTATATTTTTTGTTAAATAAATGTTTTGTTAAATAAAATAGTAAGAACTGCTGGTATGCAAATAAAATTGAAAAAATTGGTTCTCTTTTTTGATTTTGGTTCTTTTTTTATGGATTTCCCGAAGAAAAATTTAGAGTGGCAACCGTGGTTGGTATAATCTGATTTTTTGGGTCTGCCTGAGCAGAGAGCACATTTAGTTTTAATCGAACAACCTTTTCCTCCGTGGTCAATCATTTGGCAATTATAACACTGAACCAGATTATTTTTGATTCTTCTTTGATAATCTCATTTTATTACCATATGAAAGAGAGTTTTTATATAAAGAGTATCAACGTAATCATTGTACTTTTTTATATTTTTTAGCATCTGTACATTAAAATTTTTTTTAAATAATTTCTTGTTTTACTTCCTCAGCAGTTTTGTTGTCTAGGCCTTACAAGACAAATCAACGTAATCATTGTACTTTTTTATATTTTTTAGCATCTGTACATTTAAATTTTTTTAAAATAATTTCTTGTTTTACTTCCTCAGCAGTTTTGTTGCCTAGGCCTTACAAGACAAATTTAAGTGGTTTATCATATTTAGATTCATGTACATATAAAAAATTGCCAGCTTTGTTCTTTTAATATTGTAATAATTACATTAAATGTTTATTTTGTTTCACAAAAAATTTTGATACCAATTTATATATTTTTAATAAAATATTTGGTCATGCCAGAGTTTTTAAACATTATATGAAAGCGGTCACTGCTGTGCGAAAGCAATTTAATAGATAAAATAAATTCTTTAACGTTTGGAACTTGCACAGAAGTGTCTATGTTTTCAGCATTGTCATCATTGTTCAATGCTTGTAACGAAGTCCAAAAATTATATCGACTTATTTTTAAGCCTGAGACATTAACTGTGGATTTTAAGTCCTCCGGTTTGACGTTAGACCTTCTTTTAGAAGTTTTTAATAATTTCAATATGCCAAAGCAATCGACGACGTTGTGCTGGGTGTTGTTCACTGAAATTATTTGATATAAAATAATAATATCTTAATTAACAGTTTATGTTCAGCAAAAATTTCAATACGAAAAAATCTCATTATTAATAATTTAAAATATTAAATAAATAGTAATTTCGAACGTTAATATCTTTAACACTACCACTGTTTAATGATATCGTGAATATTAAATATTTATTTATCTCTCCTAGGATTTTATGTGAACAAAGTACAAAACAAAAAATCCTGTGTATTTTGGAAATACATATGTATATAATCAAAACAGGCCGTCGATTGCTGTTTATAAAAAAAGAAAATTATTCTTCGTATAAAATAAATTTTCAAAACAATTCGTTAAGCAACAACAATAAGGAATCGTTCAGTTGTTGCAATTTCTACTTTATTAATTATTTTTCTTTCAATTTGTTATATTGAACTTGGCAAGAGCAACAAAAACAACAAATTAAAGTTCAAATTTGTAGTGGAACTCTGTACACATTATCGAACAACAATAACTATTGCAAATATTCGAATGATGTGCAAGAAAAAACACATACAAAATCTACTAGGAAAAAATTTCAATTAAAAACAGCTGTTGCTATTAGATAAATATTTGAAATCATTAGGTAAAATTTATTTGAAATACAAATATATAATTATAGCTACACGCTCACAAACATTCATGCACCTACACCTACACAGAAATTGTGGTATAATGAACTGCGTCAATTCAGATCATGGTATACTAGATATTCGACGTAATCGTCACAGTGCTTAGAGTACTGCAGAAAATTAAGCACTAAAATGTTACGCCTACTGTAGTCAAAATAGAAACAGCTCTTGTTAATATAAAAAATGCTTAACTAAAATAGGCCACATATTTGACAATCAGCAACAAACACTGGCTCATAGCTACATGGCAAATGTATTACATCCAAGTACTATTATTCCATGGTTATACATATAATTAAAATGTATAATATTTCCCAGATTACCGTACTTGTCTCTTACTAAAAATATGTACTATGGACATGTAAAAGTATACTTTACACTTAAAACCTTGTTCTGAGCTTAAAACGATTTGAAATACTCTTTAGCAAATTTTCCAACTTAAAAGTAGCTGTTGTGATCAAATAATTGCGTGTATTTTGCACAGTAATAAAGATAAAAGTTGCTCATATGAACAGGCTTTCCATTTTACTTAGTTCGAGTATTTAAAGTCAGCTGCGGTTGGACTCTCCGCTGGGAAAACTGCAAATTTTAAAAAATCAAGAAGTTGCTGCTTTACCCCGTTTTGAAAAAAAATCGAGATATCATCAAGTCTCTTATTCTGAGAGCCCATCACTATGGCTGTATGTGTGTGTGGGTGTGTAAGTATATGAGCGTAAATGAAAATTTTCCAAAAAGTGATGTTGTTTGAAAATCTGTGAAATTGTATATCTGGGCAGTTAGTGTTCTCGATTCTCTTACAGTAATCGAAAACTATCAGTTGCTAAATTTTAAATATAAAACAAACTTTAAAAGAAAAACTTAATTTGAAATTTATCCTCCTATAAACACGCATGCATACTCTTAATAGTTAATGCAAATAATCAATTCATTGCTACTCTATTGACTGTCCGGTTAAAATTGGGTATATTCGATCAATAATTTAATCGTTTAACTCCCGTCAATTAACCGACACGCAAATTTTACATTAAGTTTTATGTGAATTATATTTTCAATTCATTTTAAATAAAAAATGTATGCAAACAATTTTCTCAAAACTTCAAAACTTTGATATTTATTATATTTTATTATTAAATATATAATAAATCAAGCCGTTTCTAACACAACTACATATTGATGCTCACCAGTATTCAGCAATTTTGTAATAATTTCTACTTTTAGTTAGAAATTGATAGTTATTTTTAAAATAATCCAACACTGGCGTCTAGATATGAATTATTACTTGTTTTGTTGAAACGTGTAGACCAGTCATCCCAACAGCCTTCTAAAACTGTTTATCAAATAAAATGCATGGATGACACCGACAACCTTCTCAAATTGAATCATATACGCTTGTAGAACATCATCCAAAATTTGCACATGCAAGTGCAACACAATTTTTTTCGGTGTAATATTGTCTTCTAATTGAAAGCAATAGACGCGTCGTTTGCAAAAACGGTATAAAATTCTCACAAATGCAATTCGTTGCTATTGCAACAATTGTTTCTTTTTTTTAGAGAATAAAACTAAATAATTACTGTTTTAAACAAAATTAATAAAGTCATTGTTGTTAGTGTTTTTGTACCGTATAAAAACTCTGCCTTGTAATACAAACGCTTAATTATACAAGCGCACATATAAAATAAATGAAAAAGCTCTCCTTAAATCCGACAACACAACGACGTTTCGAACGATAAATTTATAAATAATAAAAAGAATAAATGAAATAATAATGAACACGTTTAATTTGCTGCTCTTTTTGCGCTAAAATGGCGGAAAATAATATTCTTGGGGAAACAATCGTCATCAAATAATGGCAAAGCCAACCCATATCAACCAGCCCGCCGCCAAACCAACCAACCAACACTAAATTACTCAACACTATATTCTCAGCACAACAAACTCAACCTTTCTATGCGCTATAATAAATATGATATTTTAGTTTAATGGCACACGAAGTACCCAAGAGACGATAGCAAAAAAAAAACTAAAATTGAAAATTGAAAAGAAACGAAATTTCAAATTGGAAAGCTAACAAAAATCGGCTGAACCTTGACAAGAAACAAATAAGAAAAACACAAAAAAAGAGAGTCAACGTATTTTTCCTGTTTATTATGTTATTAGGAAAACAACATAAATTTAGTTACATGCATAAGTAACCAAAGAGTTAACAGTATATTCTAAAAAATAAATAATAAATTCAAAATAATTAAAAATAAAGACAATACGTCTTTGAGTCGTGTGTGTGCGTGTAAACGAGTTAAACGTTAATTTTTGTTTGAAAAGCTGTCAAAGTGTGTGCAAAAATTTCTTTTATTTGTTGCTGCAACCATTCAAATTTCAATATGTAAAGTTTTGATACTTTTCCTAAACTTTTCCTATCTAAAACTAAAAATATCTACTTTTCATAAAATTTTATTAAAATTGCCTTTTTCGAAAATTTGTGTGAATTTTTAAATACCATTAAATATTTTATAAGTGAGTGTTTTCTTTTTTCATCTTCCAGCGCAATCTTTGGCTTCTTTTTCTCAAAATTAAGAAATCGATTCAATTAAGCTGCACACTCCTACCTCTGTGTTGTTGTTCAAAGCATAGATACAATATCTATAAATATTCTTCAACAAATTTTATTGTCTATATTTTATTGACTTTGATTGTTAAAAAGATCATATTTATTGAATTATTACTTTATTTCTTCCTAATGTTGCTGTTGTTGCTATTGAATATTGCAATATATTAAATTGTTCTTGACACGAAAAGCTTTTTGCGTTTTCTTTATATTCTTTTTATTTTACAATTTGTTATCTTTTCTTCATATTATTTTTCTGTTGAAATCGTCTATTTCTATGTGCATACATATGTTTGACTATATATTTTGTACATTGTCCATTTTTGTTGTTTTTTATATTTCTTATTGTTGTTGTCTTATTGTATATATAGTAGGTACACTCGTATGCATGTGTGTATACTCAATATTTTCTTCCGTGTTTAATTTTTAATCATTTTTGTCTGTGCGGTTGTTCATCATAAGTATTGTCAATATTACAAAACTCAGGACTAAGAAATAATTAAATCCTTACCAAAAGTCCTACATACAGGGAAAGCACAATTCAATCTGATATTACAAATGTTTATGCATATAAAAAAATAAATATATGTCGACTCAGCAAAGCCGCTATTTGCCATTTGGAAATGGGAAAATCGCAGAGCTCGGCATAAAGTCGAAAACTTAATGTTTTTTTTTTCAAAAGCATAATATATTTGATTCTTAAATTTAATTTAATGGGCTAATTGATCAAAAAGTGTTTTTAATTCAGAAAGACGTGATAAATATTTCAAAGGAAAGAGATAAGATAATATCAGTTTTAAATATTCAACATACACAGCAGAGTAGGACAGCTGTTTTTGAAAGCCGCTACACTGTCATCATCAGTAATCGTGTGTATTTAAATTTATTATCATTGTGTTAAGTGGCTTAAATGTGATTATAGTTTCTATTTGCATAAATTTTAAAACCGATGGTAATACTCTTTGATTTTTATGGCAATTCTTCTCATTATATACCAAACAATAATTGCAAATACATAATCCAAAACTATTAGTATAAATGATTTATATTGCTATATTAATATTTATATAGGCTAAATTGTTCTAACTTAGTTAAAATCTCAGAAAGACATGATGATAAATATTCCTAGGCACAAATGATTTATATTGTTTATTTCCTGAAGGGGTCACAAATGAACTTTCTTAGTTGTTTATGTGAACTTTGAGGATATATTTGATATTTGATCATTGATTAGTTTTTGATCTTCGGTTGCAAAACTTCCAAAGTAATTTGCTCTTAAATTCAAGCAGAATTTATTAGAGTAAAATTCGTCATATTAATATCAGAATGTCGTAGTATTATTGAATATTCTAAGTAACACCAGAAAACAAATCTGCAACCTACACGACGGGACAGAACAACGCAGTTTTAGAGAATGGTCATACTACCATCTTCCAAGAAAAAAGAGCGTAATCTTGTTAAAAAGCATTGAAATTAAAAGTTTTCATTCTATTGAAAAACGTCTTTGCTGAAATCGAAGGATTTATTTCAGCTACTCAGGATGGAGTAATACAAACAACTTAAAGGAAATACATAATTCGTGACAGTTCAGTAACAGACGACAGTTGCCGAAGGTGCGGTAATGCGCCTCGCACCATACAACAGCTACTTGATAGCTGTCCAACTCCACTTCCAAATCATTACAGGCAAAGACATGATAATATCGTAAAAATAATATATTTTTATTATTATATTATTATTATTATTATTATTATTATTATTATTATTATTATTATTATTATACTGTCATTATCAATGCTCGTTAGACCACCTTCGCACCGGCAAAAAAATAAGGAGTGATTGCTTGGATGTTCTCCTAATTGTACTTGGTCGCCTGTTTATTATGAATTGAAAGCAAAGCCCTGTTTTTAACGTTAAAATCATAAAACATATGCAAGCTTAATATGTATTTTTCTGTCCATTCTTGGTGCGTTGTTAGACGGGCTGACTTCCAAAACATTCGTATACAAAGTTTGTATACAGTATTGCTACTGTATTTAAACCACATGCATATGCAAAGTTCCGAAACAATGCATCAACTATAAAACTGATACTTTGCTTGCTTTCTTACTGCGTTAGAAATGATTGGCGGCGGCGTTTTGAAATGGTATACATTGTATAATTATTGTACTGCGGCGTTATGAAATGTGATGCTTTGTTCAAACACAAAGCGTCGTTTTGGAAGTCAGCCACGTTTCCAATATATGTATGACTTGGCAACACTCAGGTTATCTCAGACAAAAACAAGGTTCCATATCATAAAATCTATTTAGAACCGATTCAAACACGGTTTTCTAGCTGATTTTAACAAAATCATTTTGTTTGGAAAAAGCAGGTTTCAACAGTTGCTTTTAACGTTGAAACATTTTTAGACGGGAATCGAAACGATGTCGTAGACAACTTGGTTCTATACGATGATGGCTCTTGTTTATAAAAATTTAGTTAGTAAAAATGTAATTTTGAGTTTTGGTTTTAGTTTCACTGCCAAAATTTAATTTAGAAAGCACCGAGTACTAGCTTTAAAATTTCTCGTGACGATGATTTGAAAAAGCAATCAAAACGGTAGGCAAGACTTCGAATTAACAAGACTGATCATAACTTTTAGTTCTTCGAGGTAAAACATTATTATTTTAATTTTCAAATCTCACTGTTCAAACACTAACTGTTTTGATATTGGATTTCAAAGTTTTTCAAAAAATGTATTGAATTCTTTCGTTCACAATGTCTCACGAACGGATTAACCGATTTTACGGTGATCGACGTGGCTGTTCACAAAAATATTTTATGCTTATGAGCTGCTTATACGGCACATTTTCTATACGAAATGTATCTCATAAGCACCAAATATTCCTTGTGAATAAGTGCTTAAGATTCTAATTAGACAAAATGTGACATATAATTGTCAAAATAACGCAGAAAACTGAATAGAACTTCAAATTTTAAAATTGCGTGCTGTTCATCTCCAATATAATGTTTCTAACGACTAGATGTAGTTGAGAAAAATTAAGCAAACTGGCACAAAAACTAAACGTGATAATTCTAAATTATTGCTAAATTAAATAAAGGTATTTACATTCAGAAATGAATTTTTACCTTTAATACTCTGATAGTGTGTTCTTGTTGTTTCGAATTTTCTAAGTTTGTTTGGTCTTTAAACTGAAATTGCTCGTTAGGATTTGTACGAGTGTGTATATTTTCTTGGTACAAATTCTGATGTCGGGCAATTGTTATTAATTAAACTTTCAAACAGTTTGATATTCTATGATCTTTTTTCTGCTTCGTCTTCGTTTTGTTAATTATAATTAAAAGTAGTTTAGATACATACAAATTAATATTGAACAGAGAAACAAGTTTAAACAAGAGACTCAACGATATACACAAAGTTGACGCCATTTGAATTGTTAACTTTAACATACACACTGAAAGAAATAACACCATTTTAAATGTCTTTACAGCAATTAAAATACTGTTTTTACACTAAAAGTTATTTCTGGTGCTCGTTAAAATTCTATTGCTGCTGATTAGTATTTAGAATGAAAATAAAATATTTTCGAATTATTTTATCCTATAAATTTTAAATAATATTGGTGTTATTATACGTTTCATATTATTCTGGTATTTAGATTCTGTTTAGGGAAACTTTTATTCGCGGTTTTTTTATGTTCTCGTTATTCACACACTATTGTATAGTCATGAAACAATCTAATTTTTTGTTTCGTTAATTAAAAGCAGCAATTAAAATCGTACGTTTTAAGTGTAGCTAACGAAAACTGCAAATATTGCAATTTATACCAGATGTCTATTACACGCAAAGAAAAAGCGGCACCAAATATTTATTATATTTTCATTAAAGAAAATCTATGATATTTCAAAAAATACTCGTAAATACAATTCCAAATTTAAAATTTCTGTTTACTAAATCCGTAGGTAAAATTTGTTTACTACTTGCATTCAAGCGTTATTTCGAAGTATTAACATTGACCCAAATATACTTCAATATCTTTGAATATCTTTGCTTTTAAAAGCATTTTTTATTCAATATTTACCGTTATACTAAAATGTTTCTAAACAATGACTGTTGCACTGTACTCTTGGGTATGGATGTGTTCATTCTATGCTTTTTTAGTCGTTGTTGATGTCTTGTATAATTATTTATAATCTGCTTGCTGCACGAATATGTTTCCAATAAATATTGAAAAGGAAATTAAAAAAAAAAACTTTAGCTATTGATTGAAAATAATAAATAACATTAGCTTGACAAATGGCAGCTCATTAAAAAATTTTAGGAAAATATCTATGGAATTGTAAGATCAATTATGATCCCAGTAAAAAATTTGATGTCTTGTTGGAGAAATATTATTTCTTTACTTCCAAGCGATCATTAATTATATTCAGATTATTGATTTGAAGTTATTTGTAGTTTTCGCTAGTATTACATATATATTTGAACATTTTATTGAAGTAAAAGGCTTTAATGAAAGATTATTATAAAACAAATTGATAAACTTAAATTACTAATAATTATGTTTTTAATATTTGCACTATTAATTTATTAATAGTATTATTATAATATTAATTTATTAATATTATTATATTCAAATATACAATTTACGTTTGGAAATGAAACCCATCTTTTACAGAAATGATTTTTGTAAACAATTTAAAAAGTGAGGAACGAGATACAAAAACACTGCTCTGCAAAAAATAACTTTTTGTCGCGCCTTTAAATAAAACTATGTGGACTCTATGGATTCTGATGCGCTAAGCTCGAATCCGTTTTCGGTTTTTTTCCATCAGGTCCAGATTTTTTTTATGGGCGTGGCAATTTCCCCCCCTAAATTAGCCAGGTACGTAGGCACATTTCACCCTAGCTCGGGAACGAGTCATCCGATTTTAAAAAGTAAAACACCAGAAGATGTGTAACACAATTTTTTATTTTAGTCAAATACAGTTTTTCTTTATCTCTTATCGTTTTGGAAATATTCAGATATTAATCGAGAAAAAAATTTTTTTTCCTGCAAAATTCTTAATTTTTTTTCAGATTAAAAATGAAATAAAAAAAATTTGAAGTTAATATTCAACACTTTGCACCTTTATCTAATAGTTACAGATCTTAGAAATAAAAAAGCTATAAACCATAAAAATCGGCTATAAAATTTAGATTTTATTTTCAATTTACCGCAGGTACCCAATGTTGTAATGCTACCAACCTTTCATATGCGTGACGATAGCATTTCGTTAGGTGAACAGGTAAAGGAACTAAAGTACAACGGTGTTTTGCATGGATCTTGGATTTAAAAGTTATAATATAGTATTTTTCACTAACCTGTAATTCTAAATCGAGAAAATTAGAGTAGATTCTAATATTTATTGCAGCAGTATATGTGGAAATGATACACAATAAGTGAGTCAGTTTTTAATTGATATCAATTTATCAATTACACATCTTCTGGTGTTTTACTTTTTAAAATCGGATGACTCGTTCCCGAGTTAGGGTGAAATATGTCTACGTACCTGGATAATTTAGGGACAAAAAATTGCCACGCCCATAAAAAAATCTGGACCTGATGGAAAAAAACCGAAAACGGATTCGAGTTTAGCACATCAAAATCCATATAGTCCACATAGTTTTATTCAAAGGCGGATTTGGCTGCTGAGCAGTGAAATCAGAAACATGATCTTGGATTCACTGAAAAGGAGACAAAAAAGAGAGTTTCTCGCAATGACAACCTGTTGTAAATAACATTAGATTTGTTGTAAATACTCTAGATTTGCACAATTCCGGTCTTTTTATACTGGACTGCTAAGAATTGTTGTTATTGCACAAGTTTAAGTTGTTGGAGATTACAATCTGAGCAAAATCTTAGTTTTAGTATGTGACTAGCAGTACTATTATGATTGTAATTCAATTCAAAAGATCTGATGCTTCAACTCCATCATTTCTCTTGCAAAAATCAATTCATTCCTTCCATTGGCCAAATTTCCTCAATATACAAAAGAATTCGTTACTTAATGCATTTTTATTTTTATTGTTAAATATAATAAAATAATTTATAATAGTACCGACTTAAGCGTTAAGTATAGTTTGCGCAACAATGAATTTTTACAACTCGAGCGTGAATAACGTTGCAAGTGGGTGTTAACATTTTGTTGCTATTTCAAGTTGTTGAATGTTAAAAAGTTTGATTGCACTCGTATAATAAGGGAAAATATATGGGTGTGTCATGGTTGCAGTAACTATACATCGTTCTCTTTAAAGGGCAAATTGTAATTGTTTTTAGTATATTGAATATAATGTTTTAGTTACAATTTGTTACATTTTGTTTAAGGTTTTCATTTATAAAACGTTAATGATACGCATTCGTAACCATCGAGGACATCTTATCAAACTAACTCTTTGATTTGAAGCTATTATTACAACTTCATGTTAGTAAAATGTAGGATTCTATCGGACATATAAAAAGTGTTCGTTTCTCTTAATTTTATTTAGACCTGAAGTCAACGATAAGTTGGTGTTTTAAAGAAACTTTGTAATAACGACATACTTTTTATACGTCCCATAAAATCCTACTTCTAAATGGTGTTTTCTTTTGTGCACAAAGAATGTCACCTTGTTAAAAGGTGCATGCATAAAATATCTTGCCAACCCTGTAATAATGCAATTTGTTATTTCACTAGAATAAAACACAATTTGTGGAGAAATGTCAATAAATTTAAATTTCATCCTCATCAGAAGAGGAAGATGAATCTAGCAATTGACTAATTACCATTTCTGCACATATAATTGATGCGGCAATATGAATATTTTTAACTTTTATTAAACGCCTTAGAATTGTTAAAAATTTTCTTTTGTAAACTATACAAACAGTAAAAATTGGTTGTTAGATTGCCAGTTTATCGACCCGGAGCTTTATCGATTTTTTTATATAAATACTTTCTTGAGCGCCATTTCAAAACTCCAAATCCTGTAAGATTTAATATCACTTAATGTAATGTTTGCTCATAGTTGTTATATAAAACAGTACAGATATTAACTTTTAAATTGTAACTTTTTACCTAGTAATTCTGGGCGATTTCTTCCCAAATTCTTCTGGTAACACTATTAATAAACAAAAGTCAATTACTTTTCAGGGCACTATCAACACTGTCGATTTGTATGGGGCATAAATGGCCTTTCGCCATTATTGAGGGAGATATTTTTTGAATCAAACACACTACCCTTTTATAGAGCAATACATTTTTAAGAAATGAACACGAAATTACTCTTTTTACATGGAAATGTAGTATATTTTTGTAGAAAAGAAAACACCATAACTAACAAGAACGTGTAATAACAGCTCTTGAAACCCACTCATTTATTTAATAAAATTTTATTTTTTATAAAATTTCAAAAATTCCTCACGAAAAATAATTATTATATTAAAACTCTTCCAAATGGCCACTTTTTAGTAAATAAGTGAAAAAATGTTGCATGTTTTCTAGAAAAGAAAACGCCATAAGTTTGTATGACCGATTTCCGACAGGTTGAGCCGCTGAAATTTATTCAAAATTAATTAAATTGTAAACTGTGCATTTGATCATGCTATAATCTTTAGCAAAGTTGTTGCGCATGAGTCGACAGATGTTTCCAAGTTGGTGCGATTGATTTGCGATAGATGGCGTCACTGAAAATTATTCAAAATGAATTGAATCGTAAACTATGCATTTGATTATGTACTGATCTGAAGCAAAGTTGTTGTGCAAGAGGTGACGAAGGTTTCTAAGTTGGTATGGCCAATTTTCGTCAGATGGCTTCACTGAAAAAAAAATCAAAATTATTTGAATCGTAAACTGTGTATTTGATCATGTGTTGATCGGACAAATACCAAACATTTTAGGATTCATCATATATGATTTGAATAACATTTGGTATAACTCATTCCCATTAAATGTCGATCACAAATTTGGAACGTTTTAATCCTGGAAAATTATTAAAAATACTGTTGTTTGTATCTCAAACATTTAGTTTTTTAATATATATAGTATAAATATTTACGGTCTAAAATTAAATCAAAATATATCCAGAGACAAGACATCGTTTCGATTTTCCTTCTCTTAATATAGATATAAGTTTACGTTGTGTGGAAGAGATATAAGGTATATATATATATATAGGTATAAGGTATATATATAAGGTATATATATAGATATAAGGTATATATATAGGTACCATTAAAACATATGCTAAAATTTCTTCTACAAAATTTTTAACACCGATTTTAATTTGGTTAATTACCTTGTGAGCTTCTAATATATTTAAACACATTTTTCACGTCGTTGCCGTGCAACATGACTCCAAAATGAATAGTAATTGGTCGAACTACACCTCAAGTACGGAAGAAAAGAGCAGCAACACGCGCAGGTAAAAAATAAAAGTTGTTGTTACTCTCACAAAATTAAGGGCTATTAAAAAAATTATTATTTGTTTTAATGTGCATAAATTACTTGAGATAAGAATATTGTCTCACTATGTAAAAGAATACAAACAATTGTTGTTTGTAAAAATGTTCAGTTATCTTCTTTTTCATGGAATGCTCCATATGTGTGCACTTTTGAACAACAATTTCTTGCGATTTTGATATTTTTATCTCTCTGTTTTAACATTCTTTGAACATTTTATTTACCTTCGTCGTAGGGAATACAAATGTTATGGAAAATCAAATTTCACTTTTTAATCACGATGGAGATGATGACTATATGGGTTCGAATCTAGTATCAAAATGTAGTAAACCCTTATATTCAGTTTGGTCAAGTTTGTGACCGTTTTCTTTCTATGGGCCTCCAAAGCGAAAAGTACGTTGAATTGTTTCTGCTGCATTTCTGAATAAAACAAATTTTTATTGAAAAATTAATTTTTTATATTCATTTTTCCAAACCCATTTTTTGTTACTTAAAAGTTGTGAAAAAATAATGAAAATAACTCGATTTTAAAGCCGTGTAACACACAAACCAAACCACCTCTGGAATCGTGGGAGTGTCAGCTTTCATCTTTATTGATAAATTGTATTTTATTGATAAATTCGAAAGTTTTTTTATATTTTTCCACTAGATAGTTTACTGTGCGACATATTAAATTTCGCAATGAAAAATATATGCTTGCACGTATTAGTTTTTTGTGTTCCGTGTGGAAATGAAAAAAGTTTGTCTACCAAACCGGTTGCGTAGTTTATTTGACACTTAATTTTTTGGAATATTTGAGTAAATTTTTTTTCAATATAACATTTTTAATTTTTAGCGGCTTTATATTTCATTATATAGTTTTGATTTTTATATATTAGAACTTGTTTTCTGTTATTTATATGTCTTAAGAATTTGATATTTTACTTTGAGATTTTTCTTGTTTATCTTTTATTCTTTATGTTCACGTAACCTTTTTACGGTCCCTTTTTAAAATTTTCGTAAGTGCAAATATCAGATATCGCAATATTATCAGATATCCGAGCACATATGCCACCCTGTGATATGAAGCATTATTAAAATAAAAGCAGTTATTTATCTCTGCCGAAAAAGTTTAAATGTTATGTTAACTCTTTTTAGAACAACAATTGAGATACTACTCATTTATGGTAGTTAATAGGTTTTTCTTTGACTATTTAGGAACTGTTTTCAATAGTATGCTAAAATAGGTTGGAGAATACATATATTTAAAATACTTTATAAATAAATTTAGAAAGTAACGAAGCACAGATGCCAACTAGTGACTATCGCCATTGTGGTGATGTTCTTAACCCTATTTTAGCCGTTACTTTAAGAGTAAACGACTTATGCCTCTACGCAAAAAGTAACAACGTAGTTAACCACGGAAGATTCCTCAGAAAATTATTATCTGTGCTACAAATATAATGTTAGTGCTTGGAAATGTTGGACATGTAATTCATGAAACCAAAAAACGTCAACACACTGGAACTAAGAACACTAGTATTGAGTTTGGAATTTCTACATAATTTTTAAATATATCGTACACATGTATAAAACATCTAAGAAATGCAAAGTAAATCACGCAATAAATTCCAAAAATAATTTTAAGTTAAAATTAGACAGTGAAATCAGTACAAAAATACTAAATTTTAAAAAGTTAACTACCTACATTCATAAAAGTTCAACTACCTGTTTCACAAGTTCGAAAGAATTATTTCTTTCAAATAATTTTATTTGAAACAAAAATAAAACTTTATAAATTTTGTTTATAAAATGATATGTATATGCATTTTATTGCTTAACCACCCAACAAAAACATTTCATATTATAGTAACACAATGACAACAATATGTCAAATAGTAAATATATTAATAAATTGTTTTTGTTTTAAATGTAGTTGTACGAAAGAAAGAAAGACTTTGACATTGTGAAATCGGCTGTAAGTTTCCACACGTCTCTGTGAAAGCAGTTTCGTTTTCATATATCCAAAGCTTATTCTGCCGTGTATTCGTTTGTATGCAGGTATTTAAATGAGTCGATGCCTTTTTGCGAGCGGATGTGTGCTTTTAGTTATCACCTTTAAACCCATTTGTTTTGCTCTGCTTATTTCATTATCAGTTCATTATTTACCTTTAATTGTTTAGGTTTTTTTGTTGACAAACTTAGAAATGCCAATCTTATCAATTTTTAAACAGAGAAAACATATGACTTCAGCTTGAGTGCCTTGTATAAAAACGAAAAAATTATTATCATAATATTGAAACAGATCAGACATACAGACGTGCTATTGTGTCACCTCTTATAATCTCGATGCATGTTGGCCTTATGTTTCAATGGGTTGCCTTTAAAGTTGATCTGACATTTGCGAAATAAATATAAAAAAGTATTTTTATTGTTGATAATAATAAAAAAATGTTTTGAGGAGATTATAAATTAAAACCGTTTTGTTTCACTATTGATTATCAGTTGCGTTATTTGCGTCTCGAATATAGCGTACTGAACAAGATATAACGATCATACTTGTTACAGCTCTATGGTACATATTCATCTACATATATGAATGACTCTTAAAGTCTTTAGTTATGAAATAGTAATAACAAAAAAGTGTGACTGCTGTGAACAACCCATCATAAGTTAGTGCGTTGTTGCAAAATTCAATCAACAACAAATTATTTTTATTGAATAAGAATTATAATTAATAAAAACAATTTTATTTAAAATTAAAGATGGAGCTCCAACATGTTAATTGCATAAATACACATATAAAATTTAAAAACATATACGAATTTTGATTGTTATACATATCATATTAGCTTCACTTGCATGTTTGTTTTTTTTAATGTATTTAAATCACATTTTATCATACCTTAACTCTCCTTCTCCATTGTGCTTCCGTGTGTATACTTAATATTATTAATAATGTTACTCATACGTAACATTGTACTCGTAAAAAGTTGATGGTGTAATTCATTTTCTTATCTTCTCATAATGTATAATCGTGTAAAAATATTACACGATTTCGAAGCACCCCTGATGAGATTTTGTGAGCTAACTCTTAATATGGTTAGTAATTAGATAACTAATTTAAGTCTAGCTCATAAACTAACTAAAATCTGATTCAAAAGTGAGCTAGTTGACACACACAAAACAAGACAGAAGGAAGAAAAAAACTTGTTATTTTGTCAGTTACGTTTTGTCATCAGTGGCTAAAAAATCAAATTCAAATAATTTCAGATTCGTTGTATGTCATCCTTAATGAAAGGTGAAACTATGGAAAATTGACGAAAATTTTTTCTTTGGATCTTATTTTTGGATGTAACATTGACGGAGTGCACGGCAAGGTGCCAGTTAAAAAGTTTAAAAAGATTTTTTTAATTTTTAATCAATTTCACTTAATTAATTTCTTATAATTGACTAGATGCAATTCGGTGAAAACGACCCAGAAAAAGAATTAAGAAATGCAATAAAACTAATTGAGAAGCGATATTATTAATTTTGTTAGTATTATTAAATAATACAATAACATTCTTTCAAATAAAATGCAATAGATAAAAAATAAAAATAAACTTTTTATTAAATCAAAGCAATAGTTTTATATGCGCCTTAAGTCAACTGTGTGAGTCTAGCAAATCACCAACCAGCTTACAGCATTGAGACAAGTCGAGAGCAGTTAACATAATCTTGCACTAATGAAAAAAATTCGACATCATATTTATGATAGAGTGCGGAGTCGCACTCGGGACCTTAGGCATTGTAGTATTGTGGTCATTATTTCAGCCAAAAGCACTCTCCCCTAAATGAAATAATATTCCATATCTAACCAGACAAAAAAAAAAAATAAAAATAAATACATATTGCAAAATTTCAAACCGTCACTGCTCAGTTGCCCGCTTATTGCTATTGTGAATAATAAAGATGTCAACCGACCGGTTTACAAACAAAGAAAATAATACCGGCGATGACGATACATCGTACACAATTCACACAAAGCCCGCCGGAAAACGAACATGTACTTAAGTATAAATTCAAACCATAAAAGTTTGACTTATACATTTAGTCAAAAAATTCAGAAAAATACGACATGAAGAAAATAATTAAACGGTAACACGGGTATTAAAACAAAAACGTGTTAACATCAGGTTGATACAGTTCTCGGATTCTTTTTCACAATAAAATTTGTGTAAATAGGAACTGTTATCACAGTCAACTAAGCCACCTAAACAGTGGTGATAAACACAATATACACATGAGTACTGAGGATGAAAGTGTTGCGACTTTCGAAAACAGCTGTTCTGCTCTGCTGTGTAAGTTGGATAAAACTGATGTTGACTTTCCTGTGTGCCTTGAAATATTTATCATCGTGTCTTTCTGAGATTTTAATTCATTTCGAACAATTAGCCTATGAATATTAATTCAATTTAACACAGATTTTTTATTTACACAAACAAGAACAAACTTTTAAAATGGTGAACTAATGGGTATAACTGGAACTACAACGTACACAAGTGACCCAACTTGTCAATGTATTAATTTAACTATAAAATTTCTGCAACTATTCAACCCCAAATTTGTTGCATAGATTTCAATTACTTTAAACTCCATTTTATAGTCAAATTTTATTGTTTTGAATTCAAATCGAGTTCTGCTCTTTGCCCTCAAATTAGATTACTCTGCAGGAATGTGTTTGATTACACCGCACAGCCGTCTCTGTTATCACCATTGAAAATAATGAAATGCAAATAAAACACTGAATAATTAGTTTGTTTATTTTTTTGGGTCTTACACCTTAACTTTGCCGCATTGTGTAAAAATAAATAAATAAAATTCAGTTACATACATTCGCTTGTATGGTCTGATATATTTCATAATAGAATGTTATTGTTCTTTGAGTATTTCTTGTGCTTTGTATCTAGTCGAATTCTTTTCAAATAATTTGTTTTAACAGTCAATATTAAATATTAAAAATGTTTTTCTTACTATTAATTATGTATGAGAATGTCTGTCTATTTGTATTATCGTACCATATCTAAGGGTTGAATATTGTTTGCTGAATTTATACAAACTTAATTAATTTTTCTATAAGAGTATGCGAGTATATACTTAGGTAATATTAAAATAAGCACTTTAACTTGAAAAATCGTGATTCATATTTGGTGTAAAGCATAGTTGTCTTTGAATTAGTGGCGTGAGTAAAGAAGTGGCATGTGCCATTAATGAAAAGTCGCTGAATGACCAAGAAAGTCTAGTATTTATATAATCATTCGTTTTTGTATTGATTTTGTAATAATTAGCAACTTATAAACTTTAATTTAATAAGCTAAAACACCTTTTGTATAGATATTACGCGTAATAATCTGTCTTAATAATGTTATGGTGACTCATTTAATACTCGTACGTACATTTGCTAAAGTGAGAGGCATGAAAAATTTCCTGTAAAATAACTTTCCGAAAAAATATTAAATAAAGCCCAAAATGTATGTCGTTGTCTATTAAAGGTTAGAAAATTAATTTTTTCCGAAATTTACCAAACACCGAACCTTTTGCCAGGCTCGGTCTGAAATTATATATTCGGTAAGACACTTAAATCAACCAAGTTTTAAGATAATTTAATGTAATTTATTTTAGATCATTTAAGAAATCGGAAATCGATTATGCATCTCTTATGCCATTCACTGAAATTACGTAAGTTTTCCTTTTAACATGATCCTTTAAAATTATTAGCAGTAACATTTTTATTTGAAAGATCTACCAAAATTATACTTCGGTCACAATGCTCAATTCCATATTTTGGTTGTATTGCTTTCCGCAATAAAATTGGTGTAAATAGAAACTATTAACATATTCAATTAAGCCAACTAACAAGTGCTAATAAATAAAAACTACCTATAAGTGCTGATGAAAGTGTAGCGGCTTTCGAAAACAGCTGTACTGATGTGATGTATATAAACGATGTTGACTTTTCCTTGTGCTTTGGAACATTTGTTATGTCTTTCTGAATTAAAAGCACAGATGGACTATCAAAACTAAATTTAATATAAAAAATAGTTCGATACCAATTACTTTTAATTGAAATTGCTATATATGACGGTTTTATTTCTTTCTCTGTGAAAGTTCCGTTTCGTTCATTTTCTATGAAGCGAAATGATTTCAAATATTTTTGACTTCCCAAAGATGCATAAGCTTGTTGTATAAACAGGTTATCTTCACTAATTGTGAAACTTTCGGGTATAGTCGATCATCTACTCCGATTTTTTTTTTTTGCAATGCAATTGTATATGGTTAACAACAATTAATGATTGTGACAGTGCTATAATGCTATTTGAAATGTCAAATGCTTAGTTTTTAGCCAAGTGTTCGCAATGAACATGAATCTTCATTGCGTTCGCAGCTGATTGAAAAGAACTTATTACATAAAATTTCTGTCACATACACTTGTAGGCAAATCAATCTAAGTATACTGTTTTGAATGTTACCCACTTGTTGTTTCGTGCATTATACTCGATCATAAAATCAAAATTGTATTATGGAATTAGTAAATAACATAGTGACTTACCTATATTCTTTGAAAGCGAACTCAGTCGCCAAAGAATAACTTCAAAATGAAATTAAAGTTATAAATACCTAAAAAACCACAAAATGAAATAGCCCCCAACTATTTCAGTAATAAAAATATATGCTACGATAAAGTGACGTGGATTTTATTGAAGCATGTAGAATGATAAGACTCAAATTTTTTATATATCAAAGTTAGAACAATCATTGTCTAGTTATAAACTGGAATTGGGTAAAATCAGTATTATCGGCATATAAACTACACATACTTGCTCATCGATACATACACACGTTCCAATTGATCCAGATAAAGTTTCTTATTAATAGACCAATAGCACATACAGTAAAAATTATATTTTTGAACATGAATCACATATTTCCACTGAAAAATGATAAAAAGTATTTATTAGTTTGAAAAGAGCCAAAACTCTGTTTTCCAAAAAATACTTTTGCAAAAAATGTAAACATTTAATATAATTCCATGAACAAAAGCGGCAAACATTATATTTTTCATCAATGTGGGAACTATTTTTCTATCGGCAGGCATGTTTGGAAAGCCAATACATCGATCAGAGTGCGTGGTGTAATGAAGTTGGGAATAGTTAAGGGAATGTCTTGTTTTTCATGTTATTACATATGCTTCACGATGGATATAATGATACCAATATAATTAATATAGTTTTATAAATGTGAATTACAAAACAAACTCGCTAAAGTTTCAAAGGTAGGTAGAATAAGTATTGATATCTGGAAATCTTTTTGATCTGTCCACTACGAAATAGAAAAAATCGATCTGGATGACAGGATATCAGATAAATATTAAAAAAGACACTAGAAGACTGTTAAACAGAGCGCGTCTGCAAAAACTGGAAATATATGAAATGAAATAAGGGTATTCAGAAAGGAAATAAGGTAGTCTAAAGGCGAGTCTAGAATCTAGAATTTTTTGTAGTAATTTTAGACACATGGCGATGAAAATGTTAAACAACTTTTATTCGAATTTCGGAATTTAGCAATCGTTTCGAATTCTAAATTTTCCTTCGCCAACTTTGTCTAATATATTTTTAATGTAACAGCCAACTCATCCACGTCCTGAAGCGGTCGTTTCTTGTACATATTGCATATCTTGCATATATTGCATATGGTTTTTGCGGTATCAGCTATTATTGATTCCGCAGTATAAACATAATTCTGCATTTTTTACGCTCAAATTTAACGACGGAATGGTTGCGGAGAGATCAAATATTGTAAAAAAGTGTAAAAATTTGCAATAACAAAATTTTTTCAAGTAAAGTTCCTTGATTTATTTTTGTAAAATTGCAAATTGAAGCAATGTGTGTAATGAAAAAAAAAAATTAAGACATTGTGTGCTCATAGATATCCATTTGCAGCACAACAAATTCTCTAATATGTTTAATACTTTAGCTAGTACTTTGCAAAATGTTGGTTGAGCTACATAAAATCCTTACCAACACTATGCTGGTAGCTGCCTTCTGCAAAAATAAACTCAAACAACAAAAAATTCTTTAAACGAAAATTTCTTTGGAATCTGCAAAGTTAATAATTTGTAGCGCAGAACGCTTTTTTCTAATCGAATATGTGAGCAATCATCGTCACGACAATCATCAAATAAGGCTATCCATATTATTATTATATACTTTACACGTTTGCATATTTCACTTAAAACAATGTTTTTAGTATAAAAATAATTCTTTTCTTTGTACATTAAAGAAATTTGAAACATCAGTTAAATGTTTTTTTTTCGCAATATACTACACAAATGTGTAGGTAAATTTGAGACGTTTATTTTATTTTGTGAATTGTTAAATTTTAACTACACATAGTCCTAAGAAACACATTTGTGTGTTATGTGACATAAAAATCGTACGGACGAAAGAAAATACATTTTTATAATTCTTAATTTTTAATCATCACATGCTGAAAGTTTCATTTAAATCCAGCAACTTTGAAATTGCTTGGGCCGGAAAGGGCTATACCATATCAGCATTAATAAAAACAGGGATGTTAAATCTGATTCGCTGGAGGCATATACAGCAGGAATGAACAATTTCAATTTACGTATCGATCGATATTTCTTTCCGTTCAAATTTCCCTTTCGTGCGGAACTAATAATACCACCCAATATCTTAAAAAATAAATGTTTCCCAGTACATGTTTCCCAAAAACATGTACTAAATGTTTTAATTTTACATTGTTAATAAATGTAATGTACTTATAAGAATCCTTTATCCTTTACCAGCTCTAACTGTTGGTAATAAAATGTTAATATTTAAAGTAATATTTCAGGCAATAATATATTATGCAGTTCCTGTTTGAGTAAAAGGTGCCAATTACCACATAAGTAGGATACAAATTCTTCAAAATAAACTATTAAAGTTAATTTATAATTTTCCCAGGCACTATCCAACTGCATAAAGCTGCTTTAGATTAGAAAGTTAAGTAGTCTTAAGTTTTTATCATAAAAAATAAAATTTCATAAGGTTTTTGAAAATTTTCTCCTTAAACTAAATACTATGAAAATACATTAATATATTATTAAATAAAATTGTATATTGAAGTAGAAAAAGGAAAGATCCTTAAACTCTTTGAAAATATGTATTTAAGTAAATTTTGTAATTATCATTTAATACAATAAAAATTTAATTGAAAAAATTTAATATTAACAAAGTTTCTTTCATAACTATATTATGACAAACATTTTAATACCTTTAGTGTTCTGTTTTAAATTTGTAAAACAATTTGATGGTTAAAGAAATGAAGATTTAAATCACCTTCAGACACAGCAATCGATGGCCGGGTATTCACTACGTCGAGCTTGCAACATCAGCACACTTCAAGTACACATTAGCTTTTATGAATACCGCAGCAAATTTTTTATTTATTTGTTTTTTGTTGAACATGCTTCCGAAAAAGTTGTTTGATTCGTTGTTGAGTTTTCAAAGCGCTATAAAGCATATCTAATTTCTATCTACTCTTCTGTTTTATTTGATTTTTCTAAAAATTGCTATTCCTCCGCTATAAGACTTTTTCCATTTTTATCACTTTTAACGATATCATGGCTTGTTTTGTTTTTACATAAGAAAAGAAAACAAATACTATGGAAGAAATGAATATTCGATTAGTCCATATAAATGATTCAAATTATTCGGAAATTTAAAATAAACAATCTTAAATTATTTGAACAGCTTATAGAGAAATATTAATTAACTAATCGAATAACCGTTAATCGTTTAAATACCGTAGTAAATACCTCTTGCTTGAAAAGAGCGCCAACGAAATAAAGCATATAGAATCATCGTTACAGGTTTCAAACTCTGCGCTATATTCAAATTCTTTCAAGTCCTCAAAGTAGAGATAAATCTTCACTTCTGCCAACTGTGCTTATGTGCCTCATGGTACCGTCTTGCTGGAACCACATATCTTCCAGTTTATAGTCTTCAATTGAAGAACGCTACAATGAGCCAAAAGATAGGCCCCATTGTTGAGAACGCCTTGGAATCTATAAATTCTTTCCGCCACTCCATCAGTAACCCGATATTTTCGGCAGTGCACACATTGCGATTATGCATAGCAGCGTAACTATATCTGCATCGTTCTTCGATTGTCAAACGATTTATACTCGTAGAAACCTTTACTAAATCATTGACACTTCAGATGACACTTTTAACAGCTGGCAGTCTTGCGAGTCCGCCAAAGTAAATATAATTTTCAGGTAGTTAATGATATTAAATTTCATCTAATTGTTGAGGGTTTTCATAGCTGAACCCTTTTCCCAAAAATTATGGAAATATTAAATGATCATGAGTTAAATTGTGTCGGACTCCTTACTAATTATAAGGAAAGACACCATTCATTGCATTATATATTTTTATTATAAGATTATTTTGAAGAGGTTGTAGATTTTGCAAATGTAGCACATATTCTGCATTCTTCAGTACAACAAAAACAAAATACTGACATGAATGTTCACGTAGCAACACTGTAGTCAGCAGTTGTGGTAAAAATCAATAAAGTATTTTCTGTGTCTGATTTATAATTAATAGTGCCTACCACCACCTTCTTAAGAGGTGTATGTGTGAAAAAGTAGAGCGCCCTGTTTTTGAACAAGTAGTAGACTATTTTCTTCTTCAAGCTGTAAAAAAACTAACTATAGAATTTTACATTTCTTCTTCATCAAATGACGAGGATGAAGCTCTCATAAGCTGACACCCAGCCACGAGGAAGTTCTGGTGCTTGTCTTTATATAATAAGAATGTTATTTTTGATTGCAAAGGCTGTTTTAATTCCTGAGAACAAAGAAGTATCTTAATTTCTTTGTTCCTCTTCTTGAAAACACTGTTCTCTGTAGTATTATTGAAAATATATTGACCCCTATCATGAATACTTTTTCCCTTGAAATTTTTCAGTTTCGCATAAATTTGCAATCGTGAAGACATTCCTCGGGAATGATTTCATGCTAACATTAAATTCCCCCTATCGCGAATGAATTTTTTCCCGTGAGTTTTTTCATTTTTCCCTTTAATTTATTCGTTTTGTCTTTGCTGGTGAACAGCACAAACTGATGTTTTGCTCAACAAAAGCAAAGCTTTCCAAAGACGTGGTGGCAGAAATTTGGAAATATCTAACAGTAGACCTACCATCAAAAACGTCACTGAATGAATAAAATTTAAATAGCGCGAAATCCAATATTTTATATTTAGCTGTATTTCCTAAATTTTTTTACGATATTTATATAGATGTATACGAGTATATTTAAACATAAACTTCTTTGATTTCTTTATGTTGTTTTCAGCTTTTGTCCTTGTTTACATTCACTGAGAATTGATAGCGGGAATAATTTTTCACGTGAGATTCACGATACCATGTTTCCCATTGAGTGGAATTAAAATGTCACGTGAACGAAAACTCCAGTTGTTATTCACGGTAGAGCTGATTGCTTTCTCATAAGGAATAATTTTTTTTTAATTTGTTTTAGAAGTTCTTAATAAATCGATGTTTTATTACGGATATCCTTTTCATTTACAATGATGAGCGATGTTCTCCGCTGCTATTTTATACAAAAACTTAGAAAACCGAAATTTATTTTGTAACACCTGGACGTTTCATAATTAACAATGATTATCTTTAATTTTAATTTCGTGCTGATTATTTTTTCCCAAAAAAGAATCAGCATTTTCACTGGGGCTGAAATGCCTCAGAAAGATTCTTAGAATAACTAAAGATATTATTTTAAACTTCCACTTTAATAAGTGAGAAGTCTGAAACGAATTTCAAAGTCATAACAAGAACTCACTTATAAATTTTCCTTTTTTATTTTCTTACGTTTTCCTTCTACAATTGATTGGCTTTTTTGAGAAATAAAGATAATTCTTTTAATATAAAAACAAATTATTTAGAGTGTTAAGAACATAAGTTGTTTCAGAGCATGCACTCGCTTTTTTAATTTTCAATTGATCACCTTGAGTTTTTTAGTAACATTTTGGGAAAAAAGAATCAGCACGAAATTAAAATTAAAAAGGTTTAATTCCTAAAAATATGTATCTCCTCAATCGATGCAAAGCGTCGTTTTTCATGGGTCTCTTCAATCTAGGAGACAGCAACATCTACATACACACATATGTATACATATATACCGTATACACTACTGGTTACGTTTATATAGTGAAATTGGCACGTTATAACAAGCACTAACTTTTTACTTAATTTGATATTCATAAATAATGAACATATTTTTAAATCAATTACGATGATAAAATCAATGTCATGATAACTGTAGAGTGGTTGCTGGGCAATAAAAGATGTTGTGCTGTAAACACTAAAATATAGTTGAAGAAAACAGCCTATATTACAATTGTTTGTAATATAGGGTGTTTCTTATAGAGTGGTACAACTCTGAGTTGGCATCACTGCTTTATTTGACCACCTATTTAACAGCTGATAGTTGCTTTTTGTTTAGTTTGGTTTGCCATTTCATTATGGATCGACTTACACCAGAGCAACGCGTGCAAATTGTGAAAATTTTTAATCAAAATAATGGTTCTGTTCGTCAAACTTATCGTGCACTTCGTCCATTCAAAATTTTATTGTCCGATGAAGCCCATTTTTGGTTGAATGGGTACGTAAATAAACAGAATTGTCGCATTTGGAGTGCGGAGAAATCACAAGCTTTTGTCGAAACACCATTACATCCACAGAAAATTACTGTTTGGTGCGCTTTATGGCCTGGCGGAGTCATTGGACCATATGTCTTCAAAAACGATGATGGTCAGAATGTTACTGTTTGTGAAAATTGGTGATCCAGATTGCGCCTTGAACGCGCCAGCCGTGGCGGCCACATGACCGAAATCATATTTAACCATTAATGGCATAAAATTTTCTATCCAATAAAGACCGTTTCATTGATATCAAAAATATATTTCTATGTTTTATTGTGATTTAAACTTGTATCACTCTATAAAAAACACCCGATACATGTTCGAAGAGCGCTCCCTTGCCCCAAGCAGGTGAAAAAAGTTGTATAAAATCGATATCAAAATCATTAAAGTAACCGAAAAACAAATAAAAGGATTTCCTTGAACTGAAACTATTTTCAATTGAACGTCAAAACTTTGCGATAACAATAAAACAAATATTTTGTTTATTTGTTGTAAAGAAATCAGAAAAATCTTATAATAGAACTCGTTATTCAAACGTAATGTGCTTCCAAAATAACGTGTGAGAATAAATTCATATCAAGAACTTCAAGAGAATGCATTTATGTTATAAACTTTTAGAGATTGAATAATTTTTTAATTTATATTATATACTATTTTTATATATTATAAACATGTATATATATATATATATATATATATATATATATATATATATTATATAAATCTAATGTTAATATGAAACGTCTTTTGTCGTAGTATGTAACATTAATTTTGTCATACGGTGTTGTATTCAAAGTCTTAGGCGGAAGTTAACATATGACACAAATAGTTAAGAAAAACAACATCAAATGGCCTACTTTTTTTGGTGACAAAGTATCGGGCGGAGTGTATCGATACACCAAGAATATACATGCAAATTATAACAAGAAATTCCTTCTGCTGCAAATTCGGCGTCTCCAAATATGTTAAATATATAAAGAAAAAGAAAAAAATTATTATAGCTGGTTATATTCAGTTACAAAAATAAAATTTTAATTTTTGAAAATTTTTTAATACAATTTTGTTTTTCTTGAGGTATAAAATAGGCTTACCTATAGTTAAAAAACAATCAATAATAGCTATTTTATCTTGTTACTTTTATAAAGCAAAAATCAGTTTGAATTGTCCAGCTCTGCAATGACATATTCACCCCTATCTTGAACAATATTTCCCTTGTAATTTTTTCCCTTTTCACGTATTTTCAATCATGAATAACTCCTATGAAAAAAATTTTTCCAGTTAATTCAATAATGTTCCCGGAGTAAAGTTACCCTTATCGTGAATAGTTTTTCCCTAGTAATATTTTTTTTTGATTTTCCCGTTGATTTTTTTACTTTATTTTTGAAATACTTAGGCGTTGTAGGACAAGATACTTCACTAAAGCGCAAAGTGATATCATGCTAAATCATACTCTGAGCAGTAGCCAGATACCTGTTGCGCTCATCTGGACTTACGGTGTATTTTAGCATTGGAGGATGATTTTCTATAATATCATTATTAAATTCACATTTATAAAATATGCAAATGTTATGCAAAGCTACACAAACATTTACAATTTCAGCAGATTTTTTGGTTCATAGTGTAGTTCGCTGGTACCCAGCTAGCACCCCATCTGCCTCTTAGGACTCCGTTTGTTCTTTCTATAATATATCTGCATTTGGAATGCACTTTATTAAATTTCTGTTCCATAGAGCTCGATGGAGGGTTTCTATATGGCGTTAATAAGCAAGGCTCTAAGGGATATCTGCCGTCGCCTGAAAAATATAGAAAAAGTAATTTCGACTTGTATATGCGTACAGTTTTTTACTAACCCAATAGCCATGTACGGTGTCCTCTTTCTGAATATTTTTTGTCCAATATACTCCTGTATGTACTTGGGTTCCATACAAAGGAGTTGTGGTATGCTCCAGTACGTGTGGCGTCAACAAATCAGATTCTCATTTTGTTATCACATCTATAGGAAACTTTAACTTAATACATACTTATAATCGTAACCAAAACCAACTATTTGGGTATGGAAAATTTACGAGTGTCACATTTAAGCTGTAATTTCCTTTTCGGTTGTACAAAAAATGCTTCCTTTCCTTTGGGGCAACTATATTGATATACATCCTAAAACAACAGGTATTCAAAATTTTCTACAGAAACCTTGGGCTGTAACTTTTCTTTAGATGGATCACTTATCCATTGGTCACACAGACGCTCCTCCAAAATATCCAACATTTGTGAAAGCACTTCGCTGAAAGTTGATTGTGCCATTCCAACTTCATCATCCCTTGCTACTCCTTTTTGTCCCCTGCTTTTTGACTCTAAAATATTTTTCTTACATATTTTTATATTTTTCTTACCTGTGTTACATTCACTAAGAACTGATAACGGGAATAATATTTCATGGGAGATTCACGATATCATTTTCTTCCGGTGGAATAAAAATCTAACGGGAAAACAAATTCCATTTGCCGCATCTCAATACCAATCTATTTAGGACCATTTCTAATACATCAGTCTAAGATTAAAGTCTAGCTCGTCTGGGGCTGCGGAAACTGCGTTACAAGTACAGACATACTTACATCGCTTATTAGGCTGCCGTATTCATAAGAATCCAGAATATAGCGTCGCATATTAATATTGAGGAAATCACACACTGAATGACAATCTTATATATAACCCTTCTAACTTTTGTGAGGGGTATAAAAACTCAGTTTTTCTTGTACGTCTTATAAAAAAAATATTATGTGTTTATTAACATGAAGTTCCTTTATAACACTTGAAGATTTTTTGGCATCACAGCCACAATTTGGGTCTTTAGGTTTTAATTACAATTACTGCTATCAACTACATACCACATACCAGCGGTAAAACAAATATGAAAGAAATTGGTAACAAATTTCAAGGCACAGACTTCTCACATTAATCGGCGTGTATGTAGTACGCACGATGAGAGTAAAATGAGTAAAGTTGTGACACTAACACTGCTAAAGCGACTATTGAAAAAAATTGTTTTACTTGTTATTGTGTATTATTTAAAATTCATTCGTTTACGTTTAAATGCTGATAACAGCGACTGAAACCCACCATCAGATTACGATTTTTTAGTTTTTTATTCAACTTTTATTTATTCATAAAAAAGCATTCTAAGAGCGCGTAAGAAAACACTCATTTTGTTTGAAACCCTAGCAAATGAAATAGTAAAACTATTTTCTTAAGTAATTTTTTGAATTTGTTTCCAACAGAAGTATTAAATGACTTGACGTTAATCCGCCTTGTGTACTACAACCGGCTGTGTTAAATAATAAAAACTAGCAATTTTAAAGTATTTTTATAAATATGTGTATTAAAAACTAAAAAATTACAAACAAAACAATTACATTTCTTAAACAACAAAACGTACCAAAAAAGTATTATTATTATTATGTTTATAAAAAAACATAAGGAAAAAGCACAGAGTTAAATTTTGAAAGCAAAAGCAACTACAACAGCACTTGAAAAGCACCACCTGGAAACTCTTAACAGCAAAACTAACAATAAAACAAAGCAAATAGGCAGGGAACAAAAAGAAAATTTTTACTTTGAACTTTGAAACAAGCAATTACACGAACCCACCTTCTCCATAAACCTCACCGCCAAGCCAACATACACGCGTAACCACATACTCAACTATTATTAAGTCTTCCCCACCCACCACCTCTCTGGCAGCACAACAGCAAAAGCAAAAACTTTACTGACTTACAACACAAATGAAAGATATTGAAACATCAACGTCTTCACCAAATAGTTCAACTTCATATGTATTTAAATGTATTATAAAAACTGTGCGCTTTATGTGGCAGGTTACAACGTTACCAACAAAAATTGGTGAAACCATTGGCACATTCTACCGCTATGCACAGACCTCAGTCGATAGTATTTTATGTGTAGCTGGGTAAGCTCGAAGCATATGAAACTCATACTTAAATCATTAAGCTCTCAAATTATTATTATTTGTTTGTTTAATAAGTACTTACATATTTACTTATACATACGTGCATATACATACATAATAATATTTTGTTTTTATGTCTTTACAGAAAAGCTCGTCGCAAAGAACGAGATGGTGATCAAAACTCAACAGATACCAAATTATATTTGGAAGAAAGTGTTCTAGAACGTAAATTACCTGAAGCCGATCTCAAAGCTCTAGTAGACCTACCAGCTGGTTTAGATTATAACGAATGGCTGGCATCTCATAGTAAGTACATATTCATAGAAATCTCGGCCCAAAATGCTAATATATTTGACTAATTAGAAGGGAAAAGTATTCAAGCGCTTTAATGCATTCAACCGAATTATAAAACTCATTATCAGTCGTTAATGTGTTGGACCGAAATGCCACTACACTCTCCCTCCTCTTAATATTGCAAAAATGCTAAAGCACATATCTTCAGTTTTAGTATTGCACCTCTGAAAAAGTTAGTGCTTGGATACTAACGATATATATCGCCGTACTTCAGCTAATATTTTATCAAATTGCAGTTCCTTGTATGCATGTAAGTTTAGTTTGCAGTTCTTTTGAAAAACTTTCCGCGTCAGTTAAAAAATGGTTTAAAGCACCACATTTTTATAATAAGTAAAATTGATTTTAATAACTGATAAACTTGCCTGTGATTGCACCACAAATATGGGACGGCTTGGTGTGTAAAAGTGCTAACTCAATTCACA
This sequence comes from Linnaemya vulpina, assembly GCA_963675445.1. Taxonomy (NCBI): domain Eukaryota; kingdom Metazoa; phylum Arthropoda; class Insecta; order Diptera; family Tachinidae; genus Linnaemya; species Linnaemya vulpina. The sequence goes on along the minus strand of OY776278.1, from coordinate 63,639,163 downwards.
CAAATTTTCTAGGAGAGTCAAAGAACGTGGAAATTTTAGATATTAGCCCAAAAAATAATTGTTTTTTCCAAATTGTGCAGATGCAAATTGAAGTATATGAAAATTTTCTTTTGGGTGGAATTGAAGTAGTACATGAACTAATTAAACGAATCCTGCAAGATTGTTCATATTTACAAAAGCCGCCTAATATCCCTTTAACACGTTTTTCAAATGTAAAAAGCAGTTTTGAAAGAAAACTTGAATTTGTCTTGGAAAAAGACAACAAGTTAACTCAAAATCATTGTAGGAAAAAACCTCGAAAACGAAAACTCGAAAGAAAAAACTGCCTTTTTGGTCTTCCAGGTTCATGCAGCTTAAGTTAATGCGATCCTGTGGCGTTTGTGCAGCAGAAAAAAAGTTATTCCATGGTTTTGAGTTCTTGTACCAGAGGCTATTTTTTTTTCTATTGAAGTAACAATATCCAAAACAAACTTATCATTGAGCATATCAAGCTCTTCAGCTTCATTTTGAAAAAAATTACATTTGCATAAAGCCAACAATAGCGGGCATTGAATTCCAACAAATTTTCCGTAATTTCCTAGTGAAAATCTTTTGGATTTTTTATTGACATAATTCCACTAACAGCAATCTTTTTGTCTCTTATACTCAGCATTTCTAATTGGTTTTAATATCGCGGAAATTTTATACATGAGAAATTAATCCAGATTTCCATCAAATAAAAAATATATGTATGAGTAATATTTTTATTGGCAACTGAAGACGATTTAAAAGCTGACAGCTAGAGAAATCCCCGAATTATTGTGCAGTTAAATTACAATTTAACCACCGTTGATTTTGATTCAAAAATTGTGTAGTTACATAAAATTCGTTCATAAAATAAAATAAAATATAAACTCTTGAAGCTTTTGCAATAAGTTCAAATATTAGAAAAGTGAAGTGAAGGGTGTTTATATTAGAGCATTCATGTTATTGCTAACCGACGATGTGTGTACATAACATTTCATTAAAAACACATCAAGTAAATAAATAGAACTAGTATAAACGAAAAAAACAGCATATAACATGAACGTTCTGGTATGCGTTACCGTAATTCAGCGCTAATTAATAGCAAGTCAACTTGCGGCGAAAAATTGTGATTATAACTCTCCTTGCACTTTTTCCAAACTGTATTTTGAATTCTAACGACATGTGTTTCCATCGATATTTTGAAAAAATTCGCTATTTCTATTTTCCATATATGTTAATATCTTTTTTTGAAAGTTGAAACTTGAAACAATTTCAATAATACATATTCACAATATGAATTTTTGGACTTATTTATGGTAACAACGTTTTTCAAAAGGGTTTCGAATTCCAAAAATGGTGTGCTAAATTATGCATACTATCGCAAAAAAATATACATACAAATTTGTTTTCAATACTTTTTCTAATATCAAAAGGAAATATATGCACGATTTTCATACAAGAAGTCACATTTTCTTAAAAGAAAAATTGAGAAATTCAAATGATCAGAAACCAAGTTTTTGAATCCTAATATTTTGGTACAACTCTTTAATGAATTTTATTTAAACATTTTTAATTTTATGCCGCTGCCAGTGTTGCCAGAACTTTTAGAGTCAAACCCAGCAAAATTGATTGATTTTTTAAAGAAAAATCTTCAAAAGCTGCATTCCATTTTAAAAAATCTTCAAAACATTTTAATTTTTTGTTTGTTTTCTATTTAAAAATATTAATATTTATTATTAAAAATTAGTTCCAACAGAAATTCACATTTATACATAGATATTTTTCATAAAAACAAAACGAAAACATTTTCAAGACAATTAAATTCATTTGGTTTTGCTTTATTTCATTAATCATAAATTTAATAGATAAACATAAGTGGAGTTATATTATTAATTTTTAAATAAGTATAAATTAAATTATATAGAAAAAAAAACAAAGCAACATCAGAAGATCGGGGATCAAAAATTAAATGTGCATGTTTTTAAACCAATGTTTAGAGATATTAAGGTGTCAAAAGTATGGATTTTTAAGTTTTAAATAATCCTTTGTGAGCAATATTCCGAATAAGGATTCGTTTTCCAACTGATTTCGGACTTTGGTTTTATTTAGATTCACCTGGCTAAATATTCTCTCGACGTTTTGCGATGAATGTGGTAAAATTATTATCTTCTGAACAAATCTAGTTAGAGTAGGAAAAGAAATAATCCGAACCAGCACGTTTGATTCCAGATGTTTTTTTCCAAAAACATATTCAAGCTATTTCTTCCTTGTTTAAAATATTATTAAAGTTGAAGAGCTTTGGTTCTCTAAACTCAGAGTCCAGATTTTGTTTTTCATTTCCTTTAAACAAATTTGGAAAGTATTTCGCAATATTGAAAATTGAATTCGACTGACCACTTATTATTAAATTCGGACTAATAATATTGAGCTATTTCATTTGATTTTCGAAATCGAATCTTTTCAAAACTTGATCCAAGAACTCAATGTAAAATTGAATACATTCAATAGTTTCTTTTCCATCAAATGGAGAGAAATTTGTATTTAATAGTAACTCAGCTGCATAATTTCCGAGGTAAACGCTTTCGTAATTGTGAAAATTCATGGGGTTTTTGTAATCTACAAAAAAGATTTTATCATTTTGTATCAAATCTTGTTTCAAAAAGTTGCTCATTACTAATTTTATTAATTTTTAAGTCGCTTCGCTTTGGAACATTATATTATTAATAAAAATTTTAAAAAAGACAAATATATTTTATTCGTATCGCTTAGATTATTAAGTGTGAATTTGCTGTATCTATATGATCAATATTAACGGCAAACAAAAAACATTTTTTTTAAACTTTCATACAAATGTAATAAACGATTTATAACCGCCTCTAAAGAAAGCCAACGCATTTGGCTTGGGTCTTATATCCAATAAAGTTTGCATTTTATTAAACTGGTTACACCGTTTTGGGCTATTCTATAAATAGTTGTATATATATCTGGTTAGCGGCTCTACTAACGATGGGAGTTTGAGGCATGCATAAGATGCGTATAACAATCGTCATGACAGCTGCTTCATCTGCCATAAATCCGTTCATATTTTTTCTATAATTAATATTGTTATCTTTAAAATGTTTTATATATAGACATTTCTATATACTTGAACCATCGCATAGGTCTACCTCTACCAATCCAAGCATGATATTTTATTTGAGAATTCTGTAGACTCGTCTATACAAAGTGAAAATAAATTATTTTGTATTAAATCACTTACCACTGAAAATTTGGCAGCTTCCAATTACATATTTAACAATGGCATTGGCTTTTGTTTTTCTTAGTTGTATTTTCGATGTAATTTTGGAATCTGTGAAGGAACTTTGGCACAACTTGGTCAAATGATCTTCTACTGTAAACGCCAAGTTATGTTGAACAATAAATAAAGCTAATCTAATTTTAGCTTTTTTATTCCCAAATTTTACCAATGAAAATACTTTGTGAATGTGAAACCAATTAATTTTTTCCAGCAGTTGCCTTAAGTTCCTTATTGCAAACTTTACAATAAATTGCTTGGTGTCGTTTTTCCGCCCAAGACTTTATATCAGGATATTTTAACCAATCATTTCTAATTTTGCGTTTCTTCCTTTCGTTAAGCTAAAATATAGTAAAAAATTGGAGTGTAATAAATATCAAAACTTGTATATAAGCGCCAGAATCCCCGTCATCAAATGATCCATTTTTATCTACAAAAGAGACAAACATATATATTAGTAACTTTTCTTCCAATCAATTCACTTATTCACTTACTGTTTCTTTGCAAATATATTATCATAGCTCACTGCTATTATTTATTTTCGATTTCTAAAATTATGTAAATAAAGTATTAACACCTTAATATATTTTTTCACAATTCGCGTGTTGTCAAGAACCGTTATTTCATATTTTTTTAGTAGAAAATTTCAGCACTTAACAAAAACCTTTAAAGGTGTTGCTTATTATTGCTTTCATTGAAGATTGGCCATATACATATTTAATTTTACAAAATCTAAATTTTTCGGTAAAAAACCTACATATCTGAGTTTTGATATTTTAGGTGCACAACACCTGCAAAATGCAGATAAATCTGCACTTCTGGCAGTAGTTGCCGTTGCATTGGATCGCACAGCTGTTGTTATTTTTGTAGGAAAAAAACAAATATTACCAGAATCATAAAATAAATTTCAAGGATGTTAAAATTTGAAATAAAGAGCAAATGACAAATAAATGCTTCACTATAGAGAGTCTACGTATCCAAGAAAAAATACACACGACGATGAAATATAAAGAAGACAAGGATAACACAAAGCTCCAGTACTCAATTGCAATAACTTAAATTTGTTAAAGATCTGTGATAGTAGGATAAAGTGGATCATTGATTTTTGTTGTAATATACCAAATTATTTATTTAATTATATATTTATTATACATATCTGTGTCGTGTAGTCCGGTTTATGATGATAAATTGAAAGAATAAATAATTTGACAATAACATAAATTTGAGAATAACATAAATGATCTGTGATATATCATTACATTTAAACTATTTTACATTATGTGTCTATTTTATACATATATTTTAGTGATAGATATATAACAAATAAATAACACCTTTTGAAGAAGTTTGTAAAAAACAAACGAAACGGTGGGTAAAAAATAAATATGATATAGTTTTTTTTCATATTTGTTAACAAATATGGTTGACCATCGAAGCCCGTAGGTTTTACCCCTATTAAAATAAGTAATAAATGTTGCCAGACTTTACGCCTGTTCGTGTTACATAACGCGAGATTTTCAGCACACGAAAAAATTACAAGTCACATATGGTTTAAAAAATTTGCGTGGTTGGGTTATGAAAAAACCTCTGCGAGTTAAACATTTATATGTCGAAAAATTACGAACTTCTGACATTTATATTTGTTAAGGATTGGTTGGATAGAAGAGTGCGAAAAGCGTTGCTTTTTTTTAATTTCGTTTTAAAAAGTAATTAAATTAAGAAAATATAGTTCATACGGTCTTGATATGCAAATGCGATATATATGTGAGTGAAAACCTACAATGATTTTGATAATTATGTTGCCCTTATCAGCGCAGTTAACTTACAATGCGAAAATGATTTCATTACCTGCCATCAAAGAATATTCGTATATATTTTGTAAAATAAATTTTTGGACTGCTGTCGAATTTTGCAGCCATTATGCATTTCAATTTGTCGGCGAATTATTGCTACATTACGACGAATAATGATGTTGCAATGTACTCTTAATCCATTATAGTATTGGTAATGTTCATCTACAAGTGACGTGCTTTCGGCATCGAAGCAGTCTGATGACAATTGAAAAAATTCTAAAGCATATTAATGGTTGAGTAAAGCATGGAATCGGGAACTTCGTCCATTTATTTCAGCCAACTGTTTTCAATGGATTTTTAAGAAAAAAATTTGGAAAATGGTTTGCCCTAAAGGCCATCTCTGCAACTTCCGGCTAATTTTAACCGCAAAGCTATCGCAATTTGGCTGATGTGCTATTCTATGCTTTTAAGCTCTTTGAGCTAAAGTACTAATATTTTTATTATCTAATCGATCTTTTTGAATTTTTTCGTTCACGATATCTCACGAACGGATTAACCGATTCTAAAAAATTACTTTAAAAAATGCTTTATTTTCTTGATATCTTGAAGTATACCGGCTCGAATCGGTTCACACAGATCAAAAATGCTCTGTAGAACACCAACAGTTTGGTTTTATTCGGTTCAGCCGTTAAAAGCGGGTCACATACTTGCGCACACTCACACATCGATACAGACCGTGGCTGGTTCTCAAAATTCATCAGGGAAGCTTTCTGGGACCTCAAACCGTGAAGATCCTGTGGATACTCAATTTTTCCAAAACGGGGTAAAACCAATAACTTCCACATATTTGAAAATGCTATATTTTTCTAGCGGGAAGTTAAGAAAAGGAAAGAGGGATATTCAACTCTGCCTAAAACGACCCTATATTAGGCTTGCAAAACGCCAATATAATAAACATTGTCGGTATATACGGCTTTTCCTTTCTTTTTTATGCTTCTGTGTCGCTTCAGTCGTCAGATTGTCACTTTTTTGCGTTGTTTTTTGTCTTTTGCAATTTTTGTTAACCTAAGGATGACTTAATTAGGCTCAGGATAGCATTCTGTTGTTTCATGTTGGAGATACTAAGTTTAGCTGTCAACTAAATTTGGTTCGATTCGAAGAGGATTGCTCTGAGTCAGTTGCTTATTTTGTATGAATTTAGTCACATGATAATAAATATGTACAACACGCTTTGGGAACAGTTATTTATTAACTGCCATATTAAAATTAGATCGATATAAAAAGATATTATGTTTTCCAAAAGCTAAAAATTTTGTCAAAAACAAAATATATTTTTAACCTTGAAGTAAATAAAAATCATCACTTCAAATTGTATAGAAAATTAAAACCAGATTTTTACAACTCTTAAATAAAACAGTTTCAGCGTTGAGTTTGTTTTTTATTTTCATGTTTATT
>OY776278.1:63532614-63627614 GCA_963675445.1 Linnaemya vulpina | reverse complement strand
AATATATCAGTTATCCAACCCTGGAATCGAAATTTTGATTTATTTTTTCATTTTTGATACCAATTTTGTTTTGCTTTAATAAAAAATAATTTCAAACAGGAAAAAACGACGTTAGTTGATTTTTGGTTATGTTAATGTATGAAAAAAAATTTAATTTCCTAACCCTGAATGAGAATTTTTAATTTTTTAATTTTTTTTCATCAATGCAAATCTTCATGATGTATAAAACGGTTTTATTAAAAAAAATTTTAAATTTTTAAACATTTTAGTTATTATATGTACCACAAAATACTGAATGTGCCAAAAAAAACTTTTAATTTCCCATGCATGGAAAAAAAATTTTTTTAGTTTTAAATAGACAATTGAAGAGCCCCAAAGCATTAAATAGGTTCAGTTTACAAATAAACAAAAAAAATAATTGGATTCAGATTCATAGGCTAATTGTTCGAACTTAATTTAAATCTCAGAAAGACATGATGATAAATATTTCAAGGCAAAAAGGAAAGTCAACATCAGTTTTATTCAACTTACACAGCAGAGCAGAACAGCTGTTTTCGAAAGTCGCAACACTTTCATCATCAGTGCTCATATGTATATTGTGTTTGTCACCACTGTTTAGGTGGCTTTGTGAAATGTGATAACAGTTCCTAATTACACAAATTTTATTGTGAAAAAGAATCCGAGAACTGTATCAACCTGATGTTAACACGTTTTTTTGTTTTAATACCCGTGTTACCGTTTGATTATTTTCTTCATGTCCCACTTTTCTGAATTTTTTGTTCCATCATACCTAAGTGATACAAGCTCTTCTGGGGGCTTGGGAAAACCGATTTCACGTACAGACAGACGGACCTCGCTCAATCGTCATCGCTCTTTATAAGAATCCAGAATATATATACTTTATGGGGTTGCATATTGATATCGAAGAAATTACACACGGAATGACAAACCTAAATATACCCTTCCACTTTTTTGTGAAGGGTATAAACAATATATAAAAGTTATAAAAACACTTTAATAATTTTACACATCATACTTAAGTCCGATATACCGGGTTATCCATTTCGTGGTTTCAAAAGTATAACACTGGAATTCGACATCTGTCAAACTAAGTTGTTAAACCAATTTTTTTCTTTTCAGTTGAAAGTCTGACGAAAATGAATCGCTTAACTATCACACAACGCATACAAATTATCAAAAAATAATACAAAAATGGTGATTCTGCCACAGCCACATATCGTGCTTTAAGAGGAGATTATGGTTTACATAATCATCCAACTACGCAAGCAATTGGCAAAATTGTGAAGAAATTTGAAGAGACTGGAGCGGTTACAAATTGTGTAAGCCCTGTGCATCATCTTTTCGCTCGTTCCGCTGAAAATATCGCTGCTGTAAGTGAAAGTGTTTCCGAAGACCCGAATGTGTCGATTCCTCGTCGTTCGCAGGAATTATGACTGTCTTACGGCACATTATGGCGTATTTTGCATTTAGATCTACGCCTACTGAAGCCAGCTGACCAATCACAACGTCGTAGATACGGCGAATGGGTGCTTGAACAACAGGCGGTGCGAATATGGCTTTATTGCAAGTGACATATCCTGGCCGCGTAATTTCTCGTCTTGGCGATATCAAGTGGCCGCCAAAGACCGTGTTATGAGCACTTAAAAACCAACATTCATCAAGTTATGGTTGAGATACCGCCCAATATGTGTTAAAAGTTGTCGCAAATTACCTCAAAAGAATCAATGCTAGCAACACTTCGCGTGGTGGTCATTTAAACGATGTAGCGTTTCACACATAATGTCAACGTTCAAACTTTATAATAAAAAAGCAATATCATGAAGAAAAATATTTTATATGTGTTTGATTTACGTTTACTCTTGAAACCGCAAAATGGGTAACCCTATATGTCATGATGTTAAATTCTTGATGACTTTCTATTTATCTTTAAAAACATATTCTAAAGTCCTCTAGTATTTATACCATGATTTTTAAATAATGTTTCGAAATCAATTTTGTTGCGTATTCTTTGATAGTAGAAAGAAAACAAAACATAATCACGACATTTGCACATCTCTAAAAGCAATACAAGCAAACGAATTTTGAATTGAAATTTATGCAAATTTTATACACAAGCAATACCAAATTGAGTAGTAAACAAATATATAAGACCTTATATATACTAAAGCGCTGCACAAACACAAGAAAAATGGCTTCCAAGAATTTTCAGCAAAGTCAAATAGACAAAAAATAATTGGAAAAAGATTGTTTTACGATCGAACTTTTGACGAAGAAAACAAAACTTCACGAAAACGATATTGAATCAGAATAAAAATTAAGTAAAACATCAAAACTGTTTTAAAACATCCTAAACATGTTCGAAGGCTTTGATTATATGTACATATCATATCAACTTTTTTCCCTCCTTGTTTTGTTATTTACGTTTATAATGAAGTTATTGTGGCTTGATGTAGACGCATTAGGACACAAAACTTTCCAAACATTTTGTGCAGCTCTTAATATGTAAATAACTCTTCGACTATTTGATTTTAATAAAATTAAATATTAAATACATGCATCTATTTAAACTTAAGATTCGAAAGTAAATCATGAATTTAACAAGATACCCTTTAAATTAACTTTAATTTCTTTTCTCTTTGTTTTCCCATTTTAGCTTTGGCTCTCTTTGAACATGTGAATTTGGTGTATGGCACCATCAGTGAATTTTGTACCACTTCAGGTTGTCCTGATATGACAGGTCCGGGCAACAGGTAAGTTTATTTTATGTTAACAATTCAAAAGGGAATAGTAATTTATTTTTGTGTCGTTTCACTCAACAGAACGTACTTATGGTTTGATGAAAAAGGTAAAAAAACCCGCGTGGTGGCTCCTCAATATATCGATTATGTGATGACATTTACCCAGAAAACTGTTAGCGATGAATCGATATTTCCTACCAAATATGCAAACGAATTTCCCAGTTCGTTTGAGTCGATTGCTCGTAAAATATTACGTTTGCAATTTCATGTGATAGCACATCTATATGCGGCGCATTTTCGTGAAATCGCCCTATTGGGTTTGCATACGCACCTTAATTTAACTTTTGCCCATTTGACCGCTTTGCACAGGCGTTTTAATTTAATTGATGAAAAAGAGACCGATGTCTTACGTGATTTAGAAGTGGCTTTAAGATTAACAGACGATACAAATGTTGGCATTGCTGGCAGTGGAAGTTCTCAAAATGATGCCACAGAAACAAATTCCCCATCGTCAGGTGGTGGCAACGGTGGTGGGGCAGTAGATTCAGTTAAGGGGAGTTTAGTAGACGATGTCAATTCAGTGCAACACAATAATTTAATGGATTGTACTACAACGGCACAGCCTCCAATATGTACACAGCCAGAGGCCAATCTAAAGTCACAACAGTTTGGTGGCGGTGGTGGTCTTATTGGCGGTATTTTAGGAGATTTAAGTAGTGGCGAATTCGGTGATACTACGCATTATTGTACTTCGGCAGTTCCTGCTTCCTCTACTAATAATACCTCCTTTAACCATACTTCTACTCCCAACACCTGCTCTACGAATAGCACCTGCTCGACAGCGGATCAAGAGCAGCAACAGTCAGCAGTAGGGGCCGTTACGGCAAATGGTAATAATGGCGCGGGCGCTTTAAATTTTCATCTCAACAATAATCATTTGGCACATCATCCTCACACGCATCATCACCATCACCATCACAACAATGTGCATCACCATAATCATCCATATGCGCAAAATACAGGCCTAATACAGTGCAATGCTAGTAACGCTCCTACAGCAACAAATGCTACCACTTCAACAACCACAGCATAGCTGATTTAGATTAAATATATAAATTTATTATTATTATTATTCTTATGATTATTATTCTTTTGTTGTTATCTCTTTTCCTAAACTACAAAAACATTAACAACATTATTAACTGCTACAAAACAAAAACCAAGAACAAACAAATTAATAATAAAAACAAAACCTTAAACTATCTCTCCTTTATAAGAAATTAAAAGAAAAAGTAAGAAAAAAACAACAAAATATTACTTATAGTTTTAAACCAAGTTAAGAAATAAAGAAAGAATGATAAATGTTAATTATAAAAAAGATTAAATGAAAATAAAAAAACAAAAATTTAAAAAATGTTTTATTAGTATGTACGCAAAAGAGAACGATGATAAAGACACATTAAACATGAAACAAAAAACACGCCTTACACAAACCTTAAATTCAGTCACTTGGTTTTATTTTCAATTGTATATTCAAAGCAAAATAAACTAAAGGGCTTATTCATAATAAATTTTTGATTATGATAATACAAGAAATATTACATAGAAATAGAAAATTGATCTTATAAGCATTAAATATTTTTTGTGAATAAGACCTCATATCTTTTACAAAATCAGCCCAAAAACAAGGACTTTGTTAATACGACTGTTTTTAATCTTTTTATTTGCATGTTTCGAAATAATGTTTATTCTTTAGAAACGAAGCATAAAATTAAATAAGACAAATTAAAACTTACTTTATTCTTCATGTGTTAATCTGTAACCCATAGCTTTAAGCATAGACATAATATTTATAAGAGAAGTGACGAAGTGATTTTCGGCGTAACCAGTATAAAAGAGATATATTTTTTTTTTTCTTGATCAAGAATAACGATTGAGCAAATCAGGATATTTTTAAGCTACTTTTAGCCATTATCGAAACTGATTCATTTTTCGGTTATCTCTAATTGTATTTCATACCGAATCAGTAATATATTTAGCAAAATAAACATAATGTACAGTTGCGTAGGAAATATTTATGAATTTTATAAATTATATTCTCTCTTAGTTAACAAACCATCAAATTAAATACATCCTTAAACTCATCGCATCAATATCGGTTAGAAAATTGTTCATGTGGAATATTTCACGAGTAAGCGGAACAAGATTTACAAAAGGGTAAATCATGTTCCGCGACTGCTGGTAAGCGAACAATTTTTGGATATTCCAATGTCTCGTTATGTCTACAGTTGTGTTCTGCCTGAATAAATTATTTCCTTTCAACGATTTAATGCTACGAACAAATTAAACATGTTAAGTGTTTTTTTTATTCATTTTTATTAAGTAGAGACATTTTATTCAACATAATCAATGTAATTTATATTCTGTGGAAATCAGAATTGAACGAATCTTTCAGCAATGCAGCTTAAATAATATCTACTGATCACTAATAGAATGATCATACCGATTATACGATATTAAAATAAGAGAAAACCCGATTTCGAATTGTTCGTATTATAGTATTTCAAAATTGTATAACGATCACCTTTAAATAGGCTTAACTCAAAATGGTATTGCAACTGTGAAATTATTTTTTAACAGATTCTTAAAAAAAACTGCTACATTATTTTGAATTTCCCTTTAATTTATGGCTGTAGAGGGCCAAAAATGAAATCTGTTGATGAAAATGTTTCATTAAAAAATCTGCTGATGAATATTTATAATTCAGAGTTTTTTCTTAAAAAGCTGAAAATCAAGATACATTATGCTGATACGACAAAATTAGTTTTCAATATCATTGAAAAACCTTTAAAATTAAATTTATGTGGTGCAAATCTATATATTTTCGAGATATATATGATTACTAAGGGATTTGAGATACTGAGAATTATAAAACTTCACCCCTACTATTATCAAAATTGATTTGTATTATTTAAGAGATATGTTTCGGCTTTCTAGGCTTACGCATACATATGTGGATGAAAGTTTGTATACATCAACTTGTTATAACTCGTTTGCTTAAAATTTAAAAAAATGTCCCAATCAGGTAATTTTTGCAGTTATTTCAATACTGTAGACTACGTTTTGATTGTGTTAATTAAAAATTTTATATTATAAATTTATTTTATTATTGATTCAAAGAAACAGAACCACTTTTAAACGTTATTAAAATAGAAAATTAAACATATGAATATCGTATACATGATGAAAGTTCACTTATAATGAAAACGTTGATATATTACGACTATGAAAATGTTTATAAACATTTCGACTTATAAACAAATCGACTCCTTGATTTTAAGCACTCGAATAAAATCGTGGGCTTGGGAAATTAATAGAAAGAACGTTTTAAAATTATTGTTGCTAATTTTATTTAAAAAATTTATTTTCACAAGTCTTGTTGAAGTTGTATTTAAAAACAAACAATTTCGAATAAAGTCTTGCAAAACAAAAATATTTTACAAATACATAATATATTGTTGTTTTAAGAAATTTTGTTTTTTATTGCTTGATATAGCAAACGAAGCTGTCTATTTTTTAATGAGATTTATTTCCGCAAGATTTGTTTGTGTTAACAGGAATCTGTTCCTGGATAATAAAATATTAAATATATTGAAGTATAAAATCAGACTAATACATTAGTCTATCTAATTACACTGCTCAGCAGCCAAATCCTCCTTTGAATAAAACTATGTGGACTATATGGATTTTTTTATGGAAATTTTTTATGGGTGTGGCAACTCTTTGCCCCTAACTTAGCTAGCTACATAGATATATTTCACCCTAACTCGAGAACGAGTCATCCGATTTTAAAAAGTAAAACAACAGATGTGTAACAAAATTTTATTTATTTTAGTCAATAAGAATTTTTCTTTATCTCATCATTTTGGAATTATTCAAAAATTAAACGAGAAAAAATTTTTTTCCTGCAAAATTTGTAATTTAAAAAAATTGAATTTAAGAAAACTTAAAGCAAATATTCAACACTGCACTTTGGCTAATACTGGAAACAAAAAAAGCTGCAAAGCATAAAAAATCGGTTGAAAAAGTTTAGATTTCATTTTTAGTTTACCGCAGGTACCCAATATTGTAATGCAACCAACCTTACATATGTATGACGATAGCATTTCGTTAGGTGAGCAGGTAATGGAACTAAAGTGCAAGGGTATTTTGCATAGTTCTTGGATTTAAAAATTATAATATAGTATTTTTTATTAACCTGTAATTCTAAATCGAGAACATTAGAGTAGATTCTAATATTTATTGTAGTAGTATACATATGTTGAAATTGATGGACAATAAGTGGGTCAGTTTTAATTTGATATCGTGCGGTGTTATATGATTCAACACATGAGTTTTTCATAAAAGTTCAGTAGATGAAACCAGCTGCGCTAAAGGGATACTAAAAAAGTTGTAAACTCTTTTTTTAATACAAATAATATTTAATGAATTCGACATTAATAGCCTATTTCTGATTTAAGAAAGAATACCTTCATTCGCATTCTATGAGAAAGAACATTGATTCCGATTTCTCTACATTATTTCTAAGCTTAGAAAGTGTTTTTTTTTTAATCAGAAATGGGCTATAAAATCTTAAAGATTGGTTGGTTTAAGTTAAAAATATAAGTTTTGTGCTATACATATTTTTATTAAATTTTGCTAAATACAATTGAAAATAATGCTGAATTTTAATAAAAACTAATACAATTTATTTCTTCTCTTCCTGTAAACTAATTTCGTTCGCAAGACTTCAATTAATATATTTTATTTTTATTTTGTATAAGAGTCTAAATCGTTCTTCCGCTCGTTTTAAGTAAAAATCTGTGGTCAAGGTAATATAATATATGCAGATGTGTAAAATATGCAGATGAATGAGCTCTAAATTAAATTATATGTGCTTGATCAAGGGACATCCAACAAAACAGGTTGTGGCCAACTTGAGGCTATTTAAAAATATATGTTTTTCGATTTGATTTACTCAAAGCTTTTCTGAATGCTTATATTTGGGGCGCCCTCGATCGTCTTAAATTAAAGCCCGCAGTGAAAGGAATCAAAAAATGTAAATGATCAAAAATGTTTGTCTCAAACGAACAACTATACGAGATCGACGCAAGTCAAGTTAAGCTACAAGCCCATTCAAATCAACAGATTTAGGTTGCAGAAAGCTGCTGCATCGTAACAGAAGTTCGATGGGAAAAAGTAAATAAATCTGTTATTTTTTAACACTAGAACGAATTCACAAAAAATGCCTTTGCCCAAACTTATATTGAGGGTGGACAATTAAGCTACTGATGATTTAATTCATGATTTACTACTTTGAAGAATATAGACGACATACAGGCGTGCAAAGTGTACGTCATGCAATTTTGTAGCTTTTATTCTAATATAATTTTGTTTTAGCATTGATTTCCTCACACACGCAAATTTCTTGCATTAGAACAGAAATTCGACAATTGTTATTTGTATGTCTTAAGAAGACGGCGGTTAACGAAGCAGAAAGTGACAGGTTCGATAAATATTCAAAATGTTGAAATTTTCCAAAGGAAAAGACATAAAAATATATACACACATACAATAAATATTACACAAAAGAAAATTGAATCCAACTGTTTTCTTGTCAAATGTTTTATATTGTGTTTTCCCACTTTTTAGACGGGACAAGACGTGTCAAAAATAAAAATAATGAGAATAATTAAACGCTTTAAATGCTTTATACGTACATACATGTGTATTGAACATTGTATTTCACGTTAATTGAACAAAACATAAGAAAACATAACAAAAAACAACAACAAAATAGTTATTAATTTAGTTTTAATTAGAAAAATAGATTTAAGAAATGTCTACACAAACCCAACTACCAGACTCCTACTTTCAAAGAAAATATAATAAATTATTTATTGTCGTCCAACTAAAAATTTGAAAAAGTATTACATGCCCTTCATCCAAAGTGTGTGTAAGTGTGTTGAATAAATATAATTATTATTAATATGATTGTAAGTTTAATAAAAAAAATAAATAAATAAAAACTTTAATAATTGTTCACAAGGGGTGCCCCTTAAACCTTTAAAGCATTAAAAACCCCCTATGAAAATCCCTTTGTAAAGTATATTAAAAATATAAATGAAGAATAAAAGTTTTATTAAAAAAGTAGTCTGATTATAACTAAAACAATTATAAATAAAAAGTCTTTAAATTGTGAAATCAAATAAAAATCTTTTAAAAGCACTAGAAAGTTAAACAACAAAAAAGGATAATAAAAACCTCACTATTCTATTACAAACATGAATAAAATATATGTGTTTAATTTCTTATATGTATTCAAAAAGAATACATATATTTATTCAATGAACTAAAATTTCCCACATACCATAAATAAACTTAACCTTAAAAACTAATTTCACATTAGGAAACTCCCAACTCTCAAACTTTTGTCATAGCAATAGTTATTTTTTTCGCTCTTTCACTGTTTGTGTGCTCAATATAAAATTTATGAAATACGTATAAGAACACAATATTTCCATTAAAATTCATATGATAAAAATATCCTTTATTAATTCGATTTTTATTACCTTTGGCAAATAGGATAAGACAATGTTTAACCTATCCGTTAGCGGTTTACTCGTTGGAATTCAAGAAAATATTCCAGACAAACAATGGAATAGCAAAGGAATATAATAAATTCCAATATATTACTAGACAAACCTAAACAAATGTATCAATACTTAAAGTTCACCGGCCATCTTGCAGAAACGTAGTTACATGCAAGACAGTGAATCTTAAGTATAAGTAACAAATTTATTTTATAAACTTATTCGACCTTATTTTTTTATATTAATTTATTATGTTTATTTAAGCAAAAGACCTATTATTTTTTATTTTTGATATAAAAATTATGTGTTTATTCCAATCAAACTTATTGCTAACTCATATATTGAAGGTTCAGATGGCGCCAGTAATGGCCCGCCTATCGAAAAATGACCCGGAGTAAAAGCCACTGACTCATTAGGACTATCTGACATAGGAAATAGTGGTCGCGAACTTAACCACGCCTCTATACTCGCAATTACAGTCGAAACCTCTTTAAATGTATACTTAACAGATTGAGCCACCTTTCGAAAATGATGTGCAAAACTTGTGACAGCCGCCTCCCAGTGTCCCCGCATATGGGCCACACCAGCTTGAATAAAGCGCCATGAAAGACCCTGAACTCCTAATTTTGAACATAGAAGCTTGACTTTTCTTCAAAAAAGTACGAAAATCTTCTTCAATTTCCCGTGAACCACCTATGAAATTTGTGCCATAATCAAAAAATACTGTTTGTGGATAACCTCGTCTAGCAATAAAACGATGAAAAGCAGCCAAGAAGGAATCCGATTTCAAATCTGTCGTAGCTTCTAAATGGACTGCCTTAGTTGAAAAACATACAAAGATACAGACATAGGCTTTTGGTATTCGATAAGATCGACCTGTAAAATTTCTCAAGTCAAAGGGACCTGCGAAATCTAAACCAGTAGTAGTGAAAGGACGATCTAAAGTATTTGCTCTGGAGGCAGTGTAGCCATGATTTGATTGCACGTGTGTTTCTTATCTAAAATGCAACGCTACCAGCGATTTACCATAGTGCGAACTAATATTTTTGGCCGTGGGACCCAATATTTAACGCGTATAATTCGCAACATCAGCTGATTCCCGCCATGAAGCGAAATGAGATGTACAAACTCAGGTTTGTACATCTCACATCTCAGCTATGGATGTGCTGTACACACCATTGTTAGCAGAGATGGCCGCCTTACTGTCGGTAAAGATATAGATATCGTTCGATATCCTATAATACCTCAGCCATCTAGCTGCACGAGTGATAGCAGAAATTTCGGCTTACACGATGCAACCGTCCTGAAGCCTAAATGAAGCTCTTACGTTAAAGTTCTCCACGTAAAAACCCCCGCTTACATTAGTTCCCCTCTTAGATTCATCAGTGAAGACCCTAACGGAATCTGCGGGAAATGAGAGTCTAGAAGCCTGTTCCCTGTCCTCGACAAGAGAATGGAAAAGTCGGCCAAAGAAAGGTTTTGGTGCACAATAGTCAACGTTGTCGTGGATCCCAACGTCTTGGTATTCCATCAGAATCCTGGAGTGCCCATAGTCAAACCTTGACCATTAGCAAGCAGCATTCAACCTGACCGCAGAAAATAGGGCCAATTGCTTGGCCAGAATGTCCACTGGGAGCCAATTCAACATGGTGAAGAGTGCCCCAGTTGGAGTCGATCTGAGCACGTCTGTATCAGCCTCGCTACTGATGGAGTGAGGAAATTCCGGCTTGAAGGGAAGCGTTACTGCATAACGCCTGTCTGATCCGAAAATACCACGATTAATTTCACTCAAAATTATAGTATTAAGAGAAAAATAGCAAAATTCACAAAATAAATAAAACATAAAGAGAGTTTAATTTAAATATGTTACGACCTTCAGCTTGAAATAGAAGAAACATAAATTTCTAAGGTACATTAACATACAGATATATATATATATATATATATATATATATATACATATATACACTTGTACATATATATATATATATATATATATATATATATATATTGTTACGTTTTTAGACCTTTTCGTAAAAACGGTTTTATTACTTATCCTTCAAGGATTCGTTTTATTGCATCAAATTAAAACACGGACAAATGAATTTAGAAATATAACGCGGCAACAATTTATTTATTACTTTATTTACACGAGTACTTGTTCTACTCAACACTTAGCGATGTTAACACGTCTATGTCTGATATCACACTGATTATTGCTGAGTTCTGGCAGCGCCTTTATATAGCAAAAATGACGTCGTCTGGTAACCTCGCGAAAGTTCTGGGTATGGTGGTTGTATTTTACTTGGCATGTGTGTGTTTGTATGACAATGCTGACTTGTTTGGTTTGCTTATGGTAACTATGTGTGTTTGAATGTATGAGTGTTCTGTGTGTTTTACCTATGGTAACTATGAGTGGTTGTATGAATGAGTGTGTGGTTTTGTTTCTTCTACGTGTATATGGCTGTGTATAGTTGTGAATCTATTTAGTTTTATTAGCAGCGAATACTTGCATACAAGATCATTAAGAACAACATCTCTTAGCATTGATGCTACTATGTTTGTTGTTGTTGTGGTTTACTCTTATTGGCACAGCCTTGAATGATCTTGTATATTCTGGAGTATTCCATTTCCGTTAATTTGAATATTATCTCTATAGTGTTTGTAACATTTTGACAACTATAGATAATATTGCCAGTGCTGCCAAGTACATATAGCCACATTATCGTTTTATTTAAATCTTTTTCTAATCTTTGTAACACTGCCGCCCACTTAAGCCTGTTCGTCCCGAATAGGCATACAATCACCTCTTCCATAGTGCGCCAATCGTTCGAGATGTACTATCTTCATTTGCGACCTTGGGCTATTGTGCTTCTGTATCCGGTATACAACGTCATTCACTCTCTTAATCACTTTATACGGGCCATCCCAGTGAGTCTGTAATTTTGGGGACAATCCTTTCTTTCGTTGTGGGTTATACAGTAAACCCAATTGTCCTTCAATAAATCCCTCCGAGTTTGCTGCGCGGTCATACCTAGCCTTCATCTTGTCACTGACCATCTTGATTCTATTGCGCACGAACTCATGCAGTTCGTTTAAATCCTCCTTCTCCTGGGACGTAATAGCTCCTTCCTCTACAGTTGGCTTAACACCAAATTCCAAATCACCAGGTAGTTTTAATTCCGTCCCGAAGATAATTTTGGCTGGCGTTCTCGATGTTGAGTCGTGTACAGCTGACCTATATGCCATTAAAAATTTGGGGATGTGCTCGTCCCAATCCCTCTGATGGGTGCTTACTACTTTTCGTAGGTACTCTTCTAAGGTGCGATTGAACCTTTCTACCATGCCATCAGACTGTGGATGCAGCGGGGTCGTTCTGGTTTTCTTTATCCCATACAACTCGCACATTTCCCTGAATATGGCAGACTCGAAATTCCTTCCTTGTTCGGAATGTAATTCTATTGGGACACCATATCGATATACCCAGTTGTTGACGAAAGCATTTACAATTGTCTTTGCTTCCTGGTTAGGTATAGCATATACCTCTGGCCATTTACTGAAATAGTCCATTACCACAAGTACATAACGATTTCCGGCTTCGGTGACGGGAAAGGGACCTGCTACATCCATTGCGATCCGCTCGAATGGTGCTCCTGAGATGTATTGTTGCAGCTGTCCCCGGCTTCTTCTTACTGGGCCTTTGGCTGCTATGCACTGTGGGCACTTTGCTATCCACTCAGCTACGGCTTGTTGACATCCAACCCAATAAAAACGCTGTTTCAGTTTCTCAAGTGTTTTTGTTACTCCAAGATGACCGCCACTGGGTCCATTATGAAACTCCTGTAAAACTTCACGTATCTTGGAGTATGGCACAACTATTAAATTTGAAGTTGTTTTGCCATCTACACTTTCCCATACGCGGTATAAACACCCTTTTATTACATTAAGGCTGTTCCACTGAGCCCAATAAGATTTGGCGAGTGGGCTTTCAGCCGAAATTTCATTCCGGGATGGTCGTCTGTCCTCTTCTTTGGCCGCAATAATTTTCCTTAGTATATCGTCGTCTCTCTGTGCCGCTGACCAGTCCTCATCAGGGCCGATGTGCATTAGCCGAACATCCACAACGCCTTCCTTTTGCTCGGTTCTAACACAATGTTTACACTCTAAACAGCACGGTCTTCTCGAAAGAGCATCCGCATTGTTATGCTTTGTGCCCCTTCTATGCTCAATGCTGAAGTCGTAGCTCTGCAGGCGCTCAATCCACCTTGCCAGTTGCCCTTCAGGATTTTTAAACTGCAATAGCCATCTCAGTGCAGAATGATCGGTCCTTAATGTAAAGTGTTGACCATACAGGTACTTATGGTAATGTTTAATGCATTCCAATACCGCCAGAAGCTCACGTCGTGTCACACAGAAGTTCCTCTCAGGTTTTGAGAGTACACGGCTATAGTACCCTACGACATTCTCAGTGCTATTAACTACTTGGGATAGCACACCCCCTATGCCATAACCGCTCGCATCAGTATCCAGCACAAATTTTTCTCCAGCTATGGGATACGCTAGCACTGGTGAAGTACATAATAATTCTTTGAGTTTCTGGAAGGATTTTTCCTGTGGCTCGCCCCAATGGTATGGCTTTGACTTCTTTGTCAGCTCATGCAAGCTTGCAGCTACACTGGCAAAATTCGGCACAAAACGTCTGTAGTATGTGCAAAGGCCCAAAAAGCTGCGCAATTCATGAAGATTTTTAGGTAGATGCCAGTCCCTTACTGCTTTTATTTTATCTTCATCTGTTGAGATTCCGTCTGCTGTAACACGATGCCCCAAATACTTTACTTCTTTCTGGAACAATGCACATTTCTTCAAGCTGAGTTTCAATCCAGCTGATGATATCCGTTTAAGAACTTCTGCCATGTTTTTGAGGTGTTCATCAAAAGTTTTCCCCATCACGATTATGTCGTCGAGATATACCAAGCATGTCTTCCAGTGAAGTCCTATCAGTACCTTCTCCATTAGGCGTTCAAATGTGGCCGGAGCATTGCAGAGACCAAATGGCATAACTTTGAACTGCCATAATCCGTTGCCGACACTGAAGGCAGTTTTCTCCTTATCTTTCTCTGCGATCTCCACTTGCCAATATCCGCTTCGCAAGTCCAGCGTAGAGAACCATTTGGTACCAGCTAGCGTGTCCAAAGTGTCATCGATCCTGGGGAGCGAATAACTGTCCTTCTTGGTTATGTCATTGAGCTTCCTGCAGTCTACGCAGAATCTAGTACTGCCATCTTTCTTTTTAACTAAGACTACAGGCGAACTCCAAGGACCAGAAGATGGCTCAATTACACCATCACGCTCCATTTCACTTACAAGTTCTTTTACTTTATCTCGCTTTGCTAGTGGTACGC
Organism: Linnaemya vulpina; assembly: GCA_963675445.1. Taxonomy (NCBI): domain Eukaryota; kingdom Metazoa; phylum Arthropoda; class Insecta; order Diptera; family Tachinidae; genus Linnaemya; species Linnaemya vulpina. Next base: position 63,612,821 of record OY776278.1, on the reverse strand, counting down.
TTCTGGGTGGCTGTTTAATCGGCCTAGCTTCGCCTGTGTTAATTTCATGTTTAACCAATGCAGTTCTACCCTGGCTTTGGCTTGCCATGGCGAAGATACTGGCATGCCTTTTTAGTAACTGCTTGGCTTTATTTTTATCTGTCGCTGATAGACCTGCTACCCATTTCTCTACGTATTCCTCAAATTGTTCACGTTCTTTTGCGGACAAATTAGTAGGCTCTATCTTCCTCTCGCAGTTTATTATTGCCTCTGCTGGAGTACACTGGCCAATATCGGAATATTCTTTGATGACTTTTTCATGGTCTGACAAGTTAAGCACTCTTATAGGGACTATTCTTCCTTCACTAGTTTTCACTAGAGCTTTCGCTGTTATAAGCTCTCTCTTTAGATCTGCCGGTTCTACAACCCACAACCGATTGTCCTCACAATCTCCCTTCATCCGCGCCCATATGACTGTTTCAGACTGCGGCGGTATTGTCTGACTCTCAATAGCAAATACTCTTGTTACTTGCGGTTTCTTGTCATATCCAACATCAAGGGGTATTTCCACATTACGCCAAATCATCAGCTGTTGTCCCATATGTAGATTAATGCCGTGATTAATCATAAAATCGGCAACAATAAACACATGTCTCACGCTGATGTTGGCTATAGTCACCTTCACTTCAATCTTACCATAGACAGTGGCAGGCTCTCCAGTAGCTGTACGTAGCCGAATATTGCTTAACCGCTCGCATTTCCCCTTTACTATATCGGGCCTTATTATTGACTGCGATGCCCCTGTGTCTATGGTAAGTACGTGCTTTTCCCCGTTGATGTGTCCGGACGCAGTGAGGTTGCTGTTTCTCTGCTGCATCACTGATATGGAGATTGTGGGGCCCTCGTTTGTGAGAGCTAGCTCTTGCCCCTTAGTGCTAGCTCGTTTTAGTTTAACGGGGACTCTTGGGATGTTGTTTGGTTCACCCGTTTGCTGTTTCTTGGTGGCGAAACAGATCTACCTCTCTTCCTTTGTGCTTTGCAGCTGCGCTGAAAATGACTTGTTTTTCCGCAGTTAAAGCACTTAGGCTTTTCTTTGATAGCCTTCTCTGCCAGCAGCTGTCGCATTGCCTCCTTAACGCTAGCCACTAGGTTGCTATCCTCCTCAGATAAAGCCTTCACATTCCGCACTTTACATATCTGTGGCAGTCTCTTGAGCCAGCGCAAATGACACAGTTTCAGCGAAAGTGGATTTCTGCGTAGCGCACACCGCCAGTTTAACATCAGAGTCGCGAATGCCGTTAACGAAAGCCTCAGTTTTAAAATGGTCCAGGAACGGGTGACTCTCGCCTGGATATGTGAGCTGCACTAAACGCTCGATTTCCATTGCGAAATCTTGTAGAGATTCGTTAGGCTTCTGAACTCTACATCGCAATTCCATTCTGTATAAATCGCGCTTGTGCTCACCCCCATACTTGCGTTGCAATGCTGCCATTATTTCATTATAGTTGTTTCTGCAGCTTACTGGCACAGTTTCAAGTACCTCTGCGGCTGTACCTTTTAAGCATCCCATCCATTTCTGCTAGCAACCGTCTCGAACTGGAATTTGAAGATGCCTAATGGTACGCTGCCGTCGAAGCATGGCGCTTTTATCCGCGCAGAAACTTCCGCAACTGCTCGTACTGGCCCGCCACTACACTCCAGGTTATGCATTTTGTCCTCTAGAGCATGCAATTTCTCTTCGAACTCCTTTGCATGCTCCTCCAGCTCTGAAAATTTATTCTCAATAGCATCCACCCTCCTGTTAATGGCTTCAGAAACCTCTACGAGGGTCTCGTTCGTGGCTTTATTTGACTCCTGTATTTCGGCTACAAGCTTTTCCTGCATCTGCTGAGAGTTCTGTTTTATTTCAGTTATTTCGGCTACAAGCTTGTCACTGTTGATCATTGATGCCTCCTGCATCTGCTGAGAGTTTTGTTTTATTTCAGTTATTTCGGCAACAAGCTTGTCCTGCATCTGCTGAGTTTCGGCTACAAGCTTGTCCTGCATCTGCTGAGAGTTTTGTTTTATCTCACTTATTTCGGCTACAAGCTTTTCCTGCATCTGCTGAGAGTTCTGTTTCATTTCGATCATCATAGCAGCGAACATTGAATTTATGTCCATGCTGCTGGTCGTGGCAGGAGGGCATACCTGCACATCGTCTTTGTCCTCAAACTCGTATGTCCCGATGTCCATGCCGCGATTCTTAAACTCATCTATCAGCCTCTTCTGCAGTTCAGCCTTGTTACCTGCAGTTGGCAATTCAAGCTTGCTGAGCTCCTTTTTCAGCTGTTCAACTTTTAACTCATCAAATTTCATGATTATTTATTTTAATTTTATGTCCTTTTTTTTTAATGTCCTTTTATTTTCCTTTCTTAAATTGCAATGTCCTTTTAATTATTTTTGCAATCCCACTTCTGACACCAATTGTTACGTTTTAAGACCTTTTCGTAAAAACGGTTTTATTACTTATCCTTCAAGGATTCGTTTTATTGCATCAAATTAAAACACGGACAAATTAATTTAGAAATATAACGCGGCAACAATTTATTTATTACTTTATTTACACGAGTACTTGTTCTACTCAACACTTAGCGATGTTAACACGTCTATGTCTGATATCACACTGATTATTGCTGAGTTCTGGCAGCGCCTTTATATAGCAAAAATGACGTCGTCTGGTAACCTCGCGAAAGTTCTGGGTATGGTGGTTGTATTTTACTTGGCATGTGTGTGTTTGTATGACAATGCTGACTTGTTTGGTTTGCTTATGGTAACTACGTGTGTTTGAATGTATGAGTGTTCTGTGTGTTTTGCCTATGGTAACTATGAGTGGTTGTATGAATGAGTGTGTGGTTTTGTTTCTTCTACGTGTATATGGCTGTGTATATGGCTGTGTATAGTTGTGAATCTATTTAGTTTTATTAGCAGCGAATACTTGCATACAAGATCATTAAGAACAACATCTCTTAGCATTGATGCTGCTATGTTTGTTGTTGTTGTGGTTTACTCTTATTGGCACAGCCTTGAATGATCTTGTATATTCTGGAGTATTCCATTTCCGTTAATTTGAATATTATCTATATAGTGTTTGTAACATTTTGACAACTATAGATAATATTGCCAGTGCTGCCAAGTACATTATTAAATCCGGAAGATTTAATTAAGAAACATCGTTTACGCAGTAGTTCAATCAATATTTATTTAACTTATAACTTAAATTAGGTAATTAACTTAAGACAACGTGTGTTTCTGCCAGTATGTAAAGTGCAAGTGAGTTTATGATGAAATACAATATTTATATGTGTGGTAACTGTTCTGCATATCATAAATATATGCATAATATATATGTACATATGTATGCACATAATGTATGTTCAAAAGAAAAAAGAGTGGAATGACGGAATTCCATTTGCACAGTGGGGCGAGTACTTAACACCCCTTAACGCCCAGATGCAGAAAAGAATTGTGGAACTTTTCTGTGACGTTTCGAACGACGTGGTGTAGGTTGAGCAGAAGAAGTTGGTGTATGCCTGCGGTGAGATGGCGGCGATTGTGGTGAGCTTGATGAAGTACCTGTTAATGCGTTTGGCGATGGTGTTTTCACTGGTGAAGGCGCAGACGAATATTCAACATCGCTTTCAACTGCGTTATCCGATGTTAAAGTTACATCGATACTTTCTTCAGCAGTCGCATCATTCCAGTTTCTTGAAAATTCCAGATCAGAATCCACGCTAGAAATTCGGCTGCGAATTTGGTCAAAATGACGCTTAACTATACGACTATCTGGAAGGCGCACAGAGTAGGACACTGGTCCAGTTTGCGATTGTATGTGACCCGTTATCCACTTCGGACCTGAAGTATAGTTGCGGACCCATACAAGGTCTCCTCCTTTAAATGATTCGTTAATGGTTATTTTTTCTATAGAATTTGACAATTCATGTGGATGAATCTTGTCAAAGTAAGTTTTGAGCTGTCGATTAAACAGGAGTTCAGCTGGTGAGCGTCCTGTCGTAGCATGTGGACTTATGTGTTGATTAAATACGAAACGGATAAGATCCAATTCAATATTTGAATTAAGTGGCATTTTCTTCAAATAATCTTTTGTTGTCTGAACCATGCGTTCAGCCTGTCCATTTGTCGATGGATGAAAAGGAGCACTTCTGACATGGCGTATCAAATTATTTTCCATAAATCTTTGGAACTCAGCTGATGTAAAAGCTGTTCCATTATCAGAGACGATGACATCAGGTAGGCCATGTGTAGCGAAAAGTGATCGCAATGATCTAATTGCACATTGTGATGATGTGGATTTGACGATGTGTACTTCCAACCATTTGGAATACGAATCGACCACTAGAAAAAACAGTTTACCTTGAAATGGCCCGGCAAAGTCTATATGTAACCGTGACCATGCAGTTTGAGTATTTTCCCATGGGTGAACTGGTGCTTTAACTTTTTCGTGGCGAGTTCCTTGGCATTGAGTACAAAGTTTTACCGTGTTTTCTATTTGGGAATCCATATTTGGCCACCATACATAACTTCTTGCCAAAGCCTTCATTTTTACGATACCAGGATGTCCCGCATGTAGAGCATGAAGAATAGCTTGTCGACTCATGGGAGGGATAATAGTTCTATTGCCCCACAAAAGGCATCCCTTGAGTGAAGTAATCTCATTGCGTCGCATAAAGTAGGGGTATGCTTGATCATCGCGAGGAATAAAAGTTGGCCACCCCCTTAACGCCCAGCTGAGGACTTTAGCTAGGAGTGAATCTTTTGCAGTTTGTTTGGATACATTTTTAGCATTGACCACTTCAGTGTTGGCTAGTTCAATCATTAGAACTTCATCTTCTTTGGTTTCCAAATCGTTCTCTGTTCCGTCTGGTAGTCGGCTTAAGCAGTCGGCATTGCCCATCTTCTTGCCTTCTCTATAGACAAGGTCAAAATCGTAGGCGTTCAGAAAAATGCATCGGCGAAGCATAACATTTGATAATATAGCTGGAGTTGGTTTTGTAGTGCAAAAAATTCCCAAAAGTGGACGGTGATCAGTCACCAATGTAAATTTTCTGCCATGTAAATAATCGTGAAATTTTTTCACACCTGCTACAAGGGCGGTTGCTTCTCGATCGATTTGTGCATAATTTCGTTCAGTTTTCGATAAGGTCCTTGAATAAAATGCAATAGGCCGTTCAGAACCATCAGACAGCTTGTGACCCAACACAGCGCCGATGCCATAAGGTGAGGCATCACATACGACTACAAGTGGCAGACCTTCATCATAATGTGTGAGTACACTGTCAGATGTGATTAATTTTTTCAAATTACGAAAGGATATGTCATGTTTCTTTTCCCAATTAAACTGGCGATTTTTATCTAAAAGTCGATGCAGAGGTTCTGCTATTGTTGCCTTATTTGGTAAGAACGAATGATAAAAATTCAATAGCCCTAGAAAAGTCTGAAGTTGCTTCTTATCTGTGGGTGTGGGTGCATTTTGAATTGATTTAATTTTTTCAAGTGATGCCCTTATGCCAAGACTATCAACTTTAAACCCAAGAAAATTTATTGTGTTTACCCCAAAGTGGCATTTGTCTCTTTTTAAGCGAAGACCTGATGTATCAAAACACATCAAAACTTTATTCAAACGCTCAGCCAGTTCTGATTCATTTTTACCCATAACTACTACGTCGTCAAAATAGGGCAAAACGCCGGGAACATTTCTTAAAAGATTTTCAATAAAGTTTTTAAAAATGCCTGGGGCTGAAGATATACCAAATTGAAGTCGATTTACCTTAAACGCGCCCTTATGTGTTACTATAGTATGTAACAACGCAGACTTTTCATCGACTACAAGCTGTTGGTATGCTTGGGCAAGGTCCAATTTAGCAAAAATTTTTCCTCCTTCTATTGATGAAAGTAGGGAGCTTATTGGAGGAATTTGGAAATTGTGTGGCAACAGAGCCTTATTTAGTGTTGACTTATAGTCACCACAAATTCTAATAGTACCATCACTTTTAGGTACTGGGACAATCGGTGTTGCCCAGTCCGAATACTCAATCGGTTCTAAAATACCTTGATTGCACAGTCGCTTAAGCTCTGATTCTACTCGACCTCGAAGTGCCATTGGAATACGGCGAGCGGGAAGTCTAATTGGTTGGATATTTTCCTTTATATACAATGAAACCGGCTTACCAGTGAATTTACCAAGCTCTTTAGAAAAAAGATGTTCGAATTTCTTTAAAACCGTTTTAATATAATTCACTTCTTCAATTATATGTACGCCTTGAATGCTTATGCCGAGTTGATCAAACCAGTTGCAGCCCAATATATTAGTTTGAGTGCCATTAACAACTATAAGCGGTAGACCCTTGACTAACCTTTCATTATACCAAATATCAACATCAGCAACACCTCTAACAGGTACACTATTATGTTGAAAATCTTTCAATTTTAAATTGCACTCATGTAGCACTGGCTGTGCTGTTGGCCACAACCGACTGAAAGCCTCTGACGATACTATTGTATAATCTGATCCTGAATCGATTTCAAATCTACAAGACTGTTCATTGATTTTTACTACTATCGAACGCTTACGGGACTCCGATCCCAGTATGTGATTGATTGAATGCGATTTCGATCTACTAAAATTTTGCTGGTTTTTGTTGAACGGCTTCGACAGTGGTGAAGTAGCAGCATTTAGTTTCGATGACCGACAGACACGTTGTAAATGCCCCTTGATGCCACAGGTTGAACAGATTGTTTCTTTATGTATACACTGTGAGCGGGGATGATTTCCTCCACAACCATTGCAAGATTTGGTATCACTCGACCTGAGTTGATTTTGTGTTTTTTTGTGCTGTTTATTATGCTGGTTACGCTTAATTACTTGATTAATTTGGTCTGGCTGGCGAATTACCATGACATTTTTTAACGAAGTTTCAGCAGATGTTGCTCGATCTATAACTTTTTGTAATTGCAAGTCAGGTTCAGCGAGAAGGTTCCGTTGTAGAGCCTCATCTCGTAACCCACACACCAAACGATCACGAAGCATACGATCTAAAACGTTACCAAAATTGCAGTCAACAGCAAGTTTTCTCAAAGCAGCAATGTATTCTGAAAAACTCTCATTTGGTAGTTGGTCGCGTTTGTGGAATTTAAAAAACGACGCAATTTCCGATGGACGTGGAGAAAAGTGGTTCGTTAATAGTGTTTTAATGTCGGTAATTTCAAGCTCACTCACCGTTTTAGGAGACACCAATGACGACAGGAGATCATAAAGCGGTGCCCCAGCCAACGTTAAAAAAGTTGCCTTTTGACGATCAGCCTGTACGTCATTGGCTATAAGAAAAAGCTCAAGCCTTTCGTAGTATGTTGACCAATTGTCAGGACGACTTATATCAAACGGCTCCATTGTTCCCATAGAAGCCATTATGACTTTTTTATTGCCGTGGTAAGACGAACTGGCAGAAGATGAAGCCGCAAGAGATTCCTTTTCAGTCTTTACGGACATGGACTTCTGCCGTCAATATTTGATGGTGATATAATACAAATGCTGTCGCCAGTAATTGCGAGGTAATGATCTTTAAAGTAGCGTTAAATTTTGCAACGCTTTACTGTTCTTGTACACAAATGGAAAAGAAAAATCTGCTTGGAGATTGAATTACATACAGATATAAACGATTTTAAATTTTAGGAGTAAGGCCATCCTCGTCGCCAATATTAAATCCGGAAGATTTAATTAAGAAACATCGTTTACGCAGTAGTTCAATCAATATTTATTTAACTTATAACTTATATTAGGTAATTAACTTAAGACAACGTGTGTTTCTGCCAGTATGTAAAGTGCAAGTGAGTTTATGATGAAATACAATGTTTATATGTGTGGTAACTGTTCTGCATATCATAAATATATACATAATATATATGTACATATGTATGCACATAATGTATGTTCAAAAGAAAAAAGAGTGGAATGACGGAATTCCATTTGCACAGTGGGGCGAGTACTTAACATACATATAGCCACATTGTCGTTTTATTTAAATCTATTTCTAATCTTTGTAACAATATATATATATATATATATATATATATATAATTATATATATATATATATATATATATATATATATATATATATATACTTGTATATACATATATGTCAAAAGTAAAATAAAAAAATTCCATTCCACGGCTGGACAATTGAACATTTTCGTTCCATTAAAGTAATATTACTTTAATGAAAATAATAAACTATGACAAATGTTTTGATTTCATCAATAAATAAAACATATTTGATATTTATGAACGAAATTTGTCATTACCAGAAATCAGAGAAGTAAAAAGCCGGGTCCATAGTAAATGAAATTTTATTAAGGAATGGTTAAGGAATGTCTATATGCCTTTCCTAGGTGCTTCACTAATTTTTCAGTAGACTTTAACTACGTTGAATAGTTAATTTTGTAAGAGTAATAGTTAAAAAAATTTTTTTTTTTTATCGAACATAATCAATATATGAGTAAATATATTAGTATTGAAATTTTCAAACGTCTAAAAGATGCTTTTTAGAACTAAATATTGAGACATTTTTTTGGAATATAAACATATTTTTCTGCTTTAGAAATATCTGTACAGAAGAGTTATATTTTTATATATTTCCAATTTCGATATGACAACGCAATTTGACTATATAATATAATCTTTTGTTGCTGTTGTGTGTAACATGGTCACTCATTAGTCTTACGAATCTCATTGCTGTGCAGTAATCTAAACACGTTGGGAATCAATGGTCATATATTGACAGGACTTAACTGAACACTTTTAAATTTTGAGCGAATAAAAATAACATTATCTACATCGCAGAAGGATAGTAAAACTACAAAATATATTCTGCTACTTCATTTCCCTGAATATTTTTCCTTCTGCCGGACAACATGGAAAAACTTTGGCAATGAAATGTTAGTCTAATATCGCAATACAATTGAAACGGCATTATTGGTAATATATTTTTTAAGACATTGACAACTTTTTAGTACTCAATATAATTGAATTCCGGTAAACATTAAATAATTTAGCTTATTTTATACTCAGATGGACGCATGGTACTAAATTTATTTTTGAGAGCATTACAATTATTTTTCTATTATATATTGATAAAGTAAAAATTTTTTATTTTAAATATTCAACATAAAATCGTTTGATCAAATTATTTGACAATAGAGCTAAAAATAGGTAAATTAATGAAAATACATATGTCAGACGTTCTACTGCGAAGAGTATTGTTACAAAGTTTAGAAATAGATTTAAATAAAACGACAACGTGGCTATATGTACTTGGCAGCACTGCCAATTAATCTCTAGTTGTCAAAATGCTACACCCTGGTCAACACAATATAAATAATATTCAAATTAACAGAAATGGAATACTCTGGAATATACAAGATCATTCGAGGCTGTGCCAATAATAAGTGTAAATAACAACAACGAAAAACCTAGCAACATAAATGCTAAGAGATGTTATTCTTAATGATCTTGTACGCAAGTATTCGCTGCTAATAAAGCTAAACAGGTTCACAAGTATACACAGCCATATACACAGGAGAAGAAGAAACAAAACCACACAGAACACTCATCCATACAACCACTCATAGCTACCCTAGACAAAACACACAGAACACTCATACATACAACCACACATAGTCACCATAAGCAAAACACACAAGTCAGCATTGTCATGTATACAAACACACGTATATAGCTACATGTTAAGTAAAGTACAACCAACGACAACCATGCCCAGAAGCTTCGCGAAGTTACCAGACGACGTCACTTTGCTACATAAAGACGCTGCCAGAGCTCAGAGAGTCAGAGTGTGATATCAAATGTTGACACGTCTAGTGTTAACATCGCTATGTGCTTAGTAGTACAAATACTCGTATTAATAAAGTAATAAATAAAGTGTTGCCGCATTATATTTCTAAAATTGATTTGTCTGTGTTTTAATTTGATGCAATTAAACGAATCCGTGAAGGATAAGTAAAAACCGTTTTTACGAAAAGGTCTAAAAACGTAACAATTGGTGTCAGAAGTGGGATTGCAAAAATAATTAAAAGGACATTGCAATTTAAGAAGAAAAAAAGGACATTACACAACAACAAAAATTAAAATAAATAATCATAAAATTTGATGAGCTAAAAGTTGAACAGCTGAAAAAGGAACTCGGTAAGCTGAAATTGCCAAATACAGGTAACAAGGCTGAACTGCAGAAGAGGCTGATAGATGAGTAAGAATCACGGCATGGACATCGGGACATACGAGTTTGAGAATAAAGACGATGTGCCCTCCTGCCGATGTGACCAGCAGCATGGACATAAATTCAATGTTCGCTGCTATGATGATCCAGATAAAAGGAATCAGTGATGCACAAACAGCATCAAAAATCAGCATCAAGGATCAGCAGTGACAAGCTTGTAGCCGAAATAACTGAAACAAAACAGAACTCTCAGCAGATGCAGGAAAAGCTTGTAGCCGAAATACAGGAGTCAAATAAAGCCACGAATGAGACTCTGGTAGAGGTTTCTGAAGCCATTAACAGGAGGGTGGATTCTATTGAGAATAAATTCTCAGAGCTGGCGGATAGAGTCCAACATCTAGAAAGCGGTGGCCTGGAACAGCATGCAAAGGTGTTCAAAGAGAAATTGCATGCTCTAGAGGACAAAGTGCATAACCTGGAGTGTAGTGGCGGGCCAGTACGAGCAGTTGCGGAGGTTTCTGCACGGATAAAAGCGCCATGCTTCGACGGCAGCGTACCATTGGGTATCTTCAAATTCCAGTTCGAGACGGTTGCTAGCAGAAATGGATGGGATGCTGAAGAAAAGGCCATAGAGATGATTTTGTCCTTAAAGGGTACAGCCGCAGAGGTACTTGAGACTGTGCCAGTAAGCAGCAGAAACAACTATAATGAAATAATGGCAGCATTGCAGCGCAAGTATGGTGGTGAGCACAAGCGCGATTTATACAGAATGGAATTGCGATGTAGAGTTCAGAAGCCTAACGAATCTCTACAAGATTTCGCAATGGAAGTCACCCGTTCCTGGACCACTTTAAAACCGAGGCTTTCGTTAACGGCATTCAAGACTCTGATATTAAACTGGCGGTGTGCGCTACGCAGAAATCCACTTTCGCTGAAACTGTTTCATTTGCGCTGGCTCAAGAGACTGCAAGGATGGTTTTCAAGCCACAGATATGTAAAGTGCGGAATGTGGATGTTTTGTCAGAGGAGGATAACAACCTAGTTGCTAGCTTTACGGAGGCAATGCGACAAGTGCTGGCAGAAAGTGCTACCAAATAAAAGCCTAAGTGCTTTAACTGCGGAAAGAGAGGTCATTTTCAGCGCAGCTGCAAAGCATCAAGGAAGAGAGGTAGATCTATTTCGCTACCAAGAAGCAGCAAGCGGGTGAACCAAACAACATCACAAGCGTCCTCGTTAAACTAAAACGAGCTAGCACTAAGGGGCAAGAGCTCTCACAAACGAGGGCCCCACAATCTCCATATCAGTGATGCAGCAGAAAAATAGCAACCTCACTGCGTCCGGACACATCAACGGGAAAAAACACGTACTTACCATAGACACAGGGGCGTCGCAGTCAATAATAAGGCCTGATATAGTAAAGGGGAAATGCGAGCGGTTAAGCAATATACGGCTACGTACAGCTACTGTAGAGCCTCCCACTGTCTATGGTAAGATTGAAGTGAAGGTGACTATAGCCAACATCAACGTGAGACATGTGTTTATTGTTGCCGATATTGTCGATGAGGTTATTATTGGAGCCGGTTTTATGATTAACTATGGCATTAATCTATATATGGGACAACAGCTAACCTATATATGAGACAACAGATGGTGGATATGACAGCAAACCGCAAGTAACAAAAGTATTTGCTATTGAGAGTCAGACGTTACCGCCGCAGTCTGAAAAAGTCATGTGGGCGCGTATGAAGGGAGATTGTGGGGACAATCGATCGGTTGTGGGTCGTACAACCAGAAGATCTAAAGAGAGAGCTTATAACAGCGAAAGCTCTAGTGAAAACAATTAAAGGAGGAATAGTCCCTATAAGAGTGCTTAACTTGTCAGACGATGAAAAAGTCATCAAAGAAAATTCCGATGTTGGCCACTGTACTAAAGCAGAGGCAATAATAAACTTCGAGAAGAAGATAGAGCCTACTGATTTGTCCACAAAAGAACGTGAACAATTTGAGGAATACGTAGGGAAATGGGTAGCAGGTCTATCAGTTACAGATAGAAATAAAGCCAAACAGTTACTAAAAAGGCATGCCAGTATCTTCGCCATGGGAAGCTAAAGCCAGGGTAGAACTGCATTGGTTAAACATGAAATTAACACAGGCGAAGCTAGGCCGATTAAACAGCCACCCAGAAGCGTAACCCTAGCAAAGCGAGATAAAGTAAAAGAGCTTGTAAGTGAAATGGAGCATGATGGCGTAATTGAGCCATCTTCTGGTCGTTGGAGTTCGCCTGTAGTCTTAGTTAAAAGGGAAGATGACAATACTAGATTTTGCGTAGACTACAGGAAGCTTAATGACATAACCAAGAAGGACAGTTATCCGCTCCCCAGGATCGATGACACTTTGGACACGCTAGCTGGTACCAAATGGTTCTCTACGCTGGACTTGCGAAGCGGATATTGGCAAGTGGAGATCGCAGAGAAAGATAAGGAGAAAACTGCCTTCAGTGTCGGCAACGGATTATGGCAGTTCAAAGTTATGCCATTTGGTCTCTGCAATGCTCCGGCCACATTTGAACGCCTAATGGAGAAGGTACTGATAGGACTTCACTGGAAGACATGCTTGGTATATCTCGACGACATAATCGTGATGGGGAAAACTTTTGATGAACACCTCAAAAACATGGCAGAAGTTCTTCAACGGATATCATCAGCTGGATTGAAACTCAGCTTGAAGAAATGTGCATTGTTCCAGAAAGAATTAAAGTATTTGGGGCATCGTGTTACAGCAGACGGAATCTCAACAGAGGAAGATAAAATAAAAGCAGTAAAGGACTGTCATCAACCTAAAAATCTTCATGAATTGCGCAGCTTTTTGGGCCTTTGTACATACTACAAACTTTTTGTGCCGAGTTTTGCCAGTGTAGCTGCAAGTCTGCATGAGCTGACAAAGAAGTCAAGACCATACCATTGGGGCGAGCCACAGGAAAATGCATTCTTCAAACTCAAAGGATTATTATGTACGTCACCAGTGCTAGCGTATCCCATAGCTGGAGAAAAATTTGTGCTGGATACTGATGCGAGCGGTTATGGCATAGGGGGTGTGCTATCCCAAGTAGTTAATAGCACTGAGAATGTCGTAGGGTACTATAGCCGTGTACTCTCAAAACCTGAGAGGAACTTCTGTGTGACACGACGTGAGCTTCTGGCGGTACTGGAATGCATTAAACATTACTATAAGTACCTGTATGGTCAACACTTTACACTAAGGACCGATCATTCTGCACTGAGATAGCTATTGCAGTTTTAAAATCCGGAAGGGCAACTGGCAAAGTGGATTGAGCGCCTGCAGAGGTACGACTTCAGCATTGAGCATAGAAGGGGCACAAAGCACATCGGCCCTGATGAAGACTGGTCAGCGGCACAGAGGGACGACGGCATACTAAAGAGAACTATAGCGGCCAAAGAAGAGGACAGACGACCATCCCGGAATGAAATTTCGGCTGAAAGCCCACTCGCCAAATCTTATTGGGCTCAGTGGAGCAGCCTCAAGGGAATAAAACGGTGTTTATACCGCGTATGGGAAAGTGTAGATGGCAAAACAACTTAAAAATTAATAGTTGTGCCATACTCCAAGATAAGTAAAGTTTTACAGGAGTTTCATAATGGACCTAGTGGCGGTCATCTTAGAGTGACAAAAACACTTGAGAAACTGAAGCAGCGTTTTTATTGGGTTGGATGTCAACAAGCCGTAGCCGACTGGATAGCAAACTGCCCATAGTGCATAGCAGCCAAAGGCCCAGTAAGAAGAAGCTGGGGACAGCTACAACAATACAACTCAGGAGCACCATTCGAGCGGATCGCAATGGATGTAGCAGGTCTCTTTCCCGTCACTGAAGCCGGAAATCGTTATGTACTTGTGGTAATGGACTATTTCAGTAAATGGCCAGAGGTATATGCTATACCTAACCAGGAAGCAAAGACAATTGTAAATGCATTCGTCAACAACTGGGTATGTCGCTATGGTATCCCAATAGAATTACATTCCGACCAAGGAAGGAATTTCGAGTCTGCCATATTCAGGGAAATGTGCGAGTTATATGGGATAAAGAAAACCAGATCGACGCCGTTGCATCCACAGTCTGATGGCATGGAAGAGAGGTTCAATCGCACCTTAGAAGAGTACCTGCGAAAAGTAGTAAGCAACCATCAGAGGGATTGGGACGAGCACATTCCCAAATTTTTGATGGCATATAGGTCAGCTGTACACGACTCAACATCGAGAACACCAGCCAAAATTATATTCGGGACGGAATTAAAACTACCTGGTGATTTGGAATCTGGTGTTAAGCCAACTGTAGAAGGAGCTATTACTTCCCAAGAGAAGGAGGACTTAAACGAACTGCATGAGTTCGTGCGTAATAGAATCAAGATGGTCAGTGACAAGAGGAAGTCTAGGTATGACCGCGCAGCGAATTCGGAGGGATTTATGGAAGGACAATTGGTTTTACTTTGTAACCCACAACGGAAGAAAGGATTGTCCCCAAAATTACAGACTCACTGGGATGGCCCGTATAAAGTGATTAAAAGAGTGAATGGCGTTGTATACCGGATACAGAAGCACAATAGCCCAAGGTCGAAAATGAAGATAGTACATCTCGAACGATTGGCGCACTATGGAAGAGGTGATTGTATGCCTATTCGGGACGAACAGGCTTAAGTGGGCGGCAGTGTTACAAAGTTTAGAAATAGATTTAAATAAAACGACAATGTACTTGGTAGCACTGCCAACTAATCTCTAGTTGTCAAAATGTTACAACCCTTGTCAACACAATATAGATAATATTCGAATTAACGGAAATGGAATACTCTGGAATATACAAGATCATTCGAGGCTGTGCTAATAATAAGTGTAAATAACAACAACGAAAAACCTAGCAACATAAATGCTAAGAGATGTTATTCTTAATGATATTGTACGCAAGTATTGGCTGCTAGTAAAGCTAAACAGGTTCACAAGTATACACAGCCATATACATATATCAGAAGAAATAAAACTACATAACACACAGAACACTCATACATACAACCACACATAGTTACCATAAGCAAAACTCACAAGTCAGCATTGTCATGTATACAAACACACGTATATAGCTACATGTTAAGTAAAGTACAACCAACAACAACCATGCCCAGAAGCTTCGCGAAGTTACCAGACGACGCCACTTTGCTACATAAAGACGCTGCCAGAGCTCAGAGAGTCAGAGTGTGATATCAAATATGACGTGTTAACATCGCTAAGTGTTTAGTAGGTCAAATACTCGTGCTAATAAAGTAATAAATAAAGTGTTGCCGCATTATATTTCTAATATTAATTTGTCTGTGTTTTAATTTGCAATTAAACGTATCCTTGAAGGGTAAGTAAAAATCCGTTTTTACGAAAAGGTCTAAAAACGTAACAGTATAAAAGATTACGAACAGCCAAATACAGCACTTTTAAATTATCTTTATTTTATTCAAATGATACAAAATATGCAAACATAGTAGTGCAACGATAATGTTATTTAAAAAAAATTTTCTAAAATCTCAGCAATATGTTTTAGAATTTCTAAATTAAGTATTATCTTAAGCACCATTCAGCATTAAATTTTGTTTTAGTTGTAGTGAATTAAATAATGGTAGTAAGAGTTGTATTATTTGCTCGTGTATTATTAGGCAAACTTGCAACTTGTTGCTGCAATGAGTTTATAGTGATTGTTTAAGCTGAACTATACGTTTTGATACATATGCTTAGATTTGTCTAATAGTTTATTGTCTGTATATTTGTTATCAACATTGTTTGTTTGGAATATTTTCTTATGCCCAGTTTTTGACTTCGTATTTAAGTACAAAATTAGTTAATTTTTCATAAACTTAAGTTGTGTTTTAATACGCTTTAGTTTTTTCAGTCATATTTAAATACTTCAATTAATTTATGCCAAAAATGTGGAAGCACCATGAAATATGTAAACAAAAATCGCCATTGTTCAGAAAACATGTGTTTTGCTTATGATTCAAAGTACATATTTCAGGTGTTGTGCATGAAATTATTCTAAGTTTTTCAATTGTGTTAAGAGTCCATTTGTACAATAAATATTATATTATTGATTTTTGCTTTATTCTATTGATAATTAACGTATACATACAATATTTAGTTGAATCGTAGACCTGTTGTATTATAATAATATTCGTATTTCTATCGTTCGGCTATATGTCATGTTTTGAAAAAAACAATGAACATTAAATACATTTGATTATTTAATCTTACTTTCCCAATATTTCGAATAGCTTCGCTATTCATCTTCAGGGGAACAATTTAAATTAAACATTTTTTAATTATTCTAGTTTTTTTACGTCTTTTTTTCATTAATAAAATGGACTAATATTTTTAAGCTTAAGGTCTTTATTTTTATATTTATTAAATTATAAATAGCTTTTCGATATTTCGTCACTCCTTTGTGTAACTTCTTCAGGAAATATATTTTGTATTTGATGTGAAAAAATTATTTTTGTTTACGAAACAAAAATATGAAAATTATTTGTCAACAAAATACAAAAAGACACAAACAAAATTTAAATAAATTTAAAATACAGGAACAATAATAAACAATTTAAATCTATACATGCATATATAATTAAACAAGAAACATTCCTAAAATGAATTTTCAATACTACTTATATATACATATCTTAGAAACAAATTCAAGAAGTTTATAAACAAATATATACAAATTTAAAATACATATTATGACAAAATATTGAACATTATGTATAAGTACATGTATATATAATTCAAAAATATTTTTCTCTAAACATTTCTTAACTTTATATATGTATATATACATACATATAATATAAGCATATACAATCAACATGCATATTTTAATTGAACTTAAAATATGTGAACAATAACAAAATAATTAAACCTATACATATGTACATTTAAATGTAAAATTCTATCTTTTATTAGCTAAGTGTCTGTAATTTTGAGCTACATTGCTGTATCTGCCTTACAATGAATCCTTCTTGTGATTGGTGTATTTATTATGAGTAACATATCTAACATAAATTTACGTTTATAATTATTTTCTGTGTTTAATATTGAAACTTTTTCAAAGTTTAGATAATGATCAAACCTAGCACAATGTGAAGATAATGCTGTTTTCTGCGAATTTATATGTCTGTATCTTTGATCAGTCTTATGTCCTGCTATCCTATTTTTTAATTTATTCTTAGTTGTACTTATATACACCATATTACAATTCTCATTGTCGTTTCCATTACAAGGTATTTTATAAACCAAATTTTATTTATCTAATATATCTATTTTATCTTTTGTCTTACTAAAAAACCTGTTTAATGTATTATGTGTTCTATAAGCTACTGTATATTTTTCATAATCACATATTCCTGATCTACCAATGCGTTCTGATAATAATGATACATAAGTTAAGGATTTGTATATTTTTGCTTCATTTATATTTCTATTGATGTTACTTCTTCTTAATCCATATTGATAAATTAATTTATTTATTAACCAAATTGGAAAATCATTATTCCTTAATATGTATTTAATTCTATTATTATTTTTCCTATGAAACCTACTATCACTAATTGTTAGAACCTTGTCCACAAAATTCCTAGCTGTGTTTATAATAACTTTTTTATTGTGGTTTGAATAATAATTAATAATTCTTTCTGAAGATGTTGGTTTCTGGTACCAATCTATTAATAAATTTCTATTCTTCCTAATCATTAATGTATCTAAGTATGGAATCATACAGTTCATTTCTTTTTCCACAGTAAATTGAATGCTATTATTAAATTCATTTAGTGTTTTCAACATATTATCTATTCCACATTCTGAAATTATGCAAAATAATAATGTTCACCCGCTCAATGCAATTGTCGAGTAATCTCTCCATAACAATATCAGCAACTATAGGAGAAGCTGGAGATCCCATTGGTAGACCTTGCTTTTGCAAATATATATTTCCATCATATTGAAAGTATCTGTTATCTTCTATACAAAATCTCAATATTCTTAAAAATAAACATTTATCTATATATACCTCTCTATTTTTCCTCAATAGTATTTATTGCCAAATCAACTGGTAAACTGTTGTCACCTTTACAAATGCAGCCATCATCAGCCCATAAAATAGTGAAAGCCGCAGTTGTTTTGCATAATTTTTTGAAAATGAACGATGGCGTCTACTGCCTGCCTGACTCCGTGGACCAATACGATGGAGATAATACAATTAATGGATTGTGGCGAAATTAAATTAGTGCTCCATTGCAAAGGCGTAGCCTAATAATATCTAACAATGCATCAAGGGACGCATTCTAATTAATTGATGAGCTAACGCGCTACATCTTCTAACATCATGCGCTTCCTGTTGCACTCTGCGCCGCTTTTCCGAGCAATTTGGTTTTTTGTTGAACGGCATTTCTTCCTCCGTTGAAAAATTAGAAGCACTACCTCAAAACAACATATTTTCCATGTTTGGCAGGGAGCAGGAACTATAATCGTTTAAGATTTGTGTTTGCTCCAATGATCTTTCCTGCTCGGATAACGACCAACTCATATTGGAAATCGTTCTGAAAGGAAACAATTATTTGGAACGTACATATGTATGTATATGTTTATACCTTAAATACAATAAAAACCAACCTGCGAGGTGCAACATACTTTTGCAAGAGTAACATGGCATTCGTGTAAGACCACTTTTACGGTTGTCATCCGCCGCAGTTCCAGATTTCGGCTTATCTGACACCGTTTCTCTGATGTAAGTAGTAGGGATACGGGGTTTCTGGACCAAATTTCCCATACAAAACGGCTGCTCATGCTGACAGTGCTGCCAAGTTGTTTTTTATGAAAAATCGTTATTGTCTGTGCTGACTTGTGTTTTTGTTTGAAAAATGGTTGCTCATTCTGATAATGCTGCCAAGTTGTGTCTTTATATGAAAACTGAATGGCGCTGCTTCATGAAATCTTGTATATAAAAAGATGGCACATGTTTGTGCTATTGTCCACTGTTGCGATGGTACACCCTGTACACAATTGTTGAGATATACTGAATTGTTTTTTGTATACGTGGTGAAATTCAATCGTTTTGTTTGATAACTGATAAGAACACATTGTGTTTTAAAGGGTTATAAATATATTTTTGTATTTACCCTTGACAATTAAAAAAGGACATTTAAATTTTAATAAAAATATATATTCAAAATTTAATTTTACAATATTTTCTTATTATCTAAACGGATTAAAACTAATTAAACATCTATATTCATATTAAGGAAAATATCATCATCATCTCCATCCATAAATTGTATATATATATATATATATATATATATATATATATTTAACTTAGATGATCGCAAGGAATTTATTCTGTAATGTCCCCATGAGTAAGTGTCAATATTATTTGTACATATAAATCTCTTATCATCTAAATAACTTAATGTTAGTTTACTTATATGTTGTGTATATATTTGATGAACCTTAGATCTAAATACATACATAGAATCATAATATAGCTTTTTCTCTAGTAAACATTTTCTAAAATCGGTAATACTTAATCTAGCTGTCACACTATTCTTAACACCCTTAATTTTTTTTATTTCACTATCTACTTTATCTATTTTTATAGAATACATTTTAGCGCATAGAACAATGAATTCCTTAATAATTTTTCCATTACATTCATCTTTCATCATACCTAAAACCTTTTTGTTTACTAAGGGAAACTTAAACACATTGTCTTGGGCATATGAAGATGTATCGAAATGTAAACTTAAATCATTTCGAATATCATCGTATAGATCTTTTTAACATCGTATATGAAGGAGTCAGTATCCATATAATTCAAGTGAATATCCTCACGGTAATTATGTTTCATATAATCGTAATGAAAGCTGTACATTTTCAATTTCGATAATTCTAATACTGAAAATCCAATATAAATTGGTTTGTTGTAGAACGTTTTAATTCTACTCATTTCTATGGCAATCATATCTTCATGAATTTTAAGGGAACTATGAAAATAAGGTTTAGATATGAGGGCTCTAGCCCCTAACCTCTTACCTATACTCTCCCATTGCCAAACTAATTTTACATCTTTTCTTTTGTCTACATTTTCCATAGTTTTACCATATACAGCATTGTTTAGAAGCTTGAAAAAGTTTTGTTCAAATGTATTTTTAGCTATTGTTCTATGATGTTTATTTAAGTCAATATACTTTTGTAACCAATCCAACTGATTAACGGCCCTTTTCACAATGTATGATTAAATCAACGTTAACGAAAAATTAGCTAATTGACACTTCTCTTAACAAGCACTTTTTAACCGATGGTTAATGATTTTCGTTTCACCATCATATAGTTATTTAACCAGTACATTCTGCTTTTAGTATGGCAACATTTGAAGCTTTTGTTTACGAAAAACAGTGTAATGGAAGACTCAAATATACGAATTCTAATTTTTTCATTTGTAAATAGGTGGACTTCAGTGTTCCAAATTCAAATTGAAAACACTTCTCTTAGAAATATCGTATATAAAGGACTTTTATCATTCATTTTATTTCGAATTTATATTCATTTTTATTTCAACATATAGATATATGTAGTTACATAAGATTACATCGCGTTTTCGAAAATTCATCGGAACTAATTTCTTCTTCGTCACTTCAACTGAAAGTGTGGGGCTGTTTTTCTCATGTGCTCTTTAGAAAGCTCCATTTTTATAAATTTTCTTGATAGTCTAGCGATTGCCTCAGAAACTTTTTTTACCAACACGACAAGCAGTCGCTATTGAGACACCACAACTGCTTGTGGCGTAAAATCTTAGGGCCATTAACACCATTTGGGTAGTAGATAAAGCATGATTACTTTTAATTAAAGAAACATTATTCAAATATAACGAAGGAACTTACCGGCTTGTTGCGGACTTTATATCATTGTCTATGGCATCGACAATGTACTTTACTGCAGAGTTTGATGATCTAAAGCTTCTTCTAAATTCTTCACTAGACAAAGAAATGATTTCGACGTTCAAGTACAATTTTTTTAGATTTTACTCTACTTGAATTATAAATATAAAAAAAATATATAAGTGCTGATTGTAATATTTGCTCATTTTGTTTTCTTGTTGAAGTGACAATTAACATACTAACCAGAAGAATTTCTTCGCTTAAATTTAACAGCAACTTTCCGGTTAACATCTGTCAGTTAAAGTTTAATCATACATTGTGAAACACAATTTCAGCTAACTGCCGGTTAAAGTGTCAATTAAAATTTAATCACACATTGTGAAAAGGGCCGTAAATTGAAGTATTCTATGTATTTTAGTTAAAATCAAACCGTTTTGGAGACATTGTTGAAGATTTCTATAGTGTATTATACATTTTGTTTCATGATTTAAGTCAGTAATTAATTTTGATTGTTTCATGGTTTCAATTTTTTTGTTTTCAGCACAAAAGGGAAAATCATTATGATAGTCGTGTAATGTTGTTGGATGTCTTCTTTTATATTACTAACAATAAAATTTTCAACATTTTCTATCTATTTAAAATTTTTGTAGGGAAGGTATTGCGACATTGCATAACCATATAAATTATTAACATCTAAATAAATAATATAATTTGATTCTTTAGTAGAATCATAATCACTAACGTATTTATTATTAGCAACTGATCGCCGTTTACTACATTGTACGATACCTCCCCTAATACCCCGCAAAACGAAATTATACATATTAATATCGGTTTGGAATACATTTCAATGTACTAAACTATTAGACTATCTTCTATTATATTTAAAAGTAGATGTTTTATTACTTTTTTGTAAGAAAATTTACAATTTAGATCCTTGCCAATATTATACTACTCCGGGCTTATCTTGGGATGCAATGTTGAAAACAACTGAAATAGAGCTGGAATTGTTCACAGATATTAACATGTACAATTTCGTTGTGCGAGGTATTAGAGGGGGTATCGTTCAGTGTAGTAAACGACATTCTATAGCTAATAATAAATATATTAGTGATTATGATTCTACAAAAGAGCCAAATTATCTAATATATTTAGATGTAAATAATTTATATGGTTATGCTATGTCTCAATACCTCCCCATAAATAATTTCAAGTGGGTGGATAACTGTGATAATTTCAATGTAAATAGTATAGGAGAAAATTCTGAACTTGGATATATACTGGAAGTAGACTTGGAATATCCAACTACATTACACGACTATCATAGTGATATACCACTTTGTGCAGAAAACAAAAAAATTGAAAGTATGAAACAGCGAAAATTTATAACAGATTTAAATAATAAAACCACTTATCTTATACATTATCGCAACCTTCAACATGGTTTGATTTTAAAGAAAATTCATAGAATTCTTCAATTTAATCAGTCAGATTAGTTGAAAAAATATATTGACTTAAATAATCATCATAGAACATTAGCTAAAAACACATTTGAACAAAATCCAAAACAAATTCCAAACTTTTTCATCATGTTCATAATCATCTACACGACTTACTAGTAAGTTTATTAAAGAAACTCGATCGGGGTGGTAGCTGTGTTTCTTCCAGACGATTAGTTGAATCTAGATAATCATACGGAAAGACACCTTTACGTTTCATCAAACTGAATTCATTATGATTTTGATAAATTGATTTCACAGTTGATAAATCATCATCAAACAGGTAGCTAGCTAGTTTTTCTAAACTTGATGGCATAAACCGACAAGAATCTAGAAAACGCAGTTGTATTGTCTTTTTTCCATTATCATCATTAACCAGAATTGTTTTGGATATAGATACGTATAACTCTTTATTTAAAGGATTTATACTTATATCACCTTCAATGGATGAAAGTTCTTTAATGAACAAATGACAATCATATGATGAAAGATTGTGAAAAAATATGGGTATGAATTTTGCTATTTGATACTCTAAATTACATTTACTATGCACAGGGCCTCTATATCCTCCTGTTAAATGACAACGATCAGCTACACGATCTTCAAGAGATAGAAATTTGTTACAAATATGACAAATGGGATCCTGACTTTGTCTTACTTGTTGAAGAAACGTTAAGGAATTCATTGGTTTAATTATACTTAAATAATTATATATATCTAGACTATCTTTAACTAAATTAGTAAAGAAATTTTTTGGTGAGTCATCACCACTGTATGTTCTAAATATATCTAAACTAGTGTTAAATGAACATTTTATATAGTAACTATAAGCAAATGGAATAACACTTTGTATGGACTTAATATTAGTTGAATTCTGAACATTAATAGAATTGAGAATACATTCAAAATCAGCGTATACTACAAAAGGACATCCATTTGCTTTTTTATATTCTTAAAACTTACTAAGTTTTTATCTGTAGTAGGTAATGTAGTCACAACTTTGTTACAATGTTTCTTGTGATTACGTAAAGACGTCTCAGTACGGAAATGAATCAAACAAACTATTTTCTCTCTTTGTTGTTTGTGTTCTTATAAGTCTACAATTACATAAAATAGTTGAATAATTTTTCATGAATATTTATTTATTTTGTTTCAATATAAAATGTTATAAATACCTTGAAAGATTTTTAATCCAAACATAGTGGAACCTATTGCCTTCTTGTAAAAGTAATAGGTTAATGTGATTAATTTTTTCTTCAGTTGTAAAGTAATATGGACCCACTATATTATCACCATCTAAGCCAAATACATTTACACTCATATCTGGATTGTTGATTTCAAAGACCTTTATTTGATTAAGCGCTAGCGGGAAACTCAAGCTTTTGAAATTCAGTACAACATTATTATTCAATGTTATAATTTCGTCTTTTATGTTTATAACATTATACGATGTACATCTATTTGAATTGAATTCACTTGGACACAATGGTGATATTATAGCCCACTTGAAACAATATTCATCCATATTTTGTACATTGATGCACGCGAATTTTCTTTGTATTGTTGATAACAAAGGAATATGTTGAGAGCCTTTAATACATTTATACTGATTAACGTTAATTTCTAGACGTAAAATTTCAATTAACGCCCATCCGCTATCACGCTCCTGAAATTCACTAATTTTTTTTATAATGGCATCACATTGTTCATTATAAACATTAAGAATCTGATCTCTTGCCACAGATGTACTTAGAATAGTCATTTTAGTTTGATGAGACTTTACTTCGATGGTGCATGAATCGTCTTCTTCTTTAATCAGCACATATTCACTAAATAGTTCCATGTTAAATTTTATGCTTTGAAGTGTCTTAAGCTCATCTTTTAATAATTCGACTACCTGGTCTCTAATTGTATCCAAAAAGTTTTCAAGTATTAAATCACCTTTGTTCTTATTTTCAATTAAGTGTCTTACAATGCGATTGTTAAGAACTGATTTTATGCATTTAACATCATCATTATTCACTTTTTCAGTGCTATTTAGTTTATGCTCCTTTGTCCTTTTATGGTAATGCCATATTGTTTTGTGAATATGTTTTCTACAGTCTTTACAATAGATATTGATTCCGTCATCTCTAACCCCTCCTGTACAGTGAAACGAAGAAGTTGTCTCTTCACGCTCATGATGTAAACGGATATGTCTTCTTAGTGATGAATTTAAATTGTACACCTTTTGACAATTCTCACAAATAAAGCTTGCCATGTTTTCTTTTTTGTTGGTATGTTAAACAAATTGCTTGATACAATATTCTAGACAATGATGAGCTTGTGTTCTGGGAATCAACATACATATTTAAACCCTAAATTGTAGGCGAGGGGAATTCGAATAAGTGGCGAGTAACCTTACATATGTCATATTATTATCAAAAGACTTCAAAACCACAACTACTTCATTTATTAAAATAAAAAAAAAAAAAAAAAAAAAAAAAACACGATTCAAAAGATCTGCTTGTCAAAGGTCACTAACAACAGCAACAAATATTCCAGCAACGACATCGGCATACTGCGTTCTTATTCATGACCGCGTAATAGAATACATACCAAAAAAAAGTTAAGTCCGGAAGGTCTTATGAATTATATAGCATGGATGGTGATATTATTTTTGTAGACTTGCAAGGTTTCAAAAATAATTCAAATGACTTCATCGCAAAAGAACTAGCTGTAGTTTTCAGCAACAACGTATGCCTCAATTTCACCATAAAACCTCCTTTTGATTTCGCATGTTTATCAACCAAAAAACAGAGAGAAGCAGTTTGGTTAACAAAAAAAAAACTAACAAAAAAAAACAATCATCATATTAACTGGAATGATGGATCAGTCTCATTTCAAAGCGTTTGCAAGTTTTTAAAATCCAATATAAGAAGTTCACAAATATACATAGAAGAAAAAATGGTTAGAAAAAATTATTCATCGAACAGTTTATAACACTGAAGACATTGGCTGCATTAATTTTAAACAAATGCAAACTAAGCATTCAATATATCTCTATTGTAGCTATCACGACTATGGTGTTTGTGCCTAAAGGAATTTTACTTAAAAATGAAAATGTTAACAAACTTTTAAATAAATGCTTATAAAAATTAAAATAAATGTCTTTTTATTTCAAATAAAAACCTACATACATATTTTTTTTCAGAGAACACACAAACAAACATACACACAATGGTTCATTCATTCATTGAAATGGTCAAGGGAATATTTGGGCACAAAGAATAAACGCTTATTATTTGTTTGTATGTATATACGTAAATGAAATAAATTTGTAGATATTTATGTACGCATGAATATGTACATCTTATCACATTTCATAGTGACCCACTAGCGCAAAATCCAGGAAAGCAAAAAAGCGGACTGTCATACAGACTCACCAATCGTCACACACACACACAGCGGCTGACTTCCACAACGTTCATATACAAAGTTTGTATATAATGTTTTCGACAGATCGGACAGTAACCAAAACCATAAACAATTGAGAAATTTACTTTCCAACTTTTTGTATTGTTTTGACATGATACTATCAATTGATTCCAGCATGAGAGTGATAACTTTGGTTCACATGGATCTATTAACCTATTATTTGCGCCTGAAATATAACCAGAAAATTCTCTGTACAAATGTTGATACTTTAGTGATTAACATAGCTTTTTATTTATCTTTTGTCTTGGACTAGCACTCATTAGAAAATAGAGAATTTTGTTGTAGCTATTTTTACATTTTACTTCGCTGGTGAATTTTTACTACAGATAACGACTAAGAAAGAGGGTGCTGCATTCTGCTATTTTGGTACATTACGGTGTTAATCGCTGTCGGTAATATTTAACGACCAGTGCTATGCCTTCGTCAGAGAGACAAGCCGACATCAATAACATAATCCTCTACTAATTCAGCTCAGATATATTCGCTTTTATATAATAAGTCGTTGACAACCCAATTGTGGCTTTCCGTGTAACAAGATTAAGCTCGATTGAAGAAATTATTGACCAAACAAACTCTACTTACTTGGCAGGAAAGTCTGTACTGATTTAGAAAAACTTTTTATATACTTATGAGGCGATGCGCATGTGTAAATTCAAAATTAGTGAACAATTTAGATTTTGTGATGGCATTTTTATTGTTTTATATTTATTAAAGTTTTTAATCAGCTTTAAAATATATTGTACATTTTAAAAGAACAACTCATGAGAATAGTTAAAAAACACTCCAAATTATATTTTAAAAATGGGATTGTGGAAATTCATAACTTTGGTATTTTTTTAACATTTATGTACTTAACCAATGATACTGTGGCATATATAAGAAATTTTAAATTAAATAGCGTTAATGCATATGTATTTCAATAAACAAAATAATAAATTAACGAAAACACATAGAGAAAGAAAAATATGTACAGGAATAATATAAAAGTACTTAAAACATTTTAAATGTTAACATAATTCACAAGATAGAATTGCATTCGTTTTTAATAACATTTAGGATTTGGTTTTATATAAATAACTTATTCAATTAATTATTTTTATAGTTTAATATCACATCGACTTTGTTTTTGTTTGTATTTCTATAAATTATTTATCATCACTTAATTTTTGAGTATAATCTCAGCTACTAATGAAAGTTTTATTTATGTTCAACACACGATACTTTTTTCTTCTTAATATCTTCTACATATTTAATTCGTTTTCATTAATGCTGTGGAGTTTCCAAAGATTATTTGTATTTTATACTAAGAGTGATTATTTAAAAAATCTTGTTAATACTGACTAAATTAAGATTTTTGTTTTTTATTTAATTTTAAAGTTCAACTCTTCATTTAATTTTTTAATTTTTTTAGGGAGGTTATTATGACGAAAAGTAAGCAGAACAACCTATGAAGAAACGTGAAACAAATCTATATGGCTTTATTTGTTTAAAACTTGTTCTTTATATCCATTTCTTTCATTGCTTCTAATGGCGGAATTTGTTCTTTTTTGCTTCTTTTAACTTTAATTTTTAAAGACAAATCAAAATATTTATAAAAGTTATAGAGTAGATGTGTTGGTTTTAATATAGAATATGTATTGAGTTGGTAAATACTATTTTTAATTATTTTACTCTCTGATTGGTTTATTGTTTATTTGCATGACTTTGTTAAACAAAGATATTTGTTAATTTGCTTATATAAACTTTGTTTATCTCTTGTTTCGCGAAGAAGTCAGTCAATTTTTTATTATTATTTACAATATTTCTAATATTTGGTGTATTGGATATTAATTTCTTTAAAGTTCGCTGCAACTCTATAGTTATTCAGTTGTGTACGTATTTTATTTATAATAATAGATAGAGTAAAAAGTATAGTTTAATACATAGTTTGTAGTTTATTAATGTTGTTTCTAAAGAAGTGTTTCAAAGGTATTATTTTCTTTTTTGTTTTATTTCCTCTCAGGTTTTCATAAAAAAGTGAAAGATATATTGCATTTCTCTCAACATATGTATGTATTTATGTATATGTTTTTATATATACAGATATATAAATATCTACTTATATAACAATTGAGTTGAGAAGTTTTTATCGTAAAGAGTTTTTTCCTGATGTATGAAGAGAAGTCATTATATGATTGTAAGTGAAAATATGGTCCAAAGATTTCCCAGTATTATAAGATTTGTATTTTGTTTGTGTGTATGATTAAAATATATTAAGAATAACAAAATTGTCTAGAGATATAACAGAGAAGAAACACTTTTAAATAAGAGTATACATTGTAGTTGAACTTCATTATTATCATGATCTTATGCTGCGAAAAGTAGTTCGTTTTCTTTTTAATCGGAGGGATTAACTATCTTGTTTTCATTAATAATATCATTATTACTTATTTGTATGTGAATGTATATGTATTATTAAACACAAATGACTGCCTCTTTCCCAGCTGATCTCATGTATATTTTGTTTGATTTAGTTTTTTTGGTTTTTTTTAAATTTATATTGTAATGATTTCTGATTTCAGTTTTTTTTTCATTTGTACATTTTAGGTGGTTTTTTTTATTATGTTGCTCTTTTGTTTTATTATTTTCTCCATCTTTATTTATAATACGAAAAAAGTTCCTATTCACAAGCATATAGTTTATGTTTATTTAATGTAAAATGTGGACTAATTAATATTGTACTGCTGCGGGTAAGATTTCTGTAAAAAAGATACTTTTAGAATAGCTATAAAAATATATTTCTTTAACTGTTTAAACAGTATTTATTTACTTGTTGACTTACTTGAGAAACTGTGGTAATAAGGAAGTCCAGCCACCTTTATCTTGTTTTAAAGTTAAATATAATTCAAATGTTGAAACTGTATTCGGATCAATTTTAAAAGAAGCAATGCGCCTGCAAGAAGAAATAATGAAATTAAATTTTTAAATGTACTCGTATGTTGTAAAAATGATTGTTAGGGAATAGCGCATGGAAATATACTACAAACTCAAGGCAAATAGGCTTTCTATTCTCAAATAAAAGTCTAAATATTTATACTTAAAAACAATATCATGAAAAATTTTCAAAGTGATCATTATAGACATGGTGACCAAACGCTCAATATTGTAGTGAACAGAATAATAAAAATAAGAATGTAGCCTCTTCTACACTTTACATATTATTTATGTTATTAGTGAAATATGCTGTTTATATGTTGCTTAGTTTCACAACTTTGTTTTGCTTATTTACATATCGTACTATTTCAGAAACTTTATAATACGAAAAATTGAAAATGTTAATAGTTCTTGCTAAAATTCTTGGTGCCATATTATTTTTTTCAGATCAATATTACTGCTTAAAAGGTATATCAGTTCTTTTATTTTGCTACAAATCATACACGAACAGATTAGTAAAGTTAGAACATTTGATGAAGTTGTTTTATATATTTGATACCATCAAATTAATAATATTTAAAAAGATAAAATATCTTGAAAAATATGTTATTAAAAATATAGCAAACGCGAATATTCCCTATAATATTCGAGCATAACTCTAAACCTCAAAGCCCGTGGCCAAGTTAATTGATTTAATGAGTCTTTCTTTTAATATGAAAATAGGAAATAAAATCTTATATACTCCGACTACATATGTTTGCAGTGTATATATACATTCATTTACATATTTTTAGCTATATTGCAATTATTGAAGCACCAATTATATGCATGTAGACATTCCTTACCTATCAAGATATAATTTTGATTTACTCAGTCAATATTCTATTCCAAATATATAAAAATTTCCAACTCTAGAGCCGTCTTATGGCTTTTCTGATTTCTAGTACGAAGTTCGTTCATTAAAAATATGTGTAATTTATTAAGATAAAAAAACCATCTGTTTTATTAATTGATTATTTTTATTTTATTATTAAAATAAATTAATCTTTCCACTTCTGGGGATGTCTTTTTGGCTTTTGCAATTTTTGTTATTAACAAATTTCTGTTTTACTTGGTTACTTTTATGCACCAAATACATGTCATTTGGACTATAATTTTTGAATTATTTTAAATTTCTAATACCAATTTAAATATTTATTTAAGTAATATTTGTATATTAAATAAGATCGTTTGCTGCAAAAGTAGTGTTAATTAGTTACTTGAAAATTGCCAAATAAATTTAATTTTCCAGCTTTTTTTGTGTTTCTGATTTCTAATATTAATAAATTTCATAAAAAATATCAAACGTATGATTTATAAAGAAAACATTTTTTCAGTTCATAAGCCCTGGAATCAAATTTTTATTTTTGTATAATTTTGATATCAACTTTATTTTTCTTAAAGTAAAAGAGAGGTTTAATTAAACAAAAAGAAACTTAAGCTTGCATTAACTTGTATATATAGATACAATAAAAACCTATTCAAGTTTTCCGGCTCTTGAATTTCGCTGATTTTCAACCCCAATCTATTTAGGACCATTTCCAATACATTAGTTCAAGAATACAGTCTGTAGCTTGTCTCAGGGCTTCGGAAACCACGTTGCACTTTCAGACAGCCGGACATCGCTTATTAGGCTTTCCTATTCATAGGTATCTAGATACCTATACTTAGTTATATACATTCACATTATTGTGAAAGGTAGAAAAAGTAAAGATATTAATAAAATTCGTATATATTGGCAACTCATTTAATACTCATTAAACTGATTGTGGGTATATAACTCTTAAAAATTGTCGTTCACTATAGAAACTTGAGGGCCATATGAAAAAAATAAATTATAAATTATATATATATATATATATGAATAAATGTATATATATATATATATATATATATATATATATGAATAAATGTATATATATATATATATATATATATATATATATATATATATATACATATATATATATATATATATTTATATCAATATAAATATCAAACAAAAATTCAATATATAACTGGAGTTAACCCATATGTGACCCCGTAACCAACATTATTTGCAATATGCAAAAGAGCCAATTATTTAGAATTATTGGTATCAAAAGTATTTTTCCTGACATAAATACGGTTTGAAAATTTAGTTATAAGGTGTAAATTTCATGTGGAGGAACATATGTACTATATATGTACTACATATATGTACATATGTACTACATATATGTATATGCTCTTGGTGGCGTTCCCATAGAAGATACATGATTAAAATGGACGTAATTGGAAAAGTCTTTGAAATACCTCTCATGCGTTATATAATAACATAATATTATTAGTATGTCGTATATTTATATCGATCCCTTTTTTAAACGCCATTAAGCCATTAGTTCAATATATGTATGTATGTGTTTTACCTGACATTTCCCGTCTCATCTTCAAAATCAATAAAAATAGCACAACCACGTACTCCGCATGGCTCTCTCTCCGATGTTTTAATCATATCTGCCGCTATAAGAGGTGTTAAGTCCCATGGCAAGGAGACTTCAGTGCACGATAAATGACGACTTTTAGCAGCACGCAACTCTGCTTGCAAACGTTGTGCAAGTTCGTTAATAGCAGCTGCATCTACATCGTCATCAACTGTAATACCAAATTGTTCCGTAACTTCGGTAGGTGTAGACAAATTTGAAGAGGCTGGCGATGGAGTCAAAGCAGCAATGGTCACACTACTGAGAGTAGTGTGATATGACATGTTACTCGAAGCTTCTGTTATAGTAGTGGTGTCAACTTTTGTGGTACTAGGTGAACAATACAAAAGATTGTTATTGTATGTATAAAGAGCACTGCTCGATGTGTCAATGCCACCTTTTGGTGCAGAAGGTGTTGTTTCCATGTTCATACCGTAACTATGCTGGCGCTGGGACCGATGTTCACGGGATGTTGTACGAGTGATGCAAACAGAATTGAGTTCCTGATTTAGAAGATCAACAACGTCAAAATGTTCTATTGGGCTACTGAGAGAGTCGTACAGAGCCGTGTTGGTTGATGCGGCTGTAGTCGTTGCTTCTTGATTCCTAGGCGATGGAGTGATTCTTAATGTAGGTGGTGTAAGTGAACTTGTCCAATCTGTTTCAAAAAGCATATAAAGATGTATTAGAATCTGCATATGCACGTATATAAACTTATGTATGTATGCTTGTGTATGTAAATACATGCATAATGGATCTGTACCAGGTACATAACGAAACAGTCCGGACTTTTGTAGTACTAAGTAAATCACTCTCTAAGTGCGTCAAAGTAGTACAAATTTGCTGGATCGCAAAGAACATTAATACTCCATTTTAAGATACATGTGCTGCTTACTTTTGATATTATATTTTATTTAGTGATTTTTTTTAACGGACCTTTTCACACGTATGATTAAATTAACTTTAACGAAAAATTACCTAATTGACACTTTTTTAACAGACACTTTATAAACCATAGTTAATCATTTGCTTTTAACCATTTTTTAATTACTTAACCAGTGAATTCTGTGTTTAATATGGCAACGTTTGAGTTTTGTGTTTACGAGTAATAGTGTTATGAAAGACTTAAACTTATGAATTCTAGTTTTTTTGATTTGTAAAAAAGACTGGCTTCAATTTTTTATGAAAATCAGATTTCTTAAATGTTGTCCGATTTTCAAAATTCAAATTGAGAACACTTCTCTAAATATCTAAAGTTTATATAGGGCTGTTTTCATTAATTTTATTTAGAATTTATATTCGTTTTTTATTTCAGCATATTTAGTTACATAAGATTACATTGCATTTATGTATATAGTTACATAAGATAACATCGCGCCTTCGAAAATCCATCGGAACTAATTTCTTCTTCGTTACTTGAACTAAAACTGTAAGGCTGTTTTTCTCACGTGCTCTTTAGTATGCGGCATTTTTATAAATTTTTTTGATAGTCTAGCGATTGTCTCAGAAACTTTTTACAACACGACAAGCAGTCGCTATTGAGACACCACAATAATCTCCAACAAATATTAGAAAGCTGCCTGTGGTGTAAAATCTTAGGGCCAATGACACCATTTGCGTAGAGGATAAAGCATAATTTCATTTAATTAAAGAAACATTATTCAAAATGTATTAACCATGTCAAATATAACGAAGAAACTTATCTGCTTGTTGCGGACTTTATATCATTGCCTATGGCATCGGCAATGTACCTTACTTTAGATTTTGATAATGTAAATCTTTTTCTAAATTCTTCACTAGATAAAGAGAAATGATTTTACTCTACTTGAATTATAAATGTTAAAAAATATAAGTGTACTATTACATATATAATTAATATACTAATCAGAAGAATTTGCTCGGTTAAATTTAATAGCAACTTTTCGGTTAACATCTGTCAGTTAAATTTTAATCATACATTGTGAAATACAATAACAGCTAACTGCCGGTTAAAGTGTCAATTAAAATTTAATCGCACATTGTGAAAAGGGTCGTACAAGGCATAGCATAAGCATTTACAAATATAAAGTAAAATATACTGGAAAAAATTAAAAGCGACCTAGAATTTTTATGAATTGAAGAAAGGGAGATATAATCACAAATGTGCTTGCGACGTCACGTTGTTTTAAGAAGCCTTTCATTTTACTTTTTTATACATCTTTGAAGTAAACTTCCTTTCTTTCTTTCCAAATTTTCATATGTAAACAAGAACAGCTGATAATTTATTTGTAGTCCGAACTAGTTTAAGGAAAAAGTTCGTACAACTTTGGTCGTGATATGAAATATATTACTCTCTCATTTTCTCTCAAATCGTACAAAAATCGATAACATCCCTATAAGAAATGATTGACCGAAACTAACGGACCCACAATATATTTACTAACATTTTTGCACAAGTTTAAAGGAACATATGACTGGTTTTGAGAGCCCGTCACTATTTCTGTGTTAGTGTGTGTGCGAAAAGATCGAATCTTTAGAAAAAGTAATTAAAAACAGCTACAACGAAATTCTCTGTCCTCCAATTTGTTTTCATCAGTCCTCTTAAAAATAAGCCCTCCCTCTGGGACGAAATTGTGCGAGTATTGTCTTAAGGTAGATATGTATGTATTTGATATAAACATTTTTAGTTCGAAATTTTTATTTTTATTGTTGATTCGATATAATTTTCCAAAAATAGCCGAATCTCTGTAATGGACATTTTTCGTTTGTATTTCCTTCTTTTCGCAATATACACACAAATTATTAATTGCGTGCCTGCAAACGCAAAAGGTAAGAGCCAAAAAAGAAATTTATTGCTGTCAGCCTTTTGATTTTGTACTTATAAACGCAGATAGGTGCTATTCTCAATTCCACTCCTGAACTTATATTTCTTGTGAATTTGAAACGAGTGTTCAAGATATGTCAAAAAAAAAATAACAATAAAAAATACATAACTTTTAACCGGCTTCATCAATCGATTCCACAAACTAGCTCTTAACATTTCAAAACCACGTTTATCACCACAAATCGGTCCAATATCAGTTAATCCGTTCAAGAGATATGAAACAGTAATTTTTTTCTGTTCTAGGTTCTTTTGTTATTGCTGAAATGGAACTTTTAGGTGATTTCGTATATTTCACACAAATACATCTCGTCACAAAAATTTTGTGTAATACAAAAAATATTTAGTTTCTCCTTAAGATTAATCCATTATGATTTTATTATATAAAAGGAATTACCTCTTTTAGCTTTTGTTGAACCGATGACACCAAATCGTTTTTGAATATGATGATTTTGCACCGATAAAACTTCCATTTTCATTAGAAATGATGTGAAGATGTGATCCAAGTCGACCAAACCGTTACTAATTTTACGTGGTGTGGTTGATAAATTCGTTGTTTCCCCGATGCTATTACTAGTAGAAAGAAACTCCGTGACAACAGGTAACAAGCAACATTTATCAATGGCTGTTGCTTCTAAATTAGCTTCAATTGTGTGGTAACGTGTTGTTTATTTTGTTGTAATATGTTCGCAATGCGATGATCCTTAAAAGACAAGATTTTGATTAAAAGATGATATAAAATTACACATCAATATGATGATAGAATATTTTCTTTGAAAAATTAAAAATATGTTGGTTCAGTGAATATTTTTTCTTCACCTTCAAAAAGGAATTATGGTTTTTAAGACAATCAACAGTGATATTAAGTCATAAGCGTAGACTTTTAAAAGTTATTTGTAATCTTCTATTATTCGATCAGAATATAAAATTACTTAAGTTTTACGTTGCTAAAGTTAACAGTTGGATATGTGAGATAAAATTTATTGCTATATTCTGCCCAAAAACTCTTATTTGATTAATTCATTTAATTTATTTACATCTATTCAGATTGAACATGACTCGTTTTTTTAGCAAAACATGCAAATCAATACATAACTTTTAATTTCTAAGTGAAAAATAAATCTCAGGAAATAATGATAACAAAGATGATTTTTAAAATAAAACTTATAATCGTTATGGTATCTGATATTTTTATTTGTTAAAATGCGGCAATTGTTTTGGTATATAACAATCGGATATGATTCTTTTTGCGAACTTTTCCGTGGTTCACGTAGAAAATTATAGCAATAAAACAGAGTCAAATGTTGCACACAAGCGCAGTTGACAACAACGCTCATATACAAAACACAAGGATGAAATGTTGTACACAAGATCAAGATCTTAACCTTATCAATGCAGCCAAACAATAGTTGAGCAAAAAAACTGCCATCATGCGATGCCACCATACTTATGTACATATAATTGCATCATGGGCAACATATGTTCTAATAAAATAATATAAATAACACAGGTATTTCGTTGGTAGAGATACATATGTATGTACATACTATATGAATAGTTTATAGTTCTCTTTCAGACACGTCAGGATTACTTGATCAGATTTACTTTAGTTTTATTTTGAACCTGCATTTGTTTTCATCTTTATATGCTTTTTTCCATTCTGCAGCCAATTTGAAATATGAAATTTACTTAAAATTCATGGTACAGACAGGTTTGTACCTCTTTCCATTCCCTTCTCCTTTCTCAGAAAACTCAAGCATTGATGAGTCAAACCTGATGTGTGTAAAAGGAGACATACATAACCAAGTTTCAAAACAATACTTGATAATTTTATGTAGTGGAGGTACCTGATAACTGTACCATGATTACAACTATGTTATGTTGAAAAATAAGACTGAAAATTAAATTCATAAAATATTTTAAAAAACCGTTGAAAAATTCTGTCCGAAATATTTCTTAACATCCATGTAAAGACCAAAAGTATGTAATTACAAAAGACGTACGCAATATACGTATATTGTTTGACGGTTTTGTTAACATGATGTTTCGTGTATACATTGCAGAAAGTAGGAAAGAGAGTAACGAATAATGTCCAGTACGTGTACAACCTACTTTACATCTCCGCTCCCTCTTCAACAATCTTCATCACTCTGCTACTAAATTATGTGTTTGTAAAAGATGATTTATTTGTACAAGTAATTGCTACTGCGCCGTGTATAAACGATACCACAAATACACCATTTATAATTGTAGAAGATATGTGCACGTGAGTATACTTAAGCTCACAATCACCAAACTTAAAATTTTATCACGCATAGATCACATATGTTATATTTTTAACCACGTACTTCCACGCACAACGATAAAAATTTTGTATATTCACGTGCCTCAACACAAAAAAAACTATAAAGCTCATATCAAATGTGTTATCTTATCAGCTGATCGATGTTTGAAATCAGAGAACGAAATAGTGTACATTTTTTTCCTATGTGTACACAAGTTTACATCAACGCCATCGAAAAAAAATACATTGAAAAATGTATACATACATGCCATACTTTATACACAAATACATCTTGAGTGTACAAGAATCTGCATTGAAGACATTGAATTCACTTTATGTACGTATGTATACATATTTGCATATACATTATATTTGTTTTGTATCTTCATAAAATTAATGTTTGTGGGTGTGAGAGAAATAACCCTCCACCATTCATGTGTTTGTTTGCAAAAGCACATAGACGAGATGTACACCTATACAGGCATAATCATATACAAACAGAAGGTGTACACAACGAAAGAAAGGCAATGTCTATAATGTATTGAGGGTGTACATTGTACTGAAGGTATACATTAGATTTTCTTGTACACTACTTCGATCTCTGTTTCATACAGAATATTAAGTTATGACGGGTTGTCATATTTTTCTTGCTATTACTTTATGACTTTTTGTATGCAGCACAACAACTTTTTTAAAGTGGTATAACATATTATGGCTTTATGACAATGTAAAAAATAGCACACAGTATGAATACCCCAACTGTTTTGAGTGCGTGAATATTGTACGTGTTCAATATCACGCAAATTTTAATATTCCGAATTACATGTAAACACATTTGGGGTATTCACACTTTGTGCTATTTAGTCATATTGTCATAATATTTTAGACCAGTTTAAAAAAGTTATTGTTGTGCTGCATATAAAAAAGTCATAAAATAATAGCACTCTTTCAGGTATGTTTTTGTTTTGTTATAAAATAGATTTAGAGATCTGAGTCGAACGGCTGAAATATTTAGGTGAGACGGCGATAGTATATGTTTAACGCCGGTAGTTACGTATGATTCACGACTAAATAACGGCTAAATAATTATTTATACCTTCATATATGTCTGTATATTAAATCACAATTCTATTACATAAAATATATTAAAAGAGAAATAAATTGCAAAATCTAAATATAAAATAGACAAAAAGTTTTCTCGTTTAACTTATGCAACTGGCAGTCACTGAAGATTTTTCCAATTGCCGCCGCTAAAAAGGTGTATTTAGATAACAGCTGTTTTAGTTTGTACATACAAATTCATTTAGCAGACTGTGTTATGACGGGTTGTTCACAACAGTCGTATTTTTCGTACCATTATTTTATGACTTGTGACTACAGTGTGAATCCCCAAATTTAAAGCAATCTAATGTTACATTTACATAATGTGGTGGATTGCATAGCAAACGACTGTTGGAAGCCATAAATCGGAAGTGTGGAACCATCTCACTAGGCATAGTTAGTTTCAAAATTCACTAATCATGAGATTAAATGAGGAAGTTAGCAAAATTAATTACAGTAGCAACATATGTATGTATGTACATACATATGTACACATTCATAACAATTTTTATGAATAATAAACAAACGAATTTAGAAATACTGACATGAAAAGCAACCATATACTACACACATACATAAATGGAGTTTAATTTAAAATTTTGGTTCCTTGGTCAATATTAAAAAAGGAATCATTAGCAGAAACACATTCTTGTACTCACCCATATTTCTATACATACATATGTACTTACATACATACTTACATATATATTAATGATGTTATGTTTGATAAATAATGGGAAATTAAGCACATATATGTAGTTGTTTCCACACAAACATATGCTTTTACTATGTACGTAAACAATAGATAGACTTACATATGCACATATGTACACACTCATTCCTACTTATGTGCGTATGTATGTAACTAATTGTTGTTCTGTTATTGTACCATCAAAAAACTAAAAATTTCAATTCTCTTTAGTTTGTTACTAAGGGCATAAAATTGTCCGTATATTGCAGTTGTTACACATGCAATTGAAATAAAATATGTATTCATTAACTAATATTCTCATATATTAAAACATTTTCTCACAAATTTGTACGTCGTCATCACTAAAATACGTAACTGCTTATTTTCGCTTGAGTATTTTTTACAGCGATGTACATACATAGGTATGTATGTACGAATGTATGTATGTATATAAGTTAATGTCAAATTAAAAACGAATGAATACCGACATATGTACAATTGTATGTGTTTAAAAGGCAAACACTTACAACATAATATTAAACACTTTAATAAAATAACACTGCCACATGAAAGAAAACGATTATGTATTAAAGTTTCGTTTTCTTTAATTTATTTAACTCTGTCTTCTTTTAGCTCATGACTCTTACAAAGCTGTTCACATTCTGCTTTCTTGCAAGTAACCCGCTTTCCACAATTTGAACTCCCGTCAACCAGCAGTGCTACAAAGCTACTATTCCGGCCGGTTGCCATGCAGGGTTTTTATAGTTTTGCTTTAAACCACTCAAATATTGAGTGAGTTCTTGTTTATTTTTTATTGTTCATAAGTTCACAGTAAATGCGCAAGTGCCTAAAGTATGGAACAGCCAAACGTTGAAATTTTAAATGTAAGCTTAATGTGTCAGCTGATCCAACCTGTTATATGGCAAGCTGTGTAAATGCTTACTTCACTGTAAGAAAATAAGGCCGTAACGTCCCAACCTGCAGAAAATCGAATTTCGTTCTAAGGTTACGTGACCGTTGTGAGACAGTGATGGACGGTATGTGTGTTCAATGAGAATGGGGCACAAAAGATCTTTTTTGGTACACTCTTTTGATATGTTTAATTGATAAATGTCTATAATGATATGATATACGTATTTTATATATATATATATATATATATATATATATACATATATATATATATATATATATATATATATATATAACTTTCTAAATAAAAGTTTCATTCTCATTGAAATATCGCATGTCTGTATGTGGTTGTTCGTTTCAGA
Organism: Linnaemya vulpina; assembly: GCA_963675445.1. Taxonomy (NCBI): domain Eukaryota; kingdom Metazoa; phylum Arthropoda; class Insecta; order Diptera; family Tachinidae; genus Linnaemya; species Linnaemya vulpina. The sequence goes on along the minus strand of OY776278.1, from coordinate 63,572,987 downwards.
AGTTCTGTTAGTATTAAACATCCGTCATTTTAAAAATTACTTGATATATGATGCTATATGAAAAAAAATGGCAAGGAACGACTCATTGTCCTAAAAGTTGTGCATGTTAGTGTTGTTGTTGTCTATTAGTATCTTTTAATTAACTTGCGTACTTTTTTAACACAAACGCCAATTATATCAAAATATTGAAATGCCATCAATGTTTTATGTATAATCAAGCTGGATTCACCCATGATTTTAGAACAAAACAAAATTTATGTTCTGAAACATTTTCAGTTTGTTCTGAACCGATTCACCCACTTCGCGCATTTGTTCTGGAACATCAAGGCTACCATATGAAATAATTTTGTAAACTATGTGTGTGAGTTTTACGATTGGGCAATACCACTATTTATTTATAACAATATTCACCAGTTATTTGATGCTAAACAATACAAAGCAAGTGCTCCGTATTTTATTATACACACAAACAATATAAAACAAGTGCGTTGTTATACATGCAAAATATATAAAACAAGTTCTGTATATTATTATACATATGTACATATAATATGATGTGGCATCTCAGTTCTACTTTACTTAAAAAATTAAACTTGCTGGCAGCACAGTTACAATGTTTCGGAACGCGATATTAAGGCAGAACTAGTTTGTTCGTGCAGTTCTGTTCTGAATCAGCTGTTTTGTTTCTGTTCTATTGAAAATCTGTACGTGCGGTTTGTTGTTCCTTTCTCGTTCTGTTCTGTTGCGGACAAATCTGTAGAAAATAGAATTCAACGTTAAGTGACAGTCAATAGTGCGTATGAATTAGTTTTTTGTGGTGTTACATTTTTTGTTGAGAGTTTTTTTTTGTTTTAATTCAAGATTTTTTAAGTTTGTATGTATTTGTTAAATAAAAAACAATGGAGGATGAAAAGCTTATAATTTTAGTTGAAGAAAATTACATTTGGTACAATAAATTGAACAAATTCTACAGACTGCCAGAAAAGAAACAATTTCAATTTATTTGTTTTGATTACCTTTTGCTTTTAAAAACAGCTGATTAAATTACCAGAACAGGTAATTACAAAATATTTTCTACAGAACTTCACAGTAACAGAAAGTAAAAACTAATGAAGCCTTAAACCAATTCATGTTATAAGTTACTCTCTTTCGCTCTCTCTCTCTCTAACGTAAATTTTGTTCTAAAACCATGGGTGAATCCAGCTTAATGAGGTTGTGTACAAATAATTATATATTGTTGGTTTATGTGAAAAACAGATGATACGATTTTAAGGATTCTATTAGTGTAGCAACATATACATATAAAGAAAATTTACATTTCGCTTACATTTAAAATTTCAACTTTCGGCTGTTCCAACCTTAATTGTTCTTCTGTAACCGAGAGATTAAACTTTATTTCACATAAAAATGTATGTATGCATGGAATCGTAGAAACGCGCACACCATTTACATACATTTACTGAAGCATATTGGTGGTTGGTAACAAACAAACATGATTTTTCTACACAGTTTAGAAATAATAATCAATCAGCTGTTTGCTCTTGATATCTTGAATATGTTGGCGCAGGGATGGCAAGTCTTTAAATATGTACAATTTGAAGCATTAAAATGTACTTAAGGCCCAACTATAATATGCGTACGCTAGCGCAGGCGAATTTGCGAATACATACAATCAAATGTGTGCGACCATAATTTGCTTTGCTAACTTTTCGTTGAATTTAATTTTCCTACGCATAGAGCGAAACTGATCGCATTTTCTTTAAGGGCCAACTGTTTGTTCGTTGTTATTGATAATTATTTTTAGATACACACATACCATAGACTGTGATACACAGAAAACCAGAAAACTCAAAAGTGACAGTTCATTTTGGCCCGTATCAGCTTTTGCCTAACGATAGTGCAAACGAGTACAAAATATGTATACGCAAAGCTAAAATAATATGTTAGAAGAAATGGCTATATATGGTCATCTCTAAACATATGTTTTACAATTTACGCAAATAATGGGGGTTGAAAATTCAACAAAAATTTCGTTTAGTTAAAAAATTGTGAAATAAATAATAAAAATAAGTGTTGAGTGATTAAGAGACAATATTAAACTGTTTATAAACATTAAAAAAATATATCAAAAGTCCTAATTTGTGGCTGGCGGTCAATACCGTAAGAAATCAACATAAAAATTAGGCAAGAAGGATTGAAATTCTTGTAAATTAGTTTTATTTTTAATTTTTATTAATTTTGGTGCTGAGAAAAGTAGTTGTTAATGGTTTAAGAACTGTTAAATGTTTTTAAAATATAAATCGTCGCACTGATCATCACGTAATCAACCTGGATACATATATTAAATAGGACTATGGGAGGCGAAACAGGTGCTTAGTCCATGCTAATAGATGGCTAAACCGCTTAAAAGGCATGCTCACAGGCGTAATGAGAACCTTAAACTATAAATTAAGCCGGGAATGAGAGTTTCATTGAAGTCACAGAAGATCGCATCAAAAAAATCAATTTCTAATCAGAGGTACGACTTAAGTTGGACTGCTGCAAAAAAATTGGAAATTCCACAGACTTAGAAGAAGGCGGTAGGTACATATTATTTATTTTTAGCAAAAGTTATGCTTATAATAGATCCTTTATAAAATTTACTTATATACGATTTACTATTCCATATGTTTCCGTACTAGGCTTGCGTTGACTTCAATGAGCATTTGCACAAAACTACTGGTAATTTCCAACAGATCCGTGTGCCTATTCTACACCCCGATGTTACTGTATCTTCGAATCCTTCATGTTTCCCAGTCCTTCTAAATATATTATTTTTTAACCGATAATTTGCTGTGTAGATGTAAAGGTATTTATGTTCCTCAACATATTTATTTATTTAAAACAAATAAGAACAATTTTCTTTTATCGTTTATGAAATAGTGTTTTTCCAACCTGAGCGCCTTTGTCAATTTTAGTGGCAAATAAGAAAATTGGAAACCAACATTATGAAAATAAATTTTTTGCTGAATGAATGTTAGACTGTTTCATAATTTGCATAAAGATCTAAAAGCAATTGGTGAACTGCATATCAGAGAAACGAAAGGATTGTATAGGAATAAGCAAGAGTGTATATAATGTAAGTATTATTCTGTTATAAAAAATGTGAAACTTATAAATGTAATCTCTATCAGATTAATGGTTTGTTAAACCTAATTTAAAAGTATTAATCGAAATTTCTATATTTCTTTTAGGGTCACACTGTCTACAAAGAATTCGCTAAAGAAAAAGGTTATTGGAAACAAATCTGAAAGTAGCTGGAAAACATTAGAGTCGAAAATTGTTAAAGTAAATGCAATTGTGATGGTTTTAAGATTCAAAATTTATACGTATAAAAAATATTGATAAACACCATGCAGTACTGTTCTTAAATTTATTTTACTCTCAATAAAAATTCAAGTTCTTTAAAATGTACTACTAAATTTTATTTATTTATTAACAAATCTTATTGATATTGTGCAGGTTTCCACACTACCATAGAGGTACTACACTCAGTGCGTTGCCAATTTTTTTAAATGGCTGGCTTCCCCAATAGGCCTAAACCATTTTTTTCTCAACATGTTCCGGGACAAAAAGCAAAGCCATATATCCTACATAAAAGCACACGAACTTAGTGTTTTGCCCTATGTTCCGATACAAACATTCATATAAATTATTTTTCTCTCACTTTAATTAATTTAAAAACACACTTACATATTCTTCCTACCATTTTTATATTCACTTGATCACTGGTGGAAAGGAGGAATAACTTCACCGCACTAATATCACTATTTTATATTATACACATCACACAAAATATACGTCGTATAATTCGGAAACAAATTCCTAATTCTCTATACCATTTGCATATAGTTGGCTCCTGAAAAATAAAAGTGTTTTAGATATTATTAAATTTATATATGTATAAGAAAAATTTACTTACATATTTTTGCTGCTACCACCACCGATTTTTTTGTTTTTGTGTGCTTTTTTGGCATTTCACACAATTGGTAATTCGTGGACGAAAGAGTAGACAATGTTTCACCCATAAATTACCAATTTCAAGCACTAAATTTTACGATAATTTTATTATTTTAAATTTTTCACCAATAATCCTGCCAAGAAATTTTAACTTTTTGTAAACAAAAATATGTCATTTTCTATCGACAAGAAAAAGAAAAGAGACAGCAAACAAAGAAATTTGCTGTCCCTCTCGCAACATCGGTCGAAAACATTACCACTACATACACAGTTGTCATGTCTAATTAGTAGTCTATGCTGTGATACGTGCACACAAGAGAAGCTGCAATGTACGCCGAAATCAATTCTACACATAATTGAATAAATAATGTCAAAAATTAATGGAAACATTAAATGTTTAGCGTCTGTTTATTGTATATATATATTATAGTGTATTTGTGTATTTTCCTACCATTTATGATACGTTGCCAACCACTTGCACACATTGTTATACATTGTTGTACATTGTAGTACTTTCCAATTTATTTCTTAAATTACTTTCTAAATTGGTAATAACCTACTTGTGATAATATATTTATGTATGTATGAATTGAAAATATTTATATATGTATTTACATGTTATGTATACATCATAAATAAGTTTTTGCAAAAGTGCATTGCTTTACAACTGAGTGTAAGTATATTATAGCCACACAATTGGTTGCATATGCATTTGACAGTCTTTTCGTCGAGTTTTGACAGTAGCCAAAGCTAGCCTACGCATATTATACTTGCCCATTATGTTACATATATTAAAGGCCATTATTACAACTTGGTGTTATCTTACAGTGAGATTTTATCGGTTTGAGAAATACATTTTCATTATTACAACTTCCCTTTAACCTATATATTAGCGATATTTAAAAGGCAAGTTCGACTTTGCGATTAGTTTTAGCAGGAGGATCTATGTTTATATAACCATATTTTATTATAATATTAATCAAGCTTATGGTCGTTTCTTATTAAATTATATTTACGGCCCTTTTCACAATGTGTGATGAAATTTTAATTGACACTTTAACCGACAGTTAGCTGAAATTATGTTTCATAATGTATGATTAAAATTTAACTGACAGATGTTAACCGAAAAGTTGCTGTTACATTTAATAGAACAAATTCTTCTGGTTAGTATGTTCATTGTCACTTCAACAAGAAAACAATATGAGTAAAAATTACAATCAGCACTTGTATTTTTTTAACATTTATAATTCAAGTAGAGTAAAATAAAAAAAATTCTACTTGAACGTCGAGATCATTTCTTTTTATCTAGTGAAGAATTTAGAAAAAGATTTACATTATCAAAATCTTAAGTAAAGTACATTGTCGATGCCATAGGCAATGATATAAAGTCCGCAACAAGGAGGTAAGTTCCTTCGTTTTATTTATATCTGAAATGGTTAATATAATTTAAGTAATATTCCTTTAATTAAAAGTAATCATGCTTTATCCACTACCCAAATGGTGTTATTGGCCCTAAGATTTCACGCCACAGGCGGTTGTGGTGTTTCAATAACCTGCTTGTCGTGTTGGTAAAAAAGTTTCTGAGGCAATCGCTAGATTATCAAACAAATTTATAAAAATGCCGCATTCTAAAGAGCACATGAGAAAAACAGCCCCAAAGTTTCAGTTTAAGTGACGAAAAAGAAATTAGATCCGATGGATTGTCGAAAACGCGAAGTAATGTTATGTAACTATATATGTTGAAATAAAAATTAATATAAATTCGAAATAAAATGAATGATAAAAGTCCTCTAAATAACTTTAGATATTTCTGAGAGAAGTGTTTTCAATTTGAATTTCGAATATCGGATAACATTTAAGAAATCTGATTTTCCTAAAAAAGGTGGACTTCTTTTTTTACAAATGAAAAACCGAGAATTCATATATTTGAGTCTTCCATTACACTATTTTTCGTAAACATATAATTTAAATGTTGCCATATTATATACAGAATGAACTGGTTAAGTAACTAAATGAGTGAAAAGCAAATGATTAACCATCGGTTAAAAAGTTCCTGTTTAGAAAAGTGTCAATTAGCTAATTTTTCGTTAAAGTTAATTTAATCATACATTGTGAAAAGGGCCGTTAGTCTAATTTTTATTCGATATTTCGTTGACAGCGTGTTACCATCTTCAGGAAATAAAAATTATTAAAATTTTATAGACAAATGGTTTTGAAACATGACAAAAACTATTCACAATATTTTTTTTTCAAATTCAATAACATATAAAATATTTTTTCAACATTTAACAAACGTTTTCAACATTAACATATTATATTGAACATATATATATATATATATATATATATATATATATATATATATATATATACATATATATATATATATATATATATATATATATCTACGTATATAAAAATAAGTTGCATTTCCGGAATGCCTGAACCGATTTTGTTTCTGCAAAGTTTATATGAAAGGTAACGTCAATACCAAGGTTTTTATGTATATACGGTTTGTATGTGTGTTGGTTCATGAGTTATAGCCATCTTAGTGAACACTGCAATCTTTTCGAAATATTTAAGTTATTATTTTGAAAAACTGAAATACAATTCGTTTTTAATTCATTACAATTCAATTTTAGTCAAACCATTAATTCAATTTATATACTTAGCTATTCTAAATCACAACTTCGGGGATCTATGAAATAAATTATATAAATACATCACTAAAAACTTAAATATTTAAATACATTATGCACAGCCCACGTCATAATGCACAAGTACGTGATGAAGAAATCTGTTGAAGCTTTGGAAAGATAAATGAAAGATCTCCGAGATAACTCAGAGTTGTTTGGTGGTGCGTTGATTTTATTGTCAGGCGATTTTAGGCAAACATTGCCCTTATCTGCTGATAAGTTCTCTAAGCAATTGCCGAAAATGGGAACGGTGCAATGCCTATTGATGACACTGGATTGATAACATTGCCAAATGATTTTTGCCGTTTCGTACAGTCAAAAAAGGAAATAATTGAATGTGTTTTCACTTACATAACACAACAATATACATGCATGCATGGTTGAGTGCTAGAGTAATTTTAGCAGCAAAGAACAAAGATGTTACTGAATTAAACATGGCTACACAATCAAAGAGTCCTCGCGAAGTGGTGTTGTACAAGTCTGTCGGTACTGTTACCAATAAAGAAGATGTTTTGAACTATCCAACAGAATTTTAGAATTCGTTGGACTTACCAAGATTGCTTCCACATAATCTCCAATAGAAGGTTGGAGCTACTATTAATATGCTTCGTAATATCAATAAACCCCGTTTGTGTAATGGTAAAAGACTTGCTATTAAAAGGATGATGGCTTATGTAATTGAAGCTACTATTTTAACTGGAAAATTAAAAGACGAAGATGTATTCATTCCACGTATCCCAATGATTCCGTCTGATATGCCATTTGAATTTAAACGACTTCAGATTCCTGTTCGCCTTGCGTTTGCGATTACCATTAATAAGGCGCAAGGCCAATCTTTAGAAATTTGTGGACTGAATTTAGTGTATCAAGTTTTCTCACATGGACAGTTCTATGTAGCCTGTTCGCGCGTTGGCAAACGATCGGTTTTGTATATTTACACCGAATATGGAAAAACAACAAATGTTGTTTACCACAGAGCATTACAATAAGAGCAGTTTATCACTGATTTAAATGAATTCGAATTAATTTTTTTATTTTCTTTTTTGCACTACGAAGTGTGCAGAGGGTTCGCTAGTATATATATACAATAAACAAACGCTAAACATTTAATGTTTCCATTAATTTTTGACATTATTTATTCATTTATGTGTAGAATTGATTTCGGCGTACATTGCAGCTTCTCTTGTGTGCACGTATCACAGTCTATGGTATGTGTGTATCTAAAAATAATTATCAATAACAACGAACAAACAGTTGGCCTTTAAAGAAAATGCGATCAGTTTCGGTCTATGCGTAGGAAAATAAATTCAACGAAAAGTTAGCAAAGCAAATTATGGTTGTACTCATTTGATTGCATGCATCCGCAAATTCGCCTGCGCTAGCGTACGCATATTATAGTTGGGCCTTTAGATACACACAAACGCCGAAAATAATTTTATAGAAAATTTAATAAATAATGTGAAAAATTATAAGTGCCTTTATGATAAAAGGGATATCTTTTATTATAATGGAAAAATAAAGGAAAAGGAAAAAATGCAGAAAAGTGCATAAAAAGTATTATATTTTATCTTTCTTTGTTCCGGTATATACATACATACGTATATATGGCAAAATGTATTTGTGTATTTTCCTTCAATTAATGATCCACTTGCATACACCGTTGGACTGTTTAGTACTTTTCCAATTTAATCTATAATTGCTTTCTTAATTGATGTTTCATAAATTACATTTTTTTGCAACTGAGTGTAGTAAGTACTTAAACTCAATAAGTATAATATAGCCAGACAAATTCTTGTTAAATTTGCCTTACGCATTTGACAGTCTTTTCGTCGAGTTTTGACAGTAGCCAAAGCTAGCCTACTCATATTATAGTTGGGCCTTTAGTCTTTTCTTGCAGGGTATGTATTATACATACATATGTATGTGCTCATTACATTAAACGTAATTGAGACTGCAAAGCAATATTTTGTGTTGTGTGTTAGAATTTTATTGTGGCATGATAAAATTATACATATGGTGACATCGCTACGTCATATGACAACCTTTATTTGAATCAAGCCAGATTAAGGTAAGAGACCAATGTACGTGGCTAGCGGCTCAGGGCGGCGGTCCGCTGTTTAATTATCCGCTTAAAGGTAGGAGGCCAATGTATGCGGCATGCGATTGCGGGCGGCAGTCAATACACGATATTTCTAGGTACCAAATGTCAAAATATTTGTTTACATCTGAAATAAAATTTGTATTTATTTCCTTTATATATACTTATGTAACCAGCCCAACCTTTTTCATACAAATTTATATGTTTTTACACTTCTGTAATTAATTATGCCCTTCACAAAAATGTGAAAGGGTATATTTAGGTTTGCCATTCCGTGCGTAATTTTTTCGATATCAATATGCGACCCCATAAAGTATACATATTCTCAATCCTTATGAATAGCGATGACGATTGAACGATGTCCGTCTGCCCGGTTGTCTGTACGTGAAATCGGTTTTCCCAAGCCCCCAGAAGAGCTAGAGACTTCATTCTTGGACTGATCGATTGGAAGTGAGCTAAATCTTAGAGTGGTAAATTCAGAAGGAATTGAAAATCGGAAGGACGGTTCCAGAGCTGGGAAGCTTACACCTATTTCTCGACGCAAAATTAACACCAAAACCCGATTATTTTTTTGTTTATTTGAAAATTGAACCTATTTCATGCTTTGGGACTCCTCAATTGTCCATTTATAACATTAAAAAACTTTTTTTTCCAGGGATGGGAAATTAAATTTTTTTCACATTCGGTATTTTGTGGTACATATAATAACTAAAATGTTTAAAAATTTTAAGTTTTTCTTAAATAAAACCGTCTTTGATGTAATGAAGATTTGCATCGATGAAAAATATTTAAAGTTCCCATTCAGGGTTAGGGAATTTAAATTCTTTTTATACAATAAGCTAACCAAAAATAAACTGACGTCGTTTTTTCCTGGTAAAAATTATTTTTTATTTCGGAAAAACAAAATTGGTATCAAAAATAAAAATAAAAAAAATTTCGATTCCAGGGTTCGATACTCCAATATTTGGTAGTACATGAAAATAACGAACGTGGTTACAAATTTGTAGTTTTTCTTAAATAAAACCACTTTATACATCATCAAGACTTCCATTGGGAAAAAATAATTTTAAAAAAATTAAAATTTCGCTTCCAGGGATCGGAAATTTAATTTTTTTGTTGTACATTCGGTATTTCGTGGTACATACTCGGTACATCGTGTTTACCAGCTCTGGATATACTTCAAGACGTTTTTACTGTCGCTCCGTGAAAAGTTTTCCAAAAGTTAATAATTACTTCATTAAAATTTTTATCTGTGCTGTGTTTTGCTGCTTGAATTGTTGCTGAAGGAATTGTGTAATTGGGTGCTGAATTAAATTGTAATTTTTAGGCCTGATTCAATATTACTTCGAATTGGTGCTAAGTATACGCACACACATACATATACCTAAATATCGACAATCATACATGCATGTTTGGACATACATACTATCATCTCTACTTAAATTCTTCTGATAGTCACAAATTATTCCACCTGTGCGATCAGCTGGCTATGCTGAAAATTTTGATACATTTATTATCATTCGTTAATTGATTTATATCTGTGTCGCCATCTGTTGGTGAGTTGATTTTGGTAAACCCAGCGAACATTTTAAATTGCTCTTTTACCCTACTGCTATTTTACAAATAAACCCATATGATGTCTTGTCTAAATAATGGATGTACTCTTGATACCGATTATGAAAATATGATATGCTGTTGGCTGTGCCACGATTTGTGTCACTTTAAATGTAGTGGACTTTCAGTGATTGTAGCTGATGCTATCTCAAAAAATGATTCTATACGTTGGTGCTGCAATAGATGTAAAAAGATTGATGTTAGTTTCTACAGATTTTTTCAAGGTACTAAGACTTACTTTAACGAAATACAGAATGAAGTAAGCAAGCTTTCGGACCGTATTTCTATATATGGCAAACTTTTTGACGATTATAAACCGCTTGAAAAATTAAAATCACCCATCCAACCTTCTCCTAAGCTTAGGAAATCTGCTAGGAAAGCTAATAAAAATAAAGATCTAATCTCTGTGCCAATGGAAAATAATCCCACGCAAACATCCAAGAATCGTGCCTCTCCATGTGATTTACCTGTAGCATCTGGTTCTAATTCTGCGAGCAGTGACATGATTTCTCTAGCAAATCATGTTTCATCAAATAACGTTTTAAGCATTGCAGTAGCCCTAGAGACTCCTGTAATCTCTGTGCCAATGGAAAATAATTCCACGCAAACATCCAAAAACCGTGCCTCTCCATTTGATTTACCTGTAGCATCTGGTTCTAATTCTGCGAGCAGTGACATGAATTCTCCAGCAAATCATGTTTCATCAAATAACGTTTTAAGCAATGCAGTAGCCCTAGGGACTCCTGTTAGTGCTGCAGTAACAAATAATTTGCCAGATGAGTGTACTAGTAATGCTCAAACTTTAGCATCGTCAAGTAACGTTAACTCTATTATGAATCGTCCCAATACACTTAGAGTTATACCGCCAAATAAAACAATTTTCGTGTCTCGACTAGCGTCCGATACTACTGTCGAAGAACTCCAATCGTACATAAATTTGAATTGTGGTACCAACTTAGGTGTATCAGTGTATAAATTTTCCTACACAGAACCAAGAATAGTAGCATCTTTTAAAATTACAGTACCGGATGAGTTATTCAACAATATTATTTCTCCTGGATTTTGGCCTGATGGTATATACGTTCGTGAGTTTATGTTTAAAACAAGAGAAAAGAATACTGTTCGATTGCCGTCATCAGTAAAATCTACTTCAAAAAACTAAATGGTTACACTGAAAATTTTACTCTTTTATATCAAAATGTTCGTGGCATTAATACAAAGTTATCATCTTTATTTAATCAAAGTTATGCGTTTGATTTTCAAGTTATCGCTTTCACTGAAACTTGGCTTAATAATAATGTATTGGATACTGAAATAATGGGTGCAAGTTACTTAATATATAGACGTGATCGTGGCAATAACATGAAAGGAGGAGGTGTATTAATTGCAGTGTCAAGCATGCTTTCTTCTGAAAAGTTATCGTTTACTTCTTCACTGGATATTGAGTTTATGGGTGTTTTGGTAAAAATAAATCATAAAAAAATTTTCATAACCTGTTCGTATATTCCCCCAAATTCTCCTGAAATAATTTATAGAAAGCATTCGGATGCTATTTCAACTGTTGTGCATATGTCTCATCATAATGATAGCATCATCGCAGTTGGTGATTTCAATATGCCAACGATATTTTGGGATTTTTCGGCTGATAATGGTTGCTTTACACCATATAATTCTACTTTTAGTCCGAAATATAACGAGTTTATTGATTGCTTATTGGATATGAATCTTTATCAGATAAATGGCATATATAATGATAACCACAAGCTTTTAGATTTGGTTTTTGTAAATGATTGTGTTGACACGTCTGTCCTTCGCACTATTCCTCTAACCTTACCGGAGGACTGTTATCATCCCACAATCTTAATATCTACAGGTTTTCCATCTGTTTATATATCTCGTTCTGCGTACAACTCAAAAGTCAAGAGTTTATGTTTTAAAAGGGCAAATTATAACAAAATAATCGAACTTCTACACAATACAGACTGGAACAATTTACTCGTAGCTTCGAACTTAGAAAACAATCCCGATGTTATTGATCACATAACCATAAAATTCTACGATAGGATTTATTGGATCTTGACCCAATGTGTTCCTAAACAAGTCGCTTCTCAAGTATCTGGACCTCCATGGAATTCAAAGTTTCTTTCCAAACTTAAAAATAGCAAAAACAAATATTATAAAATATACAAAAAATCAGGATCATCCTCAGATTTTGCAAAATACTCTGTTGCCCGTGCCGACTATAACAAGTTAAATCTTAAATGTTATAAATGTTACTTACAAAAAATTAAAAACAACTTGAAGAAAAATCCAAGGTCTTTCTACAATTTCGTGAACTTAAAAAGAAAATCAGTTTCCTTTTCGCCCACTATGAAGCTAAATGAAAAAGAATCAGATAACGAGGCTGAAATTAGTAACTTGTTTGCGGATTTCTTTTCATCTACTTATTCTGCTGATCAAATTATTACTACTGGGTTGCAATCAAATTTTTGTCCTGGAAGTCAATCTATTTTAATTCCATTTCTGGATGAAATTTCTGTTCTTAATGGATTGAAAAAATTGAAATTCTCGTACAAGAGTGGACCTGATAATGTTCCTAGCTGTGTTCTAATTAAGTGTGCTGATGCCTTAGTGTTTCCTCTTACATTATTGTACAATCTTTCAATTAAAGTCGGAAAATTCCCTGAAATGTGGAAGAATTCTTATATTATTCCGTTGTTTAAATCTGGTACCAAATCTGACATTAAAAATTACAGAGGAATCGCTAAACTGAGTATTATACCGAAACTCTTTGAAAAATTAATTACAAGTAGCTTGTGCCACCAGGTGTCATCAACATTATGTTCTAGTCAACATGGTTTTCGTAAAGGCTGCTCAACTATAACCAACCTCATACAATTTACAACTTTGGTAAATCGTGGTTTTGTCAATAAAAAACAAACTGATGTAGTCTACACAGATTTCAGTAAAGCATTTGATAAAGTTAACCACAAACTTCTATTGAGTAAACTGCATTATATGGGATTCACACGTGGCTGTTTGAATTGGATTAGTTCCTACCTTACTAATAGGAAACAAAATGTTTTATTCAAAAGTACTATATCTAAACCGATCCCCGTTACGTCTGGTGTTCCCCAGGGAAGTCATCTGGGACCCCTATTATTTTCACTATTTATCAATGACTTACCTGCAGTTATCAAAAACTCATTCATTCTTATGTATGCTGATGACGTAAAAATATTTTTTACCTACAATATCTTTGATGATCATAAGTTTCTTCAAGCAGATTTAAACTCTTTGTACTCTTGGTGTGAAATGAATTTAATGACATTGAATCTAAAAAAATGCAAGCATATGTGTTTCTTTCGGAGGAGCCATTTCAACGTAAAATATTTTTTGGGTGGTTATGAGCTGGAAAATGTTTGCACTTTCACAGATCTTGGAATTTTACTAGATCCAAAACTGAATTTTATTCAACATATATCTCTAACTGTTAGAAAAGCCAGAAGTCAACTGGGGTTCATCAAACGCTGGGCAAAGGAATTTGATGATCCTTATGTTACTAAGCAGCTTTTCACATCGCTTGTTCGTCCCATTTTGGAATATGGATCAATAATATGGGATCCAACATATAAGGTTTACATCAACACAATTGAATCTGTACAAAAACAATTTTTAATATTTTGTCTTCGAAGTTTGCAATGGAACCCATTTTGTTTGCCTTCTTATAAAGCTAGACTAGCTCTTATTAAGTTACCATCCCTAAGTAGTCGAAGATCTATGTTAAACACTTTATTTATTTTAAATATAATTAATGGTAAAAACTGCTCTGAATTCTTAATTGAAAATTTATCATTTTGTGTTCCTCACCGTCCTACTCGTTTCTTCTGTCTACTTAATATTAAATTTCTAAGAACAAATTACGCTAATTCTGATCCTTTTATTAGATGCTGTAAGGACTTTAACAAGATATATTATTATGTTGATTTCTCTTTCAGTGAAAATTTGATTAAACGAAATATTTTGTTTGCATTAAATAACAGCCAATAATTGATATTTCTTTGAATTTTAATCTGTATATGTATGTAAATAGTCTGTAAGAATTGTAAATTCATAGACTGTAAAATAAATAAATAAATAAATAAATAAATATAATAACTAAAATGCTTAAAAATTTCAAGTTTTTCTTAAATAAACCCGTTTTACACATCATGAAGATTTGCATTGATGAAAAAAATTTTCGCTTCCAGGGGTGAGAAATTGAAATTTTATAAAAATCAAAGGGCAACTAACGCAGCTTTTTTTTATTAATTAAAACTATTTTTTAATTCAGGAAAAGACAAAATTAATATCAAGTACTTAAAAATATCTAAACTTCGATTCCAATATTTTGTACAATATGAAAGTTGCCAAAATAATAAAAAAAAATTTTTTTTAAATTAAAATTTCGTTTTCAAGCGTGGCATATTTTGAATATTTTTTTATTTATAAAAGTAACCAAAATATACAACTGAAGTTGTTTTTATTGCGCTTATAAATTAGAAAGCACAAAATTGGTACTTAAAAATATGTGTAATGCCCGACGTACGTTGGTGAAAGGTATATAAGATTCGGCACAGCCGAATATAGCACTTTTACTTGTTTTTCATCTTCTATGGTATCCATCTTGTTTCATTTGTCATATTTTAAGCGGCAATGACAAAAAGTAGAACAAAGTTCTACTTTGCCGCGCGGCAGATTCCTTTAGTCTTGCCAGATTTCATTATATCCTACTCAGAAATTTTTTTATATGAATCGCATGCCACGTACATTGGCCACCTACTTTTAAACTTTAATTTGCCTTGGTTTGAATACATTGATGACAAGTTCCTGTGTACAACAACTCGTCGGTGTGTTTGAGAATGGGCATGGGCGCAGCACTTCAAATGTATAATATTTGACGTGGACCATGACTTTACACAAACAGCAATTGCTTTGGTTCTTGTAACGCTGTATTTGTTGCCTTAGCGATCTTATTATTCCCTCCATGAATTGAATGAATGCTGGCGAAAATCACACAATAGCATGTGCATGTGTGACAGTCTATGGCACGTGTGTATCTAAAAATAATTTTCAATAACAACCAACTAACAGCTGGCAGCTTAAGCAAAGTGCGATCAGTTTTGCTCTATGCCAAGGGTGTCAGCGCCATACACGATTGAGAAAACAAAACTCACACGTACGCTTACGCTCTTTTATTTTGAGAGCGTAAAATATAATTTCATGCTGAAAACCACACTCATTCACAGGGAAGTATCGCAAGGCCTGTCTTGAGGGCTCTAAATAGAAATATATGTATACTACTATGCTATTATATGGTATGTTACTTGTTTGAGAAAAATTACATTTTTATGTAGTTTGTCGTTTCTCTTTTAGAGAGAGAGAGAGATAGAGAGAGAGAGCGAAAGGGACTGACAATTTTTGGAACCTGAATTAGTTTAATTTTAATTCGCGTTCGGAAACATTGGTACAGTGCTGCCAGTATGTTTATTTTTTCAAGTAAAGTAGAACTGAGATGCCACAACATATTATATGTACATTCATATGTATAATATAATACAGATCTTGTTTAATACTTTTGTATGTATAATATCTGACTTGTTCATATTGCTTGTGTATATAATAAAATACGGAGCACTTGCTTTGTACATATTGTTTGGCATTAAAAATATATAACTGGTGAATATTGTTATAAATAAAATTAAATAAATAGTGGTATTGCCCAATTGTAAAACTCACACACATAGTTTACAAAATTATTTCATATGGTAGCCTTGATGTTCCAGAACAAATGCGCGGAGTGGGTGAATCGCTTCAGAACATACTCTCAAAAAAACTAAAAATGCTCTAGAACATAAATTTAGTTCTGAAACTAGCTTCACTAGTACAACAATCTACAACACTAACAACCACACGTATTTTGTTGGTAGAATATTAAATTTTAATGTTTTACTAAAACTGCTGGAATTTTTATGGGAGATGAACTCTTTGGCAAAGGTAACAAACAATACCTTTCAAATTTTAGCTTTTGTGTTAAATATGTATATCAGCAGATACTGTTGTGCTGCGCAAATGGCAGGTTGTGTTAGTAACAGATCGAATATGTACAAAAGATTTTGTATATGAAGGAAACGGGGTTAGATTAGAAATCAAAAAGGAGGTAATAGTGCGTGTACCCATTTGTGCTTTGCACAGAGATCCTGAACACCATAGAGAACCACAAGTTTTTAATCCTGAACGTTTTGACGATGAAAATAAATCGATAACCGAAAATGGTGCTTATTTTCTTTTTGGTTTAGGTCCGAGAAATTGTAATGGCATGTTATTTGTATATGTATTTGCACGCATTATATTTTTACTTTAATATATCTTCCACTTTTATATTTCACTATTAAAATAATTTTTTAAGTTAACTAAGCTGCTTGAACTTTTTTTACCTTTTGTTTAAGGCTTGTAAATAAACTTTTGACACTAGATTGGTACGTAAACAATAGACAGCTGCCCTTAGAGCTGTACAAAACAGCTCTTTTGAGTGAGCGCTCTTTTTAGCTCCGCTCACTTTACTGAATTAATTCATTCAGTTCATTCAGTTGTTTCAGTTCATTCAGTAGCTCAGTGGTTTCAGTAGCTGGCAACTCTATAAATAAAGAGCACTACATCCCCGTATGCATTAGCTCATGTGTGTGAATTAATTCATTTTTTTCGTATGGATTTTGACATACAAACTGAAACATCACTAAAAAGAGCTACTGAAAGAGACAGATCTAATGAATCAACTGAAACAACTGAGCTAAAAACGCTCAATTGAATGAAAGATTCACCTCGCTCAATTGACTGAATGATTCAATTGAATTAATTCATTCAGGAGCCGTACAGCTCTAGCTGCCCTACTACATTATATATAACGAAACTTCACGAAATGTTAACAAAGTATATTGTGGTTATACACATTTGATTGTATGTGTTCGCACATTCTCGTGCTTAAGATCAGCACATTACAGTTCGGCCTTAATCCGAACTATTCAGCGGTGTTTGAATTCATTGTAGTTGGTCGCCTGCTGTGGTGAATGTGTTTAACCGAATGTAAATAAAAACAATTCAAATGTAAAGAGTGAATGTTTCGATTAACACGAATAATATGTATACACTAATGCCGCTGATCAATTATAATATATTATTTTGGGTAAACAAATAAAGATATTGTAAAAATTAGTATTTTTTGTAAATGGCTATACCTATTAACAGCTACTTAAAAAACTTTTATTATAAGAAAATTCGCTCAAACTTAAACAAAAATATGTTGTTCACTTGTTTTTTTTAATACCAAAAGGATTTTCAACGTAGAGGTAGGCGCGATGCTAAAAGCATAAAATATATCAAGGTAAAATTTAAAATCTCTACATTTATAAACAAAATAAAGTAACGTTGAGTGTGTTTACGCAATTTTTTAATGTCTATATTTTCGTCCATTTTCACTAATTTTCATAGATATGTACATACAGTACAAGAAACCTCTTTTAAAGTTATGATATGTTTTAGTATATATCAATTGTACAAATATGTTTTTGATTAAATTGTTAAACGTTATAACCGTTGCAAAGTAAACTTCCCAGTGTATAAATGGTCTATCCGTTATATGAAATACCAATGCGTGCTTATAACAGAAAGAAGAAACTATTTAACAATAAATAGAGCTCTTTGCACTTCGCCAGTCTACTTTGGACAGTTTTGATTTAGCTGGAAGAAAAACAGAGAGATGAATATTTTATCTCTTTGTACTAACAACTGAATTGAAGCTTTGCAACGCAAACTTTCCCATTGCAAAATGGGTGTTAGATCATATGTAATATACGTTAGGAATAGTCTTGGCTAAATATTGCAGACCTGCCTAAAAAATTATATTTTCATGCAGTTACTGTCAGAGGATTCGCCCATGTGCGGGGTTTTGGAGATAACTGCATGCGTATAGATATTTTGCTTGTTCGGACATTTTGAATAGAACTCTTAAGAGCTTGCAATTTTTCTAATTTTACAAAAAAAAAAAAAAATCGCATTATATTCAAAAGATCATGAGACATTTCAAATCTTGTTATTCGTTAGAAAGCCTTAATAATTATGTGCAAAGTGTAACAACGTTCAAATGTCCGCCACAGCTTCTATGGGTGGAGCGCATTCGCATTGTCCTGTGTTCCATGTCGGGATTTGACAGATGGCATGGATTGTGGTAGGTTTGAGGATCGCTGTGGTTTGAGGCTTATTCGAATTAATCTGGGACTCAAAATAAACTCTAAGGAAGTCAAATCGTACGATTCCTGTGGCTAGTTCATATCACCTCAACGTTAGATTAGCCTGCACTTATGTATATCGCTTGACTGTAAAACAATATTAATATATTTATGTAAGTGTTGTTGAATAATTAATCTGCCCGGTGACTTGGCTAAAGAAACGTAAATGACAGCTGTGGCTTCAACAAGATGACCGTTATTGACTGTCAAAGCTTTGAAGACTCTTTATAGCCATGGAATAAAATGTGCTATTATAATTTGGCAGACGTCTTCATGTAATATGTTTTTATATATAATATGAGGCTTTCATCTCGATATATACCCGCGACGAGCTACGGGTTCCATAAGCAATTCGATCAGTCCAAAATTATACTGCATTTTCCAAATATTTGGCTATATGGCCAAATATAACAGTCAATGAGTTTTGGTCCGGACAAACGAGACTCTGCTGTCATTAAAAAAGCTATTAAGTGTGGGCTTAAAATGTTTCGACACTAACCTAACCGTTATGAGATGTAATTATAATTCAGAATATCCACCAACACGTCAAGAACAAGCTAGTGCTAAAAGTGCCATATGTTTGACCACAGGTCAAGCAGATGTCTCACACTGCAATGGAAATCACGAGTCGTTCTCCAACGAAAAATAAATTATCTGGAGTTAAGCCAAAGGGGCACAACCGGTTCTCTGCCAATTTTATTGGCTGAAACAGTACAGCAGTAATTTTCTAAATACGCTTGATCAGAACGTCCCAAGTTCTGCTGGACAGTGTATTACTAATAAACGTGTTAATGCCAACAGTATAGAGAATTCACTTCCAGTTGGACAAATGTAAATCTTTATCATGTGGCTCACTACCAACCTAAAAATGTCCAAAAGTCAATTTGAGGCCATAATCAACTTGGCTTGCAAATTTCTCTCACATTGCATAATGCCGTAAAGGTGATAACTTAGAATGCAAGAGGCATTAGCAAACGTATCCAATTTTTATATGATCGATATGTTAAACTTTTCCTTGTTTCTGAAATGTTGCTCAAATGTAATGGATATATGCATGTGTAACACAAAGATAAAATTTTGTGTATAGATGTGATAGGGAAAATTTAATTATGTGGTGTTGCAATAATAGCCAAGAGAGCCGTGCCCTGTCAATAACTATCAATTATCAACATAATTTTAATAGAAAACTTTTGTGATAACATTAACATACATAAATACATATATTCTTTTTGTTTTCTTCGTGAAAGCGTAGGATAAGACAATATTAGGTATCAGTAGGCATCAGTAGGGCTGTGCTAGGGATAACTACTGGGGAAACCTCTTATGTGAAAAGCTGGATTCTACTATATAAAAAAAATCTTAAGCATGCTTTAAGTGTATGCTCTAACACTATTAATCATATTGTTGGTAGCAGTCACGCTCTCAAGTCACGCTGCCAACACCATAAACCGAAATCTGCCGGTATATCGATGTGTGCAATTTTGTTATTGTTAAAGATCTAGACAAAATATGATCCGTTAATATCTTTGTCGCTCTTGTTTGCTGTAATTCAAGAACTCTGTTGTTTTTTTGCATTAAACGAATTTTTTTCTTTCAGTTTAGTACGACAGTTGCTTTTTTGGAGTTGGCGAAATAAATACATATATTAAAACCAAATTTGATCGATTTTTCAACGCAAATAGCCTGTAAGAAGCTTAGAGTCTCAAACACATATATTAGGAAATTTCCAAACTGGCACCTTTTTTATGGTATCAAAAATTATACAAAAATAAATTTTTGATTCCAACGTTAGGCAATCTAATATTCAAAAAAGCCAAAATCAACTCGGAGGCTCAAAAATTATTATTACATTTTCTTCCCGTCATTATTTATATATGTATGTATGCGTGCGCATACGTGACCCGCTTATAACTTTTGAACAGCTGAACCGAATCTGAAGAGCGCTGCTGAACGTAAATTTTCAACTGGTAAATTTCTAGATATATCCAAAAAGCATAGAAGAAAGCATATTTCAAACCGGGTAAAAATCGGTGAACTCCTTCGTAAGATGAAAAATTGAAAATATATATCTGATCATTTAGATATCTTGATTCGTTTATGGTAACCCAAAACTACATCAATCTCTACGTGTCACGTGGGAATCGGTTGATTTGAAAGTTTAACTATTTGTGCTTTAGCTCGAAAAGCTCGAGAGCATAGAATATTACTAAAACCAGGTTAACTGAACTTTGCGGTTGCATACTTTCTTAGAACCGCATTGAAGAAAGTTTTGTATAAAATATACAATTTAGTGGCATTGTCCACATTGCGGCGCTTATAGCCAAGACTTTAAACTGTTTTTAATAATGTATTGCTATGACCTAAATTTTTAAAGATATTAAAGATATTATAATATCCTATTGTTTGCTTATATTATCCACAATAACTTCTCGTTTATAAAAAAGTTTTTAAATAAAAATATATGAAATTTTGAACATAAAGAAATGACTAAACTCTTAACTTCTTAAAAATTAGAGCTTTATAATATAAAGATGGTTTACACATATGAAAATATCTTCGTTTCTGTTAGTTAGAAAATTTTCTACTCTATATTTATTTCTTGCAGATGCCACCGACATGAACTTAGCCTAAGTTTAAATAATTTGAGTTGTGATCATCTTCATTATAAAAATTTCGTCCAGCATGATAAATTTCAGTGTCCTCGAATATGATTTTTATTAAGCAAACTGAAAAAGTTTTGGTAGTTACTTACATAAACAGACACATCCATATTCTGGAGGTACAAGACGAAATAAATAGTTTTAATAAAAATTTTATTTATTTAAAGCGCAAGATTATCCAGGTATTGCCAGTATGCCAAGAATGTTACCCTTCCCCCTCAAACTAGTTATGGCCTTCTATCTTAGACAGCTCATCGTCAAAGGAATATCTTGTGCAGAGCAAGACAACGACTTTGGAATATAAATGATTTTTACCAACTTAAACATTGTTGACCTTTAATCGAATTGTTACGAAAGGAAGCTTTGGCAAAACTGTTGTCTTATTTAGATAAAACTTCTCCAAGTTTTTGGCAGATCACGAAAATTGTAAGAAAAACAAATTAAAGTTTTAAAGAATGATAATGCATGTTATGCATATAGCCTTTATATGTATGTATATTTGCATAGATGTGTCTGTAATTGCAATGTGGCGCTTAAGCTCAAACTAAAAAAAAGCTAATGTCAAAAATTGCAAGTACATACATATGTACATATATCAATGATGCAGTAACCAACAGCTGGCTAAGTTTTATTAAAATAACTAAATAACACACACACACACACACACATATATATATATATATATATATATATATATATATATATATGTATATATATAAATATTATAAAATTTTTATAGTTAATTTATTAACATAAATTCTCAGATGGTATATATATATATATATATATATGTATATATATATATATATATATATATATATATATACTAAACGCCACATACATACATATATACATATGTACATATAACAAGGCAATACTCTGTAGCTAATATTAAGGCATTTAATATTTTGCATTTAAGCAACAGTAAAATTCACGTTTTGTCGTGTTATAGCATGTTTGCACACTACATGAGTCACTCTCTAATCATGATTCGCACCCTAATCATGAGCGAAGCAACTTGCTTCGCCATACAAAATTTTTAACGCTTAGCGTGTAGATTCAGATTGAATCCACACGCTGAAGAATAATAAATTCCTATGTTTCCTAATTTTTATCTTAAATTCATCGGAACTAGCTGTCAAAACCAAATATTATTGGTAAAGGAAACAAAATGTAAAAACTAGATTTTTAATAACATAAATTTATAACAATGGATAAGAAACAAATTTTTGCAAAAGTTCTTTCATGGCAAACTTGCTGATGGAACGGAATCAAGTACATGAATCAAGTACATGCAGCTTTTTATGGTTATAGGACGAAATTCAGAATTTGCCCTTGGTCATTTAATTATGAGCAAGGGCAATATGGCATTGGTCATTTAATTATGAATACAACTGGGTGTCATCAAACAATGGTGAAGTTAGGATATCTGTTCGATATATGTATATCAATTTCATAATATAAAATTTGTGTATATGTGTTGCTCAGGCTTTAGGTCAAGAACTTGAAAATAAAACTCTTTTTACTGTTTTATTATCATTTAATAATTTTTATTTACACACATACATACATACATATATTAATATTACAAAAGCTCTTGGCATTCTTCTTCAGAAAATTTACTAGAAACTGAAATTATTTTAAAGTGGACAACTTAAGTAAAGAATAAAATATGCTACATATGTATATGATACCAAAAGAAGGTCAAATAAGATATATTACATACATACATATGTATGTATGTATGTATAATTTATAAATTTTATCAATTGGAAAAATTTCGTGGTTTTGAAAGTCATTTCAAGTTTGCTGTGTTTGATAATTTTTGCAGATTTTACATTTGCTGAATATCTAACTTAAATGCTAATTGATTACAAATATTCGTAATCTAAAGCTTGAACTTGCAGTAAACAAACCTCTACAATATAAGTATGTATATTAAATTTCAGAGGGTTATTTTGTGATACGGTGCGAAAGGAAGTGCTTTCGAATTGCAATGTAAGTAGCATCTACATATATGCGTAATTTTTTTCCTTCGCGGCGCATTAAATGGTAGTCATCCAGATTACAGATATTGAGCAGTTAATAGCTTTGCAAGAAGGGCGGTTTTTAGGCTACCAAATGGGAAAAATTCAAAATTTTTTTCGCAACATTGCAAAAAAAATTTTTGTAAACCACCGTGTTGTCAAGATGTGCTTTTGGAATCGTTTAGCTTTATTTTGCTGAACTGATGAGCGATGAAAGTACACTTACTTCTGCTTCCGACTAAAAGCATCCCGAATGTTTTGTTATTATTGAACAATAAAACAGTTTGCAAGTTTTATTTATCTCTGACATTAATTTAAATTTTCACAACATGGTTTTTCCAATATACATACATACATACGTACATACATATATGCACATGTGGAAACTCATTATATGATAAGGGGAAGGTGGTGAACGAAGTTTAAACATCTTTATATATGTGTGTTATAAATAATAACTTTCCGATTTTTAAAAATTTGAAATTTTCGTAGCGTGAAGTTAACATACATCCCCAGACTCGCATACATCCCCGGACATACATCCCCGGACTCGCATTGTAAAGAGACAATTAGCTTGAATAAGTTATTTTAATATACATACATACACTATCAAATGTTATATACAAAATTCCATGGGTCGAACAAAGTATGGTCTTGAACCAGAGAGCAAGAGAACAATTGAAAATATTTATTAAAATAAATAAAGAAAAATTGCCACAATTAGGCGACGCAAAAAAGAGTCCTAAGAAAGAAGATCGAATAAATATACATATAAGCATAAATTGTGGACATGTTGTTCCTTTGTAGGCCACTAATGTTATAATCAATTAAAATTATTTGCACTTTACATTGAAATAAAGAAACTTATTTACTCTTTAATATAATTTAATTTTTTTCTAAAATTAAAAAAAAAATTAAACTGGTTATCTAGGGATTCTTAAATAGTTTTTACTCGCACAATGCTCTGGATTAGTAGGATTTAAAGCTGGGGTACCTGTCCCATTAAAAACAGAATCAACGTTATTGACGTTCAGTGCTTCATTTAAATAGTATTATCAGTCGTTTTTTAGAGAACATAAGCTCCTCATCACTTATGTTTCATTTATGCTTATAAGCGTCTCGTCTATTCTATTTTGATTTAAAAAGAGCTTTTTTAGTTCGTTGTTGCCAAGCCATATTTTGACATACACTATAGGAGAAGGACGGTTACGTTAGACATTATGGAAATATAGGCACGCATTATTGGTGGGATACTATCCATATGTACTGCTTTCGATATCTACCGACAGTTAAGGTTTCAATACCGATAGTATTTAAAATAATTATCCGGCTACAGTTCGTTCCTTTTCGACCGCTTCTTTGTCTTTAAAGTATCACATTTTAATAACAAACAAGAACAGAATGAAACAACGAAATAAAGTCCTATTAGAAGCTTCTTTCTATTTGCAACATACAAACACCATATATAAGCAACTATCCTGTCGGTATTCTAGAACTGTCGATAGTATCTCAGCACTGACACATGGTTAAAACTTGACAATAATTTCATTCATATATTTTAAGCTTTTCTAACCAATTTACGTCATTGTAAATTGGCTAGAAAAGTTTAAAATATATGAATGAAATTATTGGAACAATGACCATAAATTTAATCATAAAATTCATTCACCCCGAACAGTATTTTTTTTATTTTTTACTCCGTTAAAATGTTCCATCATAAACAGTTGAAATTCGCTTGTACAACCAATATCACGTTGGATGCTGTGTATCAGATACATTTTGCATGATTATATTTTTTCACAAATACTCTAAAACCTTTTTCCATTAAATTGAATTAATTATTTCCTTTTTATTTTTTCTTAAGACAAATCAAATGAAACATGTAAAATTCTGGATAATTTTTTTTGTGTGATAGATAGCGCGAAAAATAGTTGATGTATGAGTTTAAATAAGATGTAATTTTAAAGAGTTTTGTTTTTATTTTTCCATATTTTATTATATATTCATAGTGAGTGTTAAAAATATTTGGAAAACAATTTACTCCAAAGGCAATTCAGCTAAATTTACGCAATTGTATATTCATCAAAATCCTAGTTGGCGTTTTCTTGGCTTTCATTAAAATTTATTACATTCTTTGATTAGCTTATATCATTTTCTTGTTTAAGTCTGAATGTGTAAAAATATTTCGACGTAAATTGTTTTAAATATCAAATTTTTTAAATAATTTGCAAACAATTCAATTCATAATTTAGATATTTTAGTTTGAAAATTTTGTTTACATTTTTTTTCATAAATACATATACATATATTTTGTAGCTTTTGTCAATAACATATATTTTTTAAGAAAATATTACTTTTTTCCCCAATTAAATTGTTATATGTGTTCATTCATTGCATTTCTTTACTGCAAATGAAATTCGTTTAGCTTTTGTTTACGTAGATACATATATACATAATAATAGATATCCATACAGGCATTTGCAAATCTTTATGTTGTATATGTTTAAGTTATTAAAATTAATAATTCATAATATTGAGTTGGAAATATATGAAATTTTTTCTCCAGCATCATAAAATTGCTAAGAAGTCTGCTCATACATTTTAAAAACTTCGAAGTTTAACAAGCAGTTAGTTATTCATTCATTTTTGTTTTCGTTTGCAGACTCTAAATTTTCTACATTTCAGGGCAACCCACTTGATCAAAGTTAACTTTCTCACTTTGTCTTTTATAGACAACATGTTTCTTTGCTCATATTTTGGTAGCTGTTTTGTCATAAATGCGTGAGTGTTAACACTTTACCGAACTTTCCGGTGGAAGTTCGGAAAACCCAATACATTTTTACTTTTTCACCATTCACATTTTTCGTACTAGCATCTCAACTGCTAGCAAATTTGCTTGTAAGTACCGAAAATGAGTTTCTTATCACTTCATTAATACAACGAATGTTTGTAGCAGATTTGCTGATTTATGAAACTAAAAATTCAAACTGTTACACTATATATTCTTTTTATTAACTCTAGATTCTCTTTTCTCAACTCCGAACAACTATTTTTGTTTAAGTTGGCGCCGCGAGGTAACACTAAAGTAACTTGCAATTCTTTTAATAACTTCGAATAACAAAAAGTTGACATTATTTTTTATGTGCAGCCATACCACTGCTTTCTAAGTCGTCCGAGGGAAGTGATTTCTTTTAATATCTCCAATATTATATATCTTCTCGGTTAGGCTTCTCGCTAGCTTATTTTGTAGAGTTTTTTACAGGTCTCGAAAAATTCATCCATCACTGCTTATTACAGTTAATGATTTGAATCGAAGTAGTCTTTACATTGCTTCGTAACTAGTATTGATTACAACAATAACAGTCTGATTATTTCAGATATATTCAGAAAGTTTAATATAATATATATATTTTTTAGTACAAAAAAATGTGTTTCAGATTCATTGAAATTTTAATCTAAAGATAGTTTTAAGTTTTTAGTTTATAGATTTTGTTTTATTTATTATGTAACTATTTTAAAAATTTTGAGCTTTAGTAAAATATAATAAAATCAATTGCAATTGGACACATTCAAAAATACTTAAGCTTATAAAACCAATATACATTTAAAATTAATAAAAAAGCTTTTCTGATTCTAATACCAATAAAACTCTTTCTTATGCATTAATATGTGTAACTTCTAAGGAAAAAAACATTTATTATACATACTTGGTTATATATATGATTATTTGCATTAAATTTATAGAAACAAATTAATTTATCACCTCTGCTGCTAAAAAATTTGTTTAAAATATATCATATATGAGTGATATTACTTGTCTACTTTTATGCTCCAATTGTCCAACCTTAGACTACAATTATTGATTTTGTTTTATTATTAATACTAATTTAAAAATTTTTGAATACTATTTGTGTATTAAATAAGTTCGGTTACTAAAAAATAGTTTTAATTAGTTACTAGAATATTAAAAAAAAAATTTCCGGCTCTGGAGCTGTTTTTTGGCCTTACTAATTTCTAGCACTAACAAATTTCTTATAAATATTAAATATGTTTAATTTACAAAGAAGGAATTTATTGTAGTGGGTTATATTTAGGTACAAAATATTTTCAACTGTCCAATCCTGGATTAAAATCTTTATTTCTGTATAAGTTTTTACAGAAATTTTATATATGTATGTTTATTGAAGTATAAAATAGGTAAAAGAATAAAACTAGCATTAGCCAGTCACTTCTATATACTAATAAACAGTTTGAGCTCTCCAGCTCTGGAATACCATTTTGAATTTTGCTGATTTTCGATACCAATCTATTTAGGACCGTTTCCAATACATCAGTTTAAGAAGGAAGACTCTAGCTCTTCTGGGGGGTACGGAAACCGAGGTATGCGTACAGACAGACAGACATGGCTTATTAGGCTTCCCTATTCGTAAGGATCCAAAATATATATGTATATGCCTTACGGCGACGCTTATTAATATTGAGGAAAATGCACACCGAATAACAAACTTATAAATATTTTTTCACATTTTTGTGAAGGGTGTAAAAAAGAATGAACGGATATATTTTTAAGTCAATTGTTAATATGCAGGAAAGCATCTAAAACAACACAAATAGTAGAAGGAACAAACATAGAAACTCGACTCAACAGTCATGAAGGGAGGTAAACAAGCTAATAAACACCAAATAATGATTGCATTACTTGGAGAGTTGGCACATGATACTGAAGCAATCCAAGTTGTAAAATTTAGAGGAAATATTGTTAAGAAAGTGAACTTTTCATTGCAGATTCTGCCATATTTTACGACAGTTACAGCCGTGATATCCAACACCCCCGTTACGTTTGGGGGCCACTTCGGTGACCCCATCGGCTCGATCAGGTTGTAACTTCCAAAGTGCTTGGACCTATTCAACACGCTCACTACTACGGAGGATTTCCCCATTCCGCCAGCACCAAGGAATAAAGCAGGAAGGCAAAAGTTACAAAACAGACGATAGCTTGCCAATCCTTCCAAGTACCGATTCTACAGCTACCCCTTCTATATCATCTGTTGATCTCGCAACAGGACATAGAAATTGCTATTTTCAGTAGCACGTGCCAAACATCTATCCGTACTCAACATGTCTCTCTGCGATTCGTGGTAGAGTCATCCAACGCAATCACTCCTGCGAACATGCAAAAACTATAACATCATCAATTTGATGATGATGTTGGCAGCACATACTCACGGACGTGTGGTTACTTGGTTCCTGGCGACACATCATCACTTCATCTTCCTGGTTAGTATATCTTTTGCAGACCACACCGGAATGCATGGAACCAGTGTTAGTTTACAGGCCGAGCCAATTATCGGCTTATTCTTCAACTAAACAAAGATACCCCCTGGGAAATTTTAACGGCAATTAACCACGTTGAGTAATTAAAGGCATGGCAACTAAACGAGCACTGTTTAAAAGAAGGAGAAACAGGGAGACTTTAAGCTCGTTTTAAATGAATAAAAAAGAAATTTAAGCATGAAGTAATTAAATGGGTTAAACTGAATACATAGCCAGTGCCAATGATATGTACGCGAATATACATTCTTAATACGCAACATTCAAAATAAACTTGAAATAATAAAATTTAGGCATTTAAAATAATAGAACAGCACGAAAACCAGGCCCGAAAGCTTTGCACCTAATTTTAGAGGAAAGTTATAGGAATGGCTTTTAGGGTTAATTTTTTCCATATACTTTTTAATGAAATCCGAAAGCTCTTGAAAATCTTATTTGACTTCGTTAAAATAATATATAAAAGGAACAAACAAATAGTTACATATTTAAAGTTACAAATAGTTACAAATTTTTTTTTGCTTTGCATTTAAGTTTCACTTACGCATATAATTAGATACTAAATTTTATAATAAAAGTATTGCTTTGAATAAATTTCGTATAAAAGTTCAAAAAATTTGAATATTTTATTGATTATCCTGAATGATCGCACACTATCAAATTTATAACAATTTAGGAACATTCCATACCTGAAGTACAACAAAATTTTTAGTAAAACAAAATTATAGTCTTGCATGTAGTTTAAATGATCAAAGTGTTAACTTTTGAAAAACCGGATGTAAGATTTAATCGTAAGCGACACTGTGTTTGTAAGTAAATAAAAACGTTCCTTATAAAAATTTAAGTTTTGGTGTTAAGGGACCGATATTTAAAATTTATGTTTTTCCATTAAGAACCTTCCGATTGAGTTTCTGTAATTTAAAAGTTTGCGGGCAATAAATCTCTGAAATGAGTTTTAACCAGAGATTTTTCAATACTGCGAAATACGCTTCACGTTAAACGAGTTCAGAAATGTCATTAATATTTCCATGAAGGCAAAGTTCTGATGAACGACATGGACAAATGGGAAGCATTTATATGTAAATTTGTCTTCTCTTCGTAAAAAATAACATACATGACTTGCCCCCTCGTACGGTAGTACTAACAATACATATTTTAAAGTATAACAAAGCAAAATTTCGAAACGAAATGTACAGATACAACTTTATTTGCAAATTCCCCATGGTACAATTTTTGTGTAAAATTTTATCTATTTGTTTGTTTATTTTTGCCTACAACACAACATATTTTTGTTATACATAATAAACATTCCATATACGAGTAAATATTTATAACAATTCGTGTAAGTTTTTTTCTTTTCAAAGGGAGGAAGTAAAGATCCCAACTGTCTACTTCAAATGAATGCCTTTTGCTAAGCGTATGGAAATTTAACAAATATATTAAAGGAATTTTAGAAATGTTATATTGTTTTGTCCTTTAGAGTATCAAAACTCTTTGATTCTCTTGTTCATAAGTTGCATCAATACATATAGTTTTATTATAACTTTTATTTTACGTTAAATCTTCCATTACGAATATATTAAATTTATTGTGGCTATTTTAATTTAAGTTAAAGACCAATAACATTTTATAAACAATCATCTTCAATTTAATCGAAAACTACAAACTCAGCAAAACAAATGTTCCGTAGTTACAATACACATAGAAAAATACACTCATATAAATAGTATGAGTCGTTAAGATATTAAACACAATTTATGCAGAAAATTTTTTTAGTGATCGTCGTAAGAAACTATGGCTTTTATTTTGGGCCAGGGATAGTCACCAGCGTTGTCAAGTTTTTTATTTAGCTCTAAAACCAGAAAAGACTGGTATATGAGCATAATATTTGCAAACGGCAGTGAGTTTCATTTCATTCAAATAACACTGCTCAGCAGCCAAATCCTCCTTTGAATAAAACTATGTGGACTATATGGATTTTGAAGCGCTAACCTCGAATCCGTGTTCGGTTTTTTTCCATCAGGTCCAGATTTTTTTATGGCCGTGGCAGTTTTTTGCCCCTAAATTAGCCAGGTACATATACATATTTCACAATAACTCGAGAACGAGTCATTCGATTTAAAAAAAAAATTGTCAAATAAACGTGTAATACTTTTTACAGACTACCAACACCCTCCAAAAATTGTGAAATTTTTATGGTTTCAAAAGAACAAAAATAACTTCTTCATATTACCCTTGACATCGGAATATGAATGAACTACATTTTTAACAAAGCCTTTAACGCACGGAAAATATTTTCTGCTGACGCACTCTTCATCGGATGACGAAGATGCTTCCAATAATTCTTGAATAACAATATTTTTAAAATCCATAATATGTATGTATGTTGATGGTAATTTTCACAAAAAAATTATATATAAACAAGTCTTGCTTGTATAATAAAATTATTTAACACAGCTGTAAAAAATGGCGCTCTTTCACCCTTACCCAAAGTTGAGTGTAAAACATGTTACATGTTACATATATGCGGGCTTTTCGTGCAACATATTTTGAAAGACCGAACATAAAAATGTTCGGAGGGTAGAATATGTGTAACATTTTTATCAGAAAAGAAAACGCCATAAAAATTAAGTTCATGATATCAAAAATGATTTCATTCTCAAAAAATTTATAGTTTTCGTTTTCTGAAGAGCCGAACTACGGAAAAATATACGTTTCTGAGCGAAATTGTATTTATATCACATTGAAGTGTATGCCCACTAACACTACTTTCGCCTTCCACTTTATCATTGGCGCATATCTGGAGCACTCATTGCACAAGTATAGGGCATCTAGCTAAAAAGAGGCATTCATTAATGAAATTCATTCTGCAAATAATGTAACAACAGAATAAGGAATCGAAAAGTTAAATTTTAATTAATTTCTTCAAGTGTATCTCACATATTTCACTATATCCGCTTTTGTAAGTTCATTTAAAAAGTTTATTGAAACGTGTGTACGTGTGTGCGCCTGTAAGCAATTTCGATTATTTCAAATGATTTTTGTATAGAAATGAATTAAATTTGTCTTGAAAAGAAATTTTTATGCATGTACGAGCAACCACATACATACACACATTGTATGCATGCATGTGTGCATCGTTCCTTAACCATGAGGTGGATATTTTTGGTCTATACTGATAGATTATGTGTTCGCTGCTTTTTTGTAAGAATTTTTTTCATATACACATATTTTTTTCACTTCTAACATTTCTTTCCAGGAAATCCAAAAATATCACAGGATATAGCCAAGCATATGTATGTATGAATGTAGCTAACAAAACTACAACAATAATAGTAATACCATATAAATCTCCATTGTTGTTATTGTTGGTTATACATGTATTATAAAAGAAAAATAGTAGAAGACAAAACAATTTAAATAGAAGGAAAAAGTCTAAACTATCCATAAATATATTCCAGAGTCTAAGTAATTCATATAAATATGTGCGTATGTATGCTTAAATGATCCGTACAGAGTACGTACAGGAGTAAGGCGTTGGTTGCTTTTTGGTATTTTAAGGATATTGTATACACAAATCTGTACAAGTGTCTGTTATGTTTCTTGTAGGTATAAACGAATGGTACTGGAATAAAAGTGAATAGGTTTTGAATTGAATTAATACAATAACAATAAGCATAAGACTAAAATATTCCAAATAAAAAAGAAATCGACAAAAAGTAAAACTTCAAAACAGAATCATGCCAAAGAAACAAGAACAAAGTCTATACAATATATTTCTATTACTATAGTAGCGAATAGAGAATGTATGAGTACGTGTAGTCCCAGTTGGTCAAATGGTGGTTTTATGCTTGACGCTTTCTGTTCGATTAATTAAAGTGTCGAAGGCAAAATCTGGGCCCAAATCGAGGCACTCGTTATAGAATGAGCATTCGTATCGAGTAAAATTTCGTCACGTATCGAATAACCAAATTATGGCACTCGATAGCTAGCGAATCGAAATTTAAATGATGTAAATGATTTAAAAAATGTAAAAGATTTTTTTTTTTTTGTAATAGAATCAAAACATATTATTTCTACAAATGAAAACTAAACAAATATTTTGAAACAAAAAACGAGTAAGTAAAATCACAGCAGAATATTTAGATTAATTTTAATGTAATTTAGATTATTTAGGAAACGGATTCATCATCTTTATTTTTCTAATCTTTTTCTGAGGAAGAAGAAGAACACTGTACGATGTTGCAGCTAATTGCAATTCCGCTGGTACTGATGTTGACGTGCTACCGGAAAAGTTAATTTGGAAAAGCACAAAATTAAAAGCTTCCTTGGACAATCTAAACCGTTTCTGGAACCCCAAATATATATTTACATACATTTTTTAATGTTTATTTATAATCATTTTCAAATTTCCCCGCTTACGCTGTGTCTGATAATGACAAAGGGCCGCATTAGTCTCTTTGCACGCGTAACACAGTGTTCTTTCATGTAGCGATCTGTTCCTAGTGCTCAATTACCAAAAACAAGATCAACTTACGTTCCTACACAACCGCTCCAAAGCAACCTCTTTGAAAATAATCATGAGGCTGCTTCAGTTTTCAGCTTTAGAAGTGAAGGATGCGAAAATGTTTCTCTGTATGATCCTGGACCATCGCGCGCATCAATCTTAATTATGGAAGACCGGCTGGATTTCATTGTTTCTAAGTTGCAGCTATCACAACGGAAATCTGAAGAGCTTGCATAACTTTTAAAAGAATAAAACTTCCTGAAACCTGGGTCAAAGGTCACAAAATATAGAAGACGACAGTCAGGCCTTCAAAAATGTTTTACTGTTGATGACTCAAGAATGTTTTCCTATTGTAAGGACACGAAGATGCTGATGGATCAGATGAAAATTGCGTACGATCTTAACGACTGGTGGCTGTTCACAGACAGCTCGAAGTAAAGTTTAAAATTAATATATAACAAATAAAAAAATTATTCTCCAAAAAATGTATATAAAATTATAAAACTTGAGTTAAAAAGTTAAATTTTTAGTCATAAGGGAGTCTTTATGGCCTGTTTTTGGTATCTAGACACGTTCAGATTATATTGGTAAGTTTACAAAAGTTGTTCAGTTTTACCGATGCTACAATATTTCGAAATATAGTGTATGAAATATCAGGAGTTTTTTGGTCTCTAACTTTTTAAAAAAATTTCCGAGATAAATACATTTCTGTCATAAGGCTACATTTTTGCCGAACATAGTTATGTGATATTTTTAAGTGCTGATTAGTTATTTGGCAAAAGCTATTAACAAATTTTTTGGGCATCATGCCAATATTGGGAAACTTTGGAGGCCCATAAAAAGAAAAAGGTCACCAACTTGACCAAACTGAGTATAGGGTTTTACTACATTTTGTACTACATCTTGTACTTTTCAACAAGTCTGCATTTTTCGCATAGTGTAATCAAATTACATTAAAATTAATCTAAATATTCTACTGTGGTTTTACTTTCTAGTTTTTTGTTTCAAAAAATTATTTTGTTTTTGATTCTATTACAAAACAAAAAATCATTTACATTTTTCTTGTAAATTTCGATTCGATAGCTATCGAGTGCCATAATTTGGTTATTCGATACGGTACGAAATTTCACTTGATACGAATGCTCATTCGATAACGAGTGCCGCGATTTTGGCCCTGTTCACAGTCCCACAGAAAACATTAGAGACTGGGCTTCAGTATTTTCTTCAATGATTTTTCACTCACTTTCAATGTATAAAATGTGTCTTTTCACAACTTAAAAGCGAGTTTATAATTTTTATGGTACATGAAGGGTTTGCTAATGAACAAATTGCCGAATATGAAGTGAAATCAAAGCACAATCAGGCTTGTAGATGCAAACACGTTCAGAACAATGGACCGTTTGATGGGATCATAGGAATTTATATCTTGGAGCCTAGTATTGTCTTGGCTACCGTATCATGCTAAATAATTTTTTTAGATGACGTTGAATCGGGTAAGATGTGGTTTCAACATGATGTCACCATTTAACTATCGACTTGTTGATATCAAAATTTTGGTTATTTCGAGAAGTGTACTTGTAAATTGTCCTTCAAAGCCAATGATTATTTCCAGTGCGGCCAAGCAAAGTTACTGGCTTAGGCTGATAAGCTCAACAAAACTGCACGTCCAGAATACGCTTCGTCAAGAAAGAAAGAAAGAAATTTTTTATTTACATTCAGAACTTTGTGCCTTTAAACAAAAAGGATATTTTCTTCTGCGTTTCCTATCTTTACATATAAATAAAACAAAGTGTGATTTAAAACACTAGTTGATGCCATATTATGTGGAATATATCACCGTTACAATAATTGCCATGCCATCTTTGGTTGGAGCACATCCAACCATCCGTAGCTCATTCGCTTACACCTGCAACTTAAGAAAGCACCAAAAGAGAAAGTCTACCGAGGTCAAATCGTATGATCTCCAAACAGTGACTTTTCGGCATGGATCTTTGATCTCATATGGATTGAAATCGTCCCATTTAACCAGAGATAGTCCTCATGGCTGAAGAACAGCCATTTTTTTAAAACAATTTCATTTTTGTGTACGTGATGTTGAAAGCTACAGCCATCAATGGTGGTTTGGCAAGAGAGACTGAATATATAATAACTAACTTGCTCTTTAGGTTTTGCCTGACCAAGTTTGTATAGGCTCCATTAGCCAGACGCTGAAATCGCAAGCGCAAACGCAAGCGCAAACGCAAGCGCAAACGCAAGCGCAAACGCAAGCGCAAACGCAAGCGCAGCGCAGCGCAGCGCAAGTGCTAACGCAACTCCGCTTATAGAATGCTTAAAAACGCACCAAATGTTTTTACAGAAGAAAATTGTGTATGTAAATACATACATATGTACACATATACATACATATGTATGTATATGTACATAAGTACAACAAATTGTAGTGTTAAAGTTATTTTAGTGATAATATTAAAAGAGAAGATATGTGTGAATGTACATATGTATGTATATTGTAAAATGGATATGGGAAATATATGTTTATTTGTTTAAACTTTTTAGGTTTGTGCAAAATGTCACAGAATACTGTTTAGCTTGTGGTGCTTATCATTTAAAAACAAAACATCTGCTTGAAACAGTGATGCCACTTTCCTTTTTGCGTTTGTACAGAAAACGTACGAAATTGTATATATAAATGGTACAATATATTATTTTAAGCTTGTGATCGATGTAATATCTGCATTGTATGTATTGCTAAATTATAATTTTATTAATACATTTATTTTATAAGGGTGCTACTGGCTGAAGTACTGAACAGAAGACTACGATGCCTTAGATCCCGAAATTGACTTCACCCTCAGTCATGAATATGGTTTCTAATTTTTCTGACCTGCATTAGTGCAAGATTGTGTTTATTGTTATCGGGTTATTTCAATGGCGTAGCACTGGTCGCTAAAGATTATCGACACAATTGCCTGCATGTACATACATAAATGACATTTGTAGTAATATTGGCACCACATAGTTTATGCCCACGCGTTCATATATCTGCATATACATACGTATGTATAACATTAACCTATTATTATATATACAAAAAATATTTACAGTCTTTTGTGTTTTTATAAAGTGAAACAAGTTATAAAGCAAATTAATTTATTGAATATGCTATGTACATATATCTACAAATGTATCAACTAAATGTTCAAATATCAGATCAAACACGAAGTACAAAAAAAGCTTTTGTGCCGCACTCTCATTCAACATACATACATGCCATCACTCTTGCGTATTTCTGCGTAAAATTCTATTTTCTGTAGGTTGGCTGCGAAAATTTTCACAATTTTCCGTGTAACAGATTGGATCAGCTGACGCGTTTGCGCAGCGTTTGCGATTTCAGCGTCTCGCTATTCGGGCCTTATGAGTCAGCAGTCACCTTCCATAACGCCTTAAATTCGTGGTCAACTGGATTATTTATACCAGGGAACAGCACCAATTACCAAAGCAAAAAACACAAATTAAAAGTGTAGTTGTAGCAAGAATTGCTTACTACAGCACATCCTAGGTGGAATGCACAATGGTGTACTCGGTGCTGAGATGATTTCAGGATACATTCTTTTCTCTCAATTTCAAGATGGCGCTGGGTAGTGTACCATCGGGGCTCAAAATCAACACCTATAATAGTGAATATAATTTTAAAGAGTATGGCGTGTGTATATTAACTCAGTTAGTCGTTAATCGATTATATAGGCAACCACTTGCCACTTACAACTTCAACAAATGTTTATGTAAGTATATTTAAATATGCATATGAAATCGGGTTAACGCGATTCGGGGAGAATTGAAAATTGGTGACGAAATATATCGTAAACAACGAACTTTGCGATAGATTTATTTATATTTCTTACGCCGGCGAATGACGAATAAATTGGTGCAGTGTGGCCGTTTTTCTTTTACATATTTTAGTGTTTAGCTAATAAAGTAACTTTTTGATTTTAGAAATGTTTTATTGTTTTTCACAGTCAGATAAACTCAATAACCACTTAATTAAGTAAAATATTGTTTTGATTCATCATTTCATATTTTCATATTAAGGTTTTCTTATTGTTGAAATATGGTCACACGTAAAATGTTTTTGTTCATATTTTTCCAATATTTTATTTATTTGTGTATCTAAACAACCATGATACAATTATCAGGGGTCTAATTACCGCTTTCGATATCGAATGTACTATCGAGCAAAAATAAAACTCAATCGCTATCGAGTTGCCTCATGATGGCATTCGATCCATATCGAATCGAGTTTTCATACTAATTGTAAAAGATTTACTTAAATTTTGTAATAGAGTGGCAACACATGTTTGCATAAAATATAAACAAAGAAAACTACAAGTAATGTAAGTAAAAACTCAAATTTTTATTATATTAATTTACTGACTGTTCGCCGATGTCGAAAGCTATCTTTCGTTCGACTAAATAACATTTAAAACAAAAACAACTATTAAAAAATGTTGTTGGTTTAAATGTTATTTATTCGAACGCACGATAGCTTTCGATATCGGCGAACAGGCAGTTAAAGTTTGTATTTTATAGAAAATGAATCAACTGATGCTATCATATTTATCTTCGTCGGACTCAGAAGAAGAATACGGTTTGACGATTATTAGGAAGCAATTGCGGGATAAGAGCAACGTTTTATCTTTGCCAACAAAAGTGTAAGTAACAAATTTAGTATGTGGGATCAAGTAAATTGTTTAATGTATATTTTTTTAGATTTAAACAGCGGTTCAGATTGTCGAAGGAGGCATTTAATTATGTTTTATCTGAATTGAGTTTTTCTGGGCACATGCAAACGGCAGTGCCACCAATGCTACAATTAGCCGCAACACTTAGCATTTTTAGTGGGAGGGCCATACAAATTCAAACGCACAGTAAGTGTTTCCCACAGTCTATTTGCTACAACTCTTCCTTGTCCACAATTTGGCAATAGATTTTGTTGCCAAATTCGGATGTTCCATAACTTCCTTTTGTTTTAAATTTATATTTTTCACACTTGTCCTGAAATGTGCAATATAATTACAATTGTTTTTACTAAAAAACTAAATAAAACTTACATTTTTTTACAATTTATTATTAGCACTTAAAATTGAAAAAACCATTTATTTTGTCTACGATTGACATTTTGGTATCGAACAATATTTGTAAATATGGCATTCGATCGATGACTCGCTATCGAAAGCCATCATCTCAAACTTCATTTATTTTTGTTCGATATCGATTGTCATAATCCCAAAGGAAAAATTTTCGATCGAATTAGCTCGATATCGAAAGCGGTAATTAGACCCCAGGTATATGCAAAGCGAATTCATTACAACAAAGCATCCTTTTTGTCAAACACAATGTCAAATACAAGGCGAATTTACTAATTCGCCTTTGTACAAAAAAAAAAATTGTAAACAAAAGTTTTACATTTAGGCAATAAAAAGGTGGTTGAAAATAAAACAAAAGCTTAGTTTAGAAGAATAATTGTGAAATAAATAATGCAAACAAGTGTTAAGTGGTTTCAAGAAAGTATTAAAATGTTTGTAAACAGTAAAAGAATATACCAAAACTCCTAAATTGTGGCTGGAGGTCAATACTGTAAAGAAATCAATATAAAAATGAGCCATGAATCAAAAAAGTAATTGTTAATTGTATAGAAAATGTTAAATGTTTCGGAAATGTAATGAGATCCTTAAACTATAAATTGGGCGGGGAATGCAAATTTCATGGAAGTCACGGAAGATCGAGTCAAAAAATCAATTCCGAATCAGAGGTATAACTAAGTTGAACTGCTGCAACAAAATTGTGAATTCCATAGACTCTTAGAAGAAGGCAGTACGTATAACTTAATTTTAACAAAAGCTATACTTAGAATAGATCTGTTATAAAACTTATATACAATTCGCTATTCTATATATCTCCGTACTAGGCATAGCGTTGACTCCAATGAACATTTGGAAGTGAACAAAACACCGATGTTAGTGATAGCTTCCAAGCCTTCATGTACACCCAGTCCTTCTAAACATATTATTTTTTAACTGGTAATATGCTGTATAGATTTCAAGGTATTTATATTTGTCAGTATATTTATTTATTGAAAACAAATAAAACCAATATTCTTTTGCCGTTTATGAAATAGTGTTCTTCCAACATGAGTCTTTGTCTATTTCAGTGGCAAATAAGAAAATTGGAAGACCAGCGTTATGAAAATTTATTTTCAGTTATAACACAAGTCATCGAAAACCAGATGGATGAATATTAGACCGTTTTGATAACTTGTATAAATATCTAAAAGCAATTAGTGAACTGCATATCAGCAATAGTGTATAAAATAACACCACTACTTAAATAGTTGTCATGTCTAATTGTTAGTCTATATTTAAGAATTAGTGTGTTTTTTTCCATTATAACATTTCTTTCTGTCTATTACAATTAAATGTAACTTTAGTGTAGTAATTCCTTAGAAAATGGCATAAACCTTTATTGTTAAATATATTTTAGATATTTTATATACATATATGAATGTATAAAAGAAAATCATATTCCACTCAATGATATGTTTAATCTTTTATACAAATGTTTCAATAAATTAACCATTTTTTGTTCAAACAAAATTATGTCTCTTTTGAAATAATTGGTCGTCCTGAAAAGGACGGTTTTGTGGTAGGTATACAAATGTATGTATGTAAGTATATACATTTCTTAATTGTCATGGCAATTGTTGATTTGCGTTGCATTTAAAAGTTTATTTTTAGCAATTTTTTGTTTCCCAGCAGTCTTTGCTTTGCCTTTTGGACCTCAAGGCGTTTGTTTAAATGCCGAATACGGAAATATATTCTACATTTGAAAAAAAATTGTTTGATACTATCAGCCAAATCTACTGACTTGCTTTTCTCCATCAGTTGTTGACGGTGGTATTGGCTGTGCGATATTTCCAAACCATTTACTTGGTAGAACACATATTCCAAGCATTTCACCTTGAAAAGAAAATCCGTTGATGGTTTTCTAAGGGATCCTTGCGATATCTGATCGACCTACGTATAGGAGCTTTCAACGGATTCATAGGCTTCAAGATTTAGCTTTC